>JAPVLO010000844.1:0-348831 GCA_027257055.1 Cephalopachus bancanus
AGCTAGGATGGTGACTCCTGAAAGCAATGCATGGGGAGCACATCCCTCAGTAACACTAGTGTCACCTTCCCAATGATGTGACATCACTGACATCAATCCCCAGTGTCTGTGTGTGTGTTTATGGGTGTGTGTGTGTGTGTGTGTGTGTGTGTGTGTGTCAGGGATTGGGATTGGTGGGTAGATCCTACTTGGAGATAAGGGAAGGGACAAGACAACCTCCAGAACAAGACTTCTTAATCTTTTTCTGAAGTCATGAGCTTCTTGAGTGTCTTGATAAAAGAAGTAGACTGTGGTAACACACACCCACACCTGTTCTTAATAATTGGTCTCCAGACCCCCAGAAGCTGTCCAGAGATCCTGGTCATGAACTTGAATCCAGAACCTCTGATCCAATGGCTCTTCCCTGAATGGTGTCACCCCTTCTTGGGAAACATCGCTCCTTCAGGATGAGCCCACGAAATCCTCAACCTTCCCTGCCCTTTCCAAGAGCCTCAGTTTCCCTTTCATGAATATCTTGTCTGCCTGCCCAGTTGCCTGACAGCCAATTCCAGGAGAGCTTGGTGCCAAAACTGCCCCAGGGCCCTGGCATCCATGGTAGGTCTGTTCTGGAGCTCCTACCCCTGTCTGGCAGGGTTGGTGTGTGACAGAGGGGTTGGATCAGCAGGCCAACTGGGAAATGGCCACAGCCCACTGGCTGTCTGACCCACTAGGAAAGCCAAGGAGAAGGGAACTAGAAGGAGTGTGGGAGGAATGGGCAGGAGTGAGGAAATGAAAAAAGGGAGGGAAAGAGCTAAAAGCCAGAGACAGGCACTGAAGAAAATAAAAACAAAGAGAACACTTAGTGGTGCGAGTGCCTATCTTGTCACAGAGAACACACCAGCATCAAGTCCAACCTCCTCCGTTGCACAGCTGGGGAGACGGAGACCCCAGAGAAAGGGGCTTACCCAAAACTCTACTGTCTTTCCCTGGCAAGGTTCCCAACACCCAAACCCAGACTTGCGCTGCTTCACCTCAGCTGAGGGCCCCAGGAGGGGAGGGGGCCCAGAGGGATAGGCTGGCAACTTCCAAATCTCTATCTCACGGAACACAAAGATACTCATTACAATAATAATTATAATAGAGAATTTTAATAACAACAATAAAGGATTGACTAGATAAATTCCAGTTTACTCATAGCGCTGAATAGTTTATAACAAAAAGAACTTGTAGATTAAATTTAATGTCAGAAAATGATTACAATGTAAAGACCAGTTTATAAAACCCAAACAGTAAACACATACAGGAAAAGAAAGACCAAAAGGAGGAACTACATTGAAATGTTAACACTTGGCCTGGTTTGGTGGTTCAGCTTGTAATCCCAGCACTTTGGGAGGCCGAGGCGAGTGGATTGCCTGAACCTGCGGGTTCAAAACCAGCCCGGGCAACTTGGTGAGACCTCGTCTCTGTAATAAATCAAAAATTATCCAGGCATGGTAGCGCATGCCTGTAGTTCTGGCTACTTGGAAGGCTGAGACGGAAGGATCGCCGGAGCCCACTAGGTCGACGCTGGAGTGGCTGCGAGTGTGCCATTGCACTCCAACCTGGGCGACGGAATGAGACGCCAACTCAAAAAAAAACAAAAACAAAAAACCTCTGGTTCTCCAATAAAACCAACAACAACAACAAAAAAGAAATGTCAACACTTGTTATCTCTGGCAGAGACATTGCAAATTATTGTTGTTTTCTTTTGCATTTCTACATTTTCTGTATTTTCTTTAATAAATGCATATTGTTTTATAATAAAGCAAAAGTAGTAAAAACTTATGTGCAAAATGTTTTTAAAAATCTCAGTCTCCAGCTCAGACTTTTCTCCTGAACCCCAGGCTCCGAAATCTACTGTTAGTTGTTCCACTAGCTAGCTGGCCAGGCTCAGAGCCAGAAAACTGGGCAGCAGGCTCCTCCCCTCCTCTGGTCCCTGCAATTCTAACTCTATAGTGTCTCTGGATTTCAGGCCCTTCTATCATCACCCACAACCACACCCCAGCCTGGTTTACTACGTTGTCTCAGGCCAGGGAGGCCCACTGGTCTCCCTGCCATCTAACCCAGTCCCCTCCATCCTGCCTTCTTCACATTGCAAGCTGAGCAACTTTTGTTACAAGTTTCATCCAATCCTGTCTCCTGCAAAACAAGTCAGTGGCTTCCAAGTGCCTGTAGGAAAAGACCTGTAGGCCTTCAAGCCTCTTTACAAACTGTATTTCCCAGATTCCCCTCTTCCAAGGAGGAGGGGAACACACACACACACACACACACACACACTTCCCACCTTTGCTCCTACTTGGCAAAAGCCTTATCAGCTAAGATGCACTTCATATTCTATGCCCCTTTCCCCACACACGTGCCTTTTACTCACACCCCAATCCATTTCTTCCTGTCTGCCCTCACTGGGGGTTGGTTTGATCTTCTCCCCTGGATGGCCAAATGCTGATTCTTACTGTTTGGGAGTAGGCTCTGGTAGAGCCCAGTCTATTAAAGGCTACTCCAAAGGACAGTAGGACAAGTCCCAAAGTAGGGCCTGAATGTGGGGACAGCAAGAACTCTGGGACTATGTTACGGGATGAGTGAGCTCAGAATGTGTACACCCCACCCTCAAACCCAAGAATACCACATGGTGTCTGCATCTGCCCCCACAGTAGCTGACCTGCACTGCCCTCACCCTGTGCACCGCTCCCCCCATCTTGTAGTGAAGGCACAATCTCACCCACATGCAATGCACATCCTGGCATGGACTATGCAACCCCTCACACCATTCTCCACTCCAAAAGACCTCTGCCTGGCCATGTAGTTTGGGACTTAAAGAACCAGGATACATACCTGCAAACAAATACATTCACTTCACACCCTAGGATATGCCCACATCTCAGTGAATGTATTCCAGCATGTAGACAGGTAAGAAGGGTAGTGAAGAGTATGGATGTGGTAGTGAAGAGTATGGATACCAGAGCCACAGTAGCTGTCTACACAGCCTGGTTCCGACACATTCAAGCTGTGTGGCCTGACGGCAAGTTATCTCATCTCTCTGAGCTCACATTTTTCACCTGTAAAATCAGAATAATAATAGTACCTACCTCATAAGGCTGTTGGGAAGATGAAAACAGTTAATATATGTGAAGTACTTAGAAAAGTGCCTGTCACAGAATAAGTTCTATAGAGTGTGTTATTATTATTGCATGTTATAAAAATGTATACCTATATACACACATTTCAGAACCTTTTTTGCAAAAATGATAGGTGTGTGTTTGTGACCTTATGAATAAGTTATTACCTAAGTGGTATGATTTAGAGGAGACTACCCACACCTCTACTCATAATCAACACCATTGCCTGAAATTCTACCAATATGGTATATATCATTTGAGTCTTAAAGACCATTCCTTTTCAACAATCCCCTATTAAAATGCACATACCCCTTGGGGGGTGTTAAGCCTTATCAACTAACACCTTAGTTGTCAGCTAACACCTTAGTTATCAGCTAACACCTTAGATATCAGTTAACACCTTAGTTGACAGCTAACACCTTAGTTGACAGCTAACACCTTAGTTGACAGCCAACTGAGAGCAAGACCCTGCAGGACTGGCTTTTGGAAGGAGGAGGACAGGAATAGGAGAAATAGAGGAATAGGGGAAATAGGGTCAAGAAGAGGGCACCAGGGCCAAACCCTATCAACTTTTCCAATGCCACCAACCTACTGCTGCCCTGTGTTGTGTGGGATGGGATAGAGTCCTTCCTTCCAGCTGATGTCATCAGTTGTGGGTGGGATTGAGGCAGAAGGAAAGGAAGATCATGTGCCAGGTGTTCCCCACAGCAGCTGGCAAGTGTTGTCACAGCCAGCCCGAGCCTTCCTGAGAAGGTGGATGGAGGTGAGAGCTGGAATCTGCACCTGGCTACTTCTCCTACAGTTCCTGTGCCTGCTCGATCCAAGGCTCCCTCTCCCCACCAATCAGGGGCTAAACTAACAGTTGGGGGAGGGAGTATAGGTAGATGGGCTTAGTGACCTCTCCACCTCCAATTCCCACCACCCAGAACTTCTGCTCTAGAAGCCTAAGGCTGCTCTCTGATTGGGCCCTAAGGGGCCACTTCCCTCCTGTTGACCTTAAAGGTCAGCACTGCCAGCTCCTGCTCAGAGCCATCCATGTCTCTGGCATTTATCATTCTGTCCAAAGCCATTCCTGTTTCCTGCTGGACCACTCCTGTGTGTAATGAAAGCCATAAGCTCATTAAGTTGGGGTGAAGAAGGACTTCCTTTGATTTGTCCTCAATTTACCTCCCTCAAGCTTCAAAGAGGCCTCCCACATCCACAGAGCTGAAGCTTTGATGGTCAAAGTAGAGGCCCCTGTGTTCATAATACTTGCATTTTGGAACATTTAAACTCACTTCATTTCTACCAATGTGGGCGATGAAGAATTCTTGGAATGTCAGAGTTTGAAGGACATTCAGGGATCTAGTCCCACTACACCCTCCTCAACCTTTGCCCATCATGTAGACTAGGAGACTGAGACCCAAAGAGGTTATTAATTCCTTATATATGTACACACTGAGAGAGTGGATAAAGTTCTTTAGCATGTGTTCCCCGCATGGAATCCTCAGACCAACCCTGTAAGTAAGGGATGATTATTATTCCCAGTTTAGAGGGAGGAAATTGAGGGTCAGAACTGCTTAAGAACTTGCCAAAGGTCTCAGCTCAGGGATGTGGCAGGGGTGGACTCCAACCCAAGCCTTCTCTAGACAGCACTTTCTGGCATGAGGGAGTGGTTATAGCATGGACTTTGGAGCCAAAGAGACCCAGAATTGAGTCCCAGTTACACCACTTCCTAGCTGTGTGGCCTTGGACTTTGAGCAAGCTCCTTAAGCCTCAGTTTCCTCCTCTGAAAACTAAGGGCAACAACTACCAGTCTCATGGGACTGTTGTTGGAATGAAGGGAGTTGGTGCATTGTAAAGTGCTTAATTATTCAGTTCATGCATAGTTGGTGGGGATCTGTTATGTGTCAGGCACAATTCTAGATCCTGGGGATACAGTGATGAATAATGACAAACCACAACCCCTGCCTTCATAGAGCTCACAGTTCAGAGTAGAAGCACGGAAACAAATAAAAGAATTAGATACATGGCTTTAGTTAAGGATAAGTGGGGGAAGGGGGACAGGAAATAAAACAAGGGTATGGGATAGAGCATGACTGGAGGTGGGAGGTGACTTTAGATTGAGATGATGCTTAAGCTGCAAGCTAAATGAGGACCAGGAGTCAGCCAGGTGAAGACAGAAAGGCAGAGTGCCGGAGAAGAGGGAGGAGCAAGTTTAAAGGCCCCAGTGTGAAAACTGTGATGCCTTCTAGGTGCATAGCTCTTGCTCTGACCATTCCACTGAGCTCCAGACAGCTTGACACCTCCACTGGGATACCTAATGGGATTTGGAACTCAACGTGGCCCAGGCAGAGTTCTTGCTTTCCCCCCAAATCCTCCTTCTCCCAGTGCTACCAGGTCAGTAAATGACATCACTATCCCCCTAGTTGCTCTAGTCCCAAACTTAGGAGTTATTGTAGAATCTTTCTTTTTCTCGCCTACTTCATCCAAGCCATCAGCAAGTCCAGCTGCTCTGCCTCCAAAATATATCCTAATCCGTCCACTCCTCCCTGCCTTCTCCTTTACCACCCTGGTACAAGCCACTATTCCTGCTCATTCACATTATGGGAAGAGTCTCCCAATGGCCTCCCTTCATTGCCCCCTTTCCTTCACCACAGTCTATTCTCCACAGAGAGACCAGCATGACTTTTCTTTTCAAAATGCAAATCAGGCTGGGCACAGTGGCTCAGGCCTGTAATCCCAGCACTATGGGAGGCCGAGGCAAGAGGATTGCCTGAGACCAGGGGTTTGAGACCAGCCTGGGCAACTTGGTGAGACCTCATCTCTACAATAAATAAGAAAATTAGCTGGGCATGGTGGCGCATGCCTATATTTCCAGCTACTTGGAACGCTAAGGCAGAAGGATCTCCTGAGCCCAGCAGGTTGAGGATGCAGTAGCTGTGAGCGTGCCACTGCACTCCAGCCTGGGCAACAGAGTGAGACTCCAACTAAAAAAAAAAATTAGCCGGGTGTAGTGATACCTGCCTGTAGTTCCAGTTACTTGGAGGACTGAGGTGGAAGGATGATCGCCTGAGCCCAGCAGGTCATGGCTGCGGTAGCTGTGAGCGTGCTACTGCACTCCAGCCTGGGCAATAGAGTGAGACTCCAATTCAAAAAAAAATTAGCCAGATGTGGTGGTACGCACCTGTAGTTCCAGCTACTTGGAAGGCTAAGGTGGAAGGATGATCGTCTGAGCCCAGCAGGTTGAGGCAGCAGTGGCCGTGAGCATGCCAGTGGCCATGAGCATGCCACTGCACTCCAGCCTGCCAACCTGAGTGACAGAGACTCCAACTCAAAAAAATCCCCCAAAACAAAATGCAAATCAGATCCAGTCACTCTCTTGCTTAAACCCCCCCCCCCCCACCCCCCTCACCTCTGCCTCTTGTCTCACTTGGAATAAAAACCGCAAGTTACCTAGGGCTCCCAGGGCACTGCCTGGTCTGGACTGCCTGCCTATCTGCTTATCCCTTACCATTCCCCATCTGCTTTCTCAGCTCCAATTCTGCCGACCTCCTCCTTGCTGAGCCCTCCTACAGGACAGAGCCCTTAGCATGTAGTAGGCCCTCGGAACACGGGATAGGAAACAAGGTGAATGGAGGTGGGAAGAGCGGGAAGGAGAGAGAAGAGAAGGGACAGTGGGAACTCAGACACAGGCTGACTAAACCATAGCCTGTGACTTGGAGGAGCTCAGAGGCAGCCTCTTCTTCACCCTCACCTCTCCTGGTCCTAGCCTCACAAGCCCACTCTTCCTCCACATACAGAGAGAGCTGAGGCCACAAGACTAGAAGAATGTTGCCGGTGGGAGACCTGGAAGGGGAAGAGGAGTCCAAGGGAAGCTGTGAAGGAGCCGGCAAAGAACTAGCAGAGAGGCAGGAAGACGAGGAGAGCACAGTTTTTAAGAAAAACCCGGAAGGAGCCCTGCAAGAAGGGGGCAGGCAAGCGTGTCAAGACGCCAGGAGGGTGTTGTCAAGGCCCCAAGGGTGGGGGGAGGGGTTGACCTTCAGTCACCCAGACATCACTGGTTTTTGCAGTGACAGCAGGGAGTGGGAGGCAGGCCAGGCCAGGAGACAGTGAGCACAGCCGACTGTTTCCAGACACTTGGCCGTGAAAGAGTAGGCCAGCAGAAGGGCAGGAGCTCGAGGGGGCAACAGGGTGGAGGAGAGGTTTTCAGATGGGAAAAACTGGAATGTATTTGCAGGCTGAGGGCAAGGAGCCAGGAGAGGGGAGATCATTACTGGAGTATGGTCCCCTGGGGGATGGGCTGGTTGGACTTGAGAGGAGGAGGGCCTCTTTCCTCTGTGGAGGGTGGGGGTGGAGAGAGGAGAGGGCAGTTGAGAAACAGAAGAAAGGAACAGGGCTCAAGCTCATGGCTGTCAGCCTCCTAGACCCCTTTATTTCCTGGCCCTGTCACCCACAAGGGACTAAATGCCCAAAGCTATTCGCCAGCTCTGGCATTCTCATTTAGGTGATGCCTAAGGGGGCAGTGAATGGGGGGTGCTGCAACCACCCCTTTTTTTCTGCCCTGGGGCCTCTGGGAACCTCCCCACTTTGGGCTAAGGTGGCAGTGAGGAGACAAATGGAGCCCATATGTGGGCTACCTTCATTGCTAGATTTCCTCATGACCCAGACTAGCACCCTCAGCTGCCAACCCATACTGCCTCAACTCACACCCCTGACTCAGCATGCACAGGAGAGGAGCCCAGCCCTGGGACTGGGGACACTGTCAAGGGTGCTACGACTGACCCAAGCTTGATGGCCTCATGCTGCTCCAGGCCCACAGGCTCTGTGCCAGAACTTGTGTATACATGAGTGTCCACAATGAATGCCTCCAAAGATCTTCTGAGCAAGATGGTTTTCCTATTCCCTTTTTACATTTGAGAAAACCGAGCTTCAACAGATGCCTTCAATTGCCCAAGGCCACCCAGAGCCATTGACCAAGGAAAAAATCCTCAGGAATTGTCAGTCCTAGGTCTTAGTGTGTCCGGAGGCAGCAATCATTGAAGAAGGAAGGGCCTCTGGACACATCCTCGTGCAACCCCTCCCAATACAAATGGGAAAACAGAGGGCTTGGCAGGAAGAGTAACTTGCCCACAGTCACAGGTGAATGAAAGTCAGGCTCTGTGTCTTCTGAAACCCTGGCCTGAAGAGCTGCAGCCTGCCTTACAGGGCCATGGAGGAGGTAGGGTATATGAAGTTGTGGAGAAGAGCCAAGAATGCACTAGGGTTGGTGGTCTTAAAGAGCAGGACTATATCTGCCTGCTCAGTGTCCTGATAAAATCCCTGCAAGTAAATATGTATTGGCTGGCTGGATGGAAGAATAACTGGAGCTTTGACTGAAAGCTGAACTCCCAGACTTGAAGAAGTACCATCAACAAGTCTCTCAGCCTCCTCCCCAGTGATCTCTCCAGAATGTCCCCTAAAACCCTTCCTGACCTTGCTGACAAGCAGAGACCCTGCCACTACATAAATATACACACACCCTACTGCCTCCTCCATTGGGGAAGCTAAGGAAGCAAATCCTTCTCAATTCCTAGGGTCCACAGGGAACAGATTTGTGGCTGGGGCTGGCGCATCCGGGGCTACCTGCCTTCCAGGCCCAGGGCCTACTCAATTCTCTGGGCTCTGTCCTCCTTTCCACTTTTCCCATTACTCTCTTATCCCAGCCCACCCACACCCTGGCATGCACTTAGGGAGGGGCTTGTGCCTGTTCAGAAGCAGGGAGCAGTGATATAACATGTACAATCACACATGGGCACCAGCCCACATCCTAGCTCACACATACATGCACACATGTACGTACACACAACTGGCTATGCACACTCATGCATATGCCCCAGTATTCACACACTGGCATGTGTAGACACGCATGCACACAATCATATCTGTAACAGAGATAGGAACTTGTTGTTAAACCTAGGTGCATAGCTCTCCTGCGAGGGCCAGCCTGTGGGATCTGTTTCCTGGATGGATCTGTCTTTATTGGGGTGGGAGAGATAAGAAAAGATGGAGGCTGGGCAACACAGTGAATGTCATTCTGTCTTTTGTAGTTGCAAAAGGCTCTAAAGTTCAAAGAACATGAGCCAGGGTTTACAACCAAATCTCCTTGGCTCCCTCATGTCCCATCCTCTCTGTGGGGCTCTTCCCAAAGCTCAGCCCCCTGCTTAGTGCTTAGCCTGGGGCTCTGGCTAGGTTCTGTCCTGCCTGGACTTCTGAGTGCCAAACGTATGGCCAGGGCTCAAGTGACAGGCCTCATCTTATCCAACCTCGGAAGCTGCTCTGGTGTGGAAGTGGGTTCCCCAAGTCACAAGTAATCTAGAGCCCCCTCCCTCTGAGAGAGTGCAGCCCAGATCCTCTGAGGCCTTCCCTAAAGAAAGGACAGGAGGTTCCCCCAAAGAGGAAGCCATGCTTCCTCACCTTATACCAACAGGTCCAGCCTGGATCCTGTTGACAGGAAATGAGAAGAGGGTATTGGGGTCATCAGAGCTGCAGGTAAGTGGTAGGAGGTACTTCCTGGCCCTTGTTCTGCTGAGTTCCTACCAGAGATTCCCCAAGACCCTCACTGCCTTCCCCGCTGCTTATCTCCCCCATCCTGCCTCTCCTCTCTTCACCATCCTTCTCCTGATCCTCTCATGAAAAATGGATGGAGCTTTTATTAAACTGTTTTCTCTTCAAAGGAGGTTTCAATTTTTAATGCCGCACCAGGGTTGGGGAGACAGACTGGCCCAGACAGACCATGGGGAGGTGGTAGAAAGGTCTGAAGTGGGGGAGGGGGCAGGGAGAACAGGGCCTCCTGCCCTGTCAGAGGGTCAAGGAAAGGGAAGCAGGAGAAGATTACTTGCCAAGAAAGGTCTTTAGTCTTTGGGGTGGAAATACTTTCCTGGGCTGCACATAGCCTCTCCCTTTTTCCTCTGCTCTCCTTCTTCGACTGGGAGATCTTCAAGGGCAGTGGACCAGCTTGGGTTTGGACACCTGTTGTGTTCCAGGACAGGTACTGGCTCAGTATTTGATGTACATATGCCCCATTGACTTGTCACACTAGCTTACTGATGGGAGGCCTTACAACAGAGAGACAAGACTCTGGAGTCAGCCTGCATGTCTTCAAGTTCTGACCTCATTGTTTGCTTGCTGTGAGATGCTGAGCAAGTCACTTAATCCCTCTGGACCTCAGTTTGCTCATCTGCCAAAGGGGTCTGGTAGTACCTTCTTTGTATGACTGCTGCAGAGACGCAGTGAGGTCATATATGTCAAGTGCGTGTGTATGTCAGACACTTAGTATAACCACAATACATGCTTCTGAGGGCGATGGGATAACCAATGTCCACATCTTATAGATGATAAGGCTGAGTCTCCTCGAAGTTAAGAGTTGAGTTTTAAAGTCACCATGCCACTAAATAGTAGAACCAGAGTTAAATTGACTCATTCTTTTTTACTCAAGTGCCATATAACACACTGCCTCTCAAATGATAGAATTTGGCCTTTTTGAGCACCCCTCACAGCTGGCACATAGTTGGCACTTGGAAAGCAAGTACTGAATAATTGTTCCTGCTATCTTACATTTTGCTATCTTATCCCAACCCAGTCTCAATTTACTATGTATCCCCTTAGACTAATAACTTTACTCCTCTGGTGACTGAGAGTAGAGTTCCCTACTTCCTTCTGTGGCTCTTTTGGCACATGAAGCCAGTGTGAGAAGGGGAGGCATGGGAGGACCACAGTTATTAGCAGAGAGAGTAAGTCCCCAGTAGGGCCAGATAGCCCAGGATAGAGATTCACTGTCCCAACCCAGAAGTGCCTATCACAGTGTTAGGTACATCGTTTGGTTCTACACTTTGCGTATGTGTTTTCATCCTGTTTATTGTGAGGTTTATGTTTGATAATTGCAAAAGTAATACACGAGAATTGTAGAAAATTTGGAAAATACAGAAAAACCTATAAAAAGAAGAGGGATTCTAATTTGAATTCACCATGGCTATAGGGTTGATTTGACCTTGCTTGGTCCATATTCATCTTCTCGGAATTCTGAAGGCAGAAACTCGAGTTCAAGATGTGGTGCATGTGTGTGAAGGAAGGAAGTGTGAGGCCTGGCTGACTGAAATTTCACCATGGAACCAGCAGTGGCCCAGGCACTTCCAGGGAGAATGAGATGAGGATCTTTGTTTCAACTGATCTGCTCTTGCTCCAAGTGAAATGATGAAAGAAGTGTTAGTTCTAAATGAAACACTAGAGAAAAAATTGATACTCCTTGCACTGAATTTTCAGGTATTGGTGATTTGATGCACCTTGAGGTAGATTTTTCATCAACTTGAAGTATTTTTAGTGTATTGTTCATGCTGAGAGAAGGAGTTTTCTTTTTATTTGTGAAGGGTTATCTCTGATGTATTAAAACACCTATTTCCCCTGTTCAGCTGCATTGGGGGCAGTTGTTTCACTTTGGTGAAAGGATCAATGTGTGCAGGGCCAGTAGACAACTACCCTGGACCCGGAATCCACAACACTGCCACCCAAGAGAGAGGCTCAGGGAAACTTTTGAAGGAGAGCCAGAGTTGGAAGCACCAAGTCTCAGACAAACATTGAGACAGCAGTAGATGGAGTGTAACGAACAATATGCCCTGATTCTCTTCAATGACTCCAGAGGCCTCCCTCACCTCATACCCCACCTCGTGTCCTGTGTGGGTGGACATGCTGCCAACTGGCATTTTCCTCACCAGTACTTTCAAGCACCATTACACCAACAAAGCTCAGTCTAAGCTTATCCCTGAAACTACATATCACTTCAGTTCTGACAGTAAGTGGCGTCCCCAATGGTAGCAAATGATTATTATGGCACAGTTGAAAAGATGCTAAGCAAAAGCTGCTTACATTGAAAAGGGATGCACATTAAAATTGATGAGGATGTGGGCTAAAGATAAAGTTGGCATCACTGATGAAAAAATTAATTTAAAAAACTTAAAGGCAAATCACTTGCAAAGCAGATTGTATTGCATTTAAAGGTTGCATATTCATTCTAGTTTGCACAAACTTATAGAAGCTGGAACCAGCAGATGGAAACATTTCAGTTCCAATCCATTTGCTTTTTTCAACTATTTACTTAGAACCTCAGGTAAAATTTCAAAGTTCATAACAACATTGCTGAACAACCAAGGCAGGAAGAATCAGTTGAAAATGAATTCCCAAATTATTCTCCCCCAAAATAAAAAGTTTAAAATTCAGAAAACAGACAAACAAGCTCAAAGGCTGGAAAAAAATACACTTCTCCATAGTGCATGGAAATTACTATCACATGAAAAACCATTAACTGGAAATATTTATTTTCAACCAATTTATAATTGCAACTAATTTGCTGTTGTCACTGATTTGTGACGTTTGTTTCTGACATCCTACCAAATCCTCAAAGATCTCACTGTCTTGGGACTTCATTGGGGCATACTGGAGCTAATGAACAGGTACTATATCAGGCAGCAGACAGAACACTTCCTAGCTTTGTATGCTGTGATCCCAACCCTCCTCCTCGCTGAGCCCCAGTTTCCTCTCCTGTGAAATGGGGGAAATGACCCATTCCAGCTTGTTTCCAGGGCTATTGTGAGGCTCACACGAAACCAAGGAGTATTAAGAAAGTATGTCCAGGAATCATGAAGCAGTCTGCTTGGCTCTGCCACCTGGAATCAGTTTATTTAACCTTCTTGGGCCTTATTTTCCCTAGCTACAAAACGTGGCCATACCTTCCTCAATGGCATCTTGGCATCCTAGGTGTAATGTGCCTGGTATGTAGAAAATGTTCAGTAACTGTTAATGCCATTGTGGATGGAAAAGTCCACTTGGGAGAATTGTGAGGCACTGTCATTATTCTCACTACTGCACCTCATCCCCAAACAGTCTAGAAGTGGGGAAAGGCAGGGACTGGACCTTACCCATCTATGTATCTGTCACAGAACAGAGACACAGTGGTCACCATGACATGAAGCTTTTGAATCCTTCTCTGCCATTCACCATCTGACTGACTGGATCTCTTTAAATGAACTAAATTAGTCCATGTAGTCCCAATGAACAGAAAGAGGGATGCCAAATTTGTAATGGAGACATCTGAGGCAACTCTGTCACCCCTACTGCCCCCGCTCTGGCCTGAACCTCACCCCTGCAGAATGTGACAGAGGGAGCCCTGTGCCAGGTTGCATGAGCTAGGCCTTCCAGTCTCAGCTCTGCTCTGGACTTGCTGGAAGACCTCGAACAAGTGCCTGGCCCTCTCTGAGCCTCCATGTCCTCAAGCAAAACACAAAGGGGCTGGGCTAGATTAGTGCTTCTCAACCTTGGGGTGGAATACACAAGTTTTCCCTTTATAGGACAAAAGTTTCAACAGAACCACTCTCAGAGAAGATATTGGTGAACAACTCCAACCCCCACCCCAAATCTGCGTGTCCCCTACTTAAGAAGTATCTTCAGAACTGAATGCAGGCTATAAAAATGGCTTTCAATTGTGAATTATAGCTGTCTTTATAAGTGGAAGAAAAAATATGTTTAGATTACCATCAAAATAAGAAAATAAAAAGATTCAATTCTCATAGAACTTGTGACTGCTGAGAATATATATCAGCAGAACCCTCCCTACCCCCACCCCGCCAAGTTGTACAAACCTCAGGATGAGAATGACTGGGCTAGATGTTTGCCAACATGCTCTGGGTTGAAGCCTACTTTTATGATCTATTGTCTGTGTGTATACCTTATGTCTGGGGACCCCAGTATTCTCCCCCTCCCTGTTTCATTCTATTACCATCCCCTGGCCCCTTGGGCAGGCTAGACAGAACAGCCCCTGGCTCCCCTGCCAGGGACCCCAAAGCAGGTATGTGGCAGAGTGGAAGACAGGCCTGGCTAAGAGTCAACCTGAAGCCCCCACCTTTCACCCTCTCCTGGGGCTGGGGTCATGTCCCCTGGGCCAACCCCAGAGGGGCCTCCATATCCAATGGAGAGGGGACACTAAGCCCGAACTTTCTGCTGCTCCCAGATCTGCCTCTAGATACCTCCTAGAAATGGCCATTGGGTCCCTAGAGCCCCTCTGCTTTCCTGAGGCACCCCTCTCCTTCCTTTCTGGGTGAATTTACCTGGAGAAGAGGGAACTTGTTCTGCAGGTGCTGCTGATGGGCGGGAGAGGATGTGAAAGGGTGGAGTAGGGAACCGAGGATGGCCATCTCTTTATCCCCTCTCTTTCCTCTGAGAAGCTGCTGTGGGCAGGGAGCCCTAGACTGGCACAGGGGGCAAGGTAGGAGGATCTAAGAGGGGCCTTGCATGTCTGAGAAGATTGCCGTGCTTGGCATCTTCCAGCGACTAGCTGCTATATGACTTCACCTTCCTGGATGTCTGTTTACTCATTGCTAAGTGGGTGGAATTCTTGTTGAGAGGCTTGGAGGAGGTTACAAGGGAGAAGCCCTTTGCAGACTGTAAAGCACAATGCCCTAAGCACTTGTGTGCATGTACACAGAAGCCTGCAGCTCAGCATGCTGTGGGGCCTCTCCTCTCCTCTCCTGTACGTTTCTGATGCTCACACTTGAGCAGCAACAGGAGTCCCTGGAGGGCTGGTAACAATACAGAGTGCTGGGCCTCATCTCAGTCACTGATTCAGTAGCACTGGAGTGGGGCCTGAGAATCTGCATTTCTGACAAGCTTCCAGGTGATACTTTTGCTGCTGGTTCAGACACCACCATTGTAGAACCATGGCTTTACCATGTGCAAAGGGCTTCACATCCCCTATGGTATCTGCGTGTGTTCTGACCAGGTGTGTTGCTCTTCCTAGAGCAGGGATGAGGGGATCTGGACATGAGGTCACCGCTACTCTGCACCACAGGCACCTCCCTTCCCCTAGTCCTCACAGGACCCTGGCAGTGAGATCTCTTAGATAAGTTTCCTGTCCCTCCAAGCAGCCTCTGTGCAGAACATGAAAGAGCAATTGTGAGTTAGCTGTCAACCTCTCCCAACACACACATTCAGCCACACTCACACACACGTACACACTCATCTCATGCCTGGATAACCTAGTGGCTAAATACAAAGACTCATGAGCAAAACAGCCAAAATTGGCCAGCTCCTCCACTTCCTATGTGTGGCCTCAGACAACTCACTTAACCTCTCTGTGCCTCACTTTCCTCATCAACGAAAGTAGGGGCAATAATAATAACTCACAGGGTTATTGAAAGATTCTGTGAGACAACAAATGGATAGCTCTAGGAAGAACAAAATGTACCTACTGTTACAGGTTTTAGCAGTGGGCTCCAGAATCTTGAGAAGGGAAGCCTCAGTAAGAAAAAAGGCCCAAACCAGGGGCCATAACTATTAATAAATTCACCCGACTCAAAACAGCATCCTGGCTCCACTATGACCCACTTGGGAGGCGGGAGGTCTATCCTTCAGTGCCAGGTGTGTTTTCAACTTACTTACTATGTGCCCTTGGGGCAGTGCCTCACCATTCCCGGGTTTCAGCAGCCCCATCTTTCCCAACGGGGCTTCCTTCCAGGTCTGCTACACTGTGGATTCATGCCCAGTGGTGCATGGCAGAGGCGACAGCCACAATGCCACAGGCCCAGTCCATGGCCCAGTTTCATCCTTACTGGAGGTGAGAGAAGCTTCTCCCCCTCCCCTGAACAAAACACTGTCAGCAACTCTCCTACTGCCTTCTCAGCCACAGGGAGCCCACTGCTAAAAACTATAATAGTAGTTACTTTTCGCGTTCAGACTGCTGGGGAAGGGAGGGGGGCTGGGAAGGGACGCCAGAGAGAACCCCTTTACCTCTGGGCCCTGCCTGTCCAATTACAAAGCACCATTGGGTCCATCATTTCACTACAGCCCTGGGGAGCTCAAAGCTCAGGAGAAAATGGAGGCTCTGGCTGGTAGTTTCTTGCTCAAGGTACCAGGACTCTAATCCAGGACAGTCAGATCCCAAGCACATTGCTCCGAGCTGTGAACAGCTGTGGGAGTCAGACATGGGAAGCATCCCCACATTGCCTCTGCTTTGTCTCCCTGAGTTTTGCCTAAATGTTACCTTCCTGGCTCCCTGGTCTCAAGCCACCCCCAGGCTCACAATCCCAATTCTCCTTACTGTGCTCTATTTTCTCATTTTTTTGTGGCAGATTACCTTCTAACATGATGTATAAACCACTTATTTATTCCTTTGTGTTTATAGTGTGTTTCCCTCCACTAGAATATAAACTCTCTGTGGGCAGGGAGCCTTGTTCATGTTGTTTATTGCAATATCTCCACTGCTTAGAACAGTTTCTGGTGCTTAATAGGTGCTTGCTATGAATGATCTGAATGTTAGTGTCCCCCCTGAATGCATGTATTGAATTCTTAACCTACAAAGTGACTGTATTAGGAGATGGGGCTACTGCCCTTATAAAGAAGGACCCATCAAAAAACCAGAATTTAGCCGGGCTCGGTGGCTCAGCCTGTAATCCCGCGCCTTTGGGAGGCTGAGGTGAGTGGATTGCCTGAGCCCGCGGGTTCGAGACCCGCCTGGGCAACTTGACGAGACCTCATCTCTACAATAAATCAAAAATCAGCTGGGCGTGGTAGCGCGCGCCTGTAGTTCCAGCTACTTGGAAGGCTGAGGCGGAAGGATTGCCAGAGCCCAGCAGGTGGAGGCTGCTGTGGCCGGGAGCGGCCACTGCACTCTAGTCTGGATGACAGACTGAGACTCCAACTCAAAGAAAAAACCAAAAAAACAATTTATATATAAAAATTGTGTATATCTATTCTCACTTCAAAGTACTCTCTGTTTGATGTGACATACCTATTGAAATGCTTTTTCCACTGCTCAAAACGTTTTGAACTCATCAATTTTGATGCTTTTAGTGCTCCTGCTGTTGTTTCACCTCTTCCACATCAGCAAAATATTTTTCTTTGAGGACTGTTTTCATCCAGGGAAACAAACAAAAAAAAGTCACTTGGGGCGAGATCAGGTGAATAGGGAAGGTGGGGCACAGGGGTCATGCCGTTTGGGGCCAAAAACTGCTGAACACTCAAGTGCAGTATGAGCAGGTTCGTTGTCATGGTGGAAGAACCAGTCACCTGTTTACCACAACTTGGGATGTTTCTTCCACAAACTGTGACACAACCTTCTCAAAACTTCCAGATAGGAAATTTGACTGACCGAAATTTTAAAAAAAAATCCTCAAAGGGAAATGTTTTGCCAGTGTAGAAGAGGTGAAACAAAAACTGGCAGAAGCACTAAAAGGTATCAAAACAGACCAGTTCAAAAACTATTTTGAGCAGTGGAAAAAGCGCCTTGATAAGTGTATTGCCATCAAACAGAGAGTACTTTGAAAGTGACTAAAGTTTAAACATGTAAGAATAAATACACAATTTCTATAAATAAATTCCAGGTTTTTTGGGTTCCCCCTCCCCTTGTAAAAGAGGCCTGAAAGTGATCCTCCTCATCTCTTCCACCATGTGAGGACACAGTGAGCAGGCACCATCTATGAACCAGGAAGAGGGCTCTCACCTGACTCTGAACCTGCCAGCACCTTGATCTCAGACTTTCCAGACTCCAGAGCTGTGAGAAACAAATTTCTGTTCTTTATGAAGTACCCAGTCTCAAGTATTTTGTTATAGCAGCCTGAGCAGACTAAGACAGTGCTCATTAGATACTTGTTGAAGGAGCAGCGCATATAAAAGCAGTTTAGAGCAGGGTGGTGGTATGGTGGTGGAGACTGCCTCTTAGCTGATCTTTCCTCTGCTCTCCTTGCCTCTCTGAGTGCGCAGATGACTCAAAATGCAAAGCTGGCTAGGTTCCTCCTCTCCTTCAGATCTTTCCAGGACTCCCCATCTGCCATGTGCTAAGTTTCAAATGCCTTGGCCTTTCATGATTTGGCCTCCTTACCCCTTCAGCCTCATCTCTCAGACCACCATCACACTCCCTGCTTTCCAGTCAGAAGGGGTTACTTGCAGCATTTTCAAAGTGCCCATCTTTGTCATTTCTGTGATTGCCTATGTGCCTTTGCCCATGTGGTTCTGTCTGCCCCCAGCACCTCCATCTGCAGCCTAGAAAACTCTTAATCATCCTCTACCCTTCTCTCAACTCTCCCTCTTGGAACCATTTCCTAATGAGATGATGACTTCAAGCATTTCCTGACTCTCTCTGACCTGCTACCCACACCAATGGCCTTGATGCTGCCCATACTCCCTGAAGAGGCCTCAGTGCACCTGTATCATGATCTGTAGTCTTCATGTATATCTCGCTCAGTGAGTCAGGAGCCCCTTGAGGGCAGGAACCCACCATGCCTCAGTGATCTCTATGTTCCCAGTGCCTAGCCATATCGCAGTTGCTTGATGGATGCGCGCTTGAATGAACTGGAGTCCACAAAGGCATTAATAAACAGCTACATGTGTCTTAATTTTCAAAAGCCTTAGGGAGAGTAAATGTTCCCTTTTGGTAGGATTGCACTGGTGAAGACGACAAGTTCTTTTGCTTTGGGCTAGAATTATATCACCTTGATGAGGCAACCCTGGTTATCGTCTAGAAAAACCAATCATCTCTTCCATCTCATTGTCTACAATCTTTGTCTGTCATACTTGCTTATAATCATAACTATAACTTTCGTCTGTCATCTGTGCACACACATCCCTGAGATACCCACCTAGATACCTCCCTTCCATTGATCCATCAGAGGCAGCATGGCCAAATGAGGGCAGAGCTCTGGATGTAGATGGCACAGGTTCATTCCCAGATCTACCAAACTCTATGATCTCATGCAAGTAACTTAAACTTCCTGAACTCTACTTCTCTAGTTTGTAAAAGAGGGTTGATAACGATGGCCCTTCCTTATAGGGTTGTTTGTTGTGAAAGTCAATAAACTCATTTTTGGTAGCATTGGTAATAGTAAGCATTCACTCAATGATGGTGGCTCTGCCAACAATCATTTATATCACATGATCTTCCTTAAAGAATTTGAGATGACCGAACAAAAGCCATAAAATATAAAATGATAAAATATGTACTTGAGAGCAGTCAAGATAAAGACAAATAAGGGAAATAATAAAGCTGGGAGTGATATTGGCTCATACATTGTACACCTTCTCTGAAGCTCTGTACAGTTACTAGAGCCTGCATTTGGCTCCTAGTTCCCCTGGCAGCCACATATAAAAGGGAAACACCATCAATTATAAGCTACCCAGCATCTGTAACATAAACATAAACCAAGTATGTATCCCAGAGAAGCATGACTTTTGCTAGTCAGAAAAAGAATCACATCTTTCCTTTGGCCCTTCACAAAAAGGGTCCTGAAAGAAGCGACCACACAGTGTCCTGACCAGGTTGACATTCTCACGATGTTCCTTCCAACCATCTACTACAAGGACCTGCAGCAATTCTCCAAGGATAACAGTAAATAATAATAGTCACCATTTACTATGTACTAGGCATCAAATCCCCTAAATAAACCCAGAAGGTGAATGCTGTTATTATCCCCACTTTACAGACAAGGAAACCAAGTAAGGTGAAATCACTTGCCTAAGAACACATAGGCAGAAAGTGGTAGGGCTAGAGGCAAACCCAAGTCTGTTTTTTACCAAAGCCCAGAATCGCAGCCACGATGCTCTCCTGCCTCCTGAAAGACCACTGTGCAGCAATCCCCATGTCCAGCCCTCCAACAAGCTGCCTCAAAGGACAATGTGAGACTCCAGAAGATAGACTGGATAGTCTGCCCTTCAGGCAGTCCACCACAAATATGATTTATCCCAACTGAACTATCAGTAAGGCTGGGAGTCAGGGACTTCAAGGCTGAGTTATCTGGAGTGAGATCTTGGGCTGTCACTGTTGTGAACTACTGACACAGGGCACAGCCCCAGAGGTTCAGCCAGAGAGCCAGGCAGAGGGGCAGGCTTGGATAGATCAAGAAGGCCTAGGGATGCTTCTCACAGAGGGGCCTGAAGGGGTACCCATGGACAAGGAGAGTCTTCCCTCAAAAACAGATCTGAATCCCCTCCAATGTGCAAAGTTCCCTGCTATCGAGTCAGGCCCGCAGCCATTTCTGTCTGGAAAGCTTTCAAAGCAGGTGTCACCAATTGCCACTGTGGCCATTTTAAAACTCTCAATAAAACACCCCTAGAACATCTAATTTAGGCAATATAGCTTTCTGGTGAACCCTCCAAGATAAATTAGTCGCAAATTGCACCCCCAGGTAACTGACTGATTTGACTTGCTATATTAAATTGTTGGAGAGAAACCAATGGAATGCTGGGGGCCATCTGCCAACGCTGATGATCTGGGTTTTCAGGTAGTTGATCTTAAGCCCTACTTTCTGAAAATAATTGGGCAGTAGTATCAATTGTTTGCTGCAGTTAGTCCTAAAGCATGACAATCAAATCATATCAAGAGTGGAGAGAAAAACACTGATCTTTCTATTCTCTCTTACAGGAGACTCAGCCCAGGCATTCAGTTTTCCCAGAAGTCGCATGGAATCAAACTCAAGTTCAGAAGAAGCAGGGTAGGGGAAGAAGGCAAAATCCCTACACCTCTCAAACGTGGTATCTGATTTCCCAGGAGGCTGTTCTTTCCTCCTAACCCTGCTTTATATTTTCTTAATGCAGAGTATCTGGTAGATGAGATCCTTCAAGAGTCTTGGTGTCAGGGCAGGGGGAGGAAAGGAGTAGGGATGAATAATTCAAAAGGACAGACTCAGATGGCCAAATGGTTAAGGACCACTGGCTCAGGGTACCTCTACGGTCCCATCTAGCTTAACAAGGGTGGTCATACCTGAAGTGACCCTTTAAACCTTGCCCACCAAAACCCCACCTCTCCAGGTGCTTACTTTAAATCTACCAGCTTTGGAGTCGGGCTCAAAATAAACACCAGGAAAGGTGGGGGTTTGTGTGCATATGTGTGGCATTTGGGGATTGGGGAGGAAGGGTCGTTCCAAGTGGAGGGAACCTGCCTAAGCAATGGCTTTAAAGCAGTTAAGTACCCTTGGTGTTCTGGAAACATTCAGCTCCCAATGTGCATTGTAGCGGGAGGAGAAGGAGGAAGAGGAGGAGAAGGAGGAGGGATAAGAGGGTCTTGAGTGGCAGCTTAAGGAACTTAGACTTTGTCCTCTAGGTACTGGGGAGTCAGAGACTATTTCTCAAGGCAAATGACAGAGCAGTTAAGAGGTCAAATCTGGAGTCAGACTATTTGGGTTCAAATGCTTGCTTTGCAGGTTACTAGCAATATGAAATTTGGCAAGTTGCAAAATATTGCTGTGCCTCATTATAGTCATCTGTGAAATGGAAATGATAGCAGTGATACTTAACCATGTAAAATTGTTGTGGAGCTGAACAAAACTCACATATATGAAAATGCTCAGAGCAGCGTCTGGCACACAGTAACTGCTCATGAGTATTAGCCTGTTTCATTATTGGCAGGTGAGATGCTGAGACTGGATACTTTATTGCAGTGTGAGTCTCAATGCTTTACCATTCATCGTTACAACCCTGTGAAATAGATATGATTTTTATGCCCACTTTGCAAAGCTGAGGCACAGAGAAGTAACTAACCTGGATCTGGAGTTTAAGAAGTTAGCTTCAGTGTGTCAAAGATGAATTAGAGGAGCAACTGGAAGGCAGGGAGGGACTGGGGTGGGGGTGGAGACAGGGGTTAAAGTGAGAGACCATGGAGGCCTTAGCAATAAGAGTAGCAGTGAGGAGAATGCAAGACAGAAGGGATAGGAGAGACCTCGGTCTCTGTTCCCCCAGGTAGGAATCCAGGTCTTACAAAGCCTATCTGGGCCTCCATTAATCTTGAGATAGTTGTGCCCCAGAAGCCTCATGGATCCCTACAAAATACAGTGGGTCTCAGACCTCAACAAGGGGCAGGACACAAAGACTGAGAAACTCCATGTTTTAACCCTCTGGCCAGGATAGTACCAGCCAGGAAATAGAACAGACGGGAAGAATGGTTGGAGCCCGGGTCCACCGAGCCAAAGCCTTAGTTAGGCTCCTAATACAGGGCCCTCAGTTTACCTAACTATGAAATAGGGAGACAGCTCAAAGGTGAGCAAAGGAGCACACCAAGGGAGGTAGGAGCTAGATGAGAATTCAAGGAAGAGCCATGTAGGGGAGTCAGGGATGAGGAGAGATACTCCACTGCCCTACTCCTCAGAAAATCCAAACTGGTGTCCAACCATCAGGTACTGCTAGAGTTTGCTATGAGTGGGGAGGGAGAATAGTGGACGGTTGTGCCCCTGAAACCCAAGAGCCTGCCCTCTTCCTGGCTGTTGAGACACATGGCTGAACAGGAGGGAGCTCGGCCAGAGAACCAAGCACTGTAGGGGCAAATACTTTCTAGTTGCCAGCAACAACCACAACCTCTGCCTCCACCCCCACCTCCACCCTAAGCAGAGACCACATTCTGCCCAGTCTCCCTGCCCAGCTGGGCCTGTCTGGGGTATTTTGGGGTTAGGCCTGAGGAGGGTGTATCTGGCAGTCCCTTGCATTACAGGTGTGATGGCAAACCTCTCACACTCAGAGCCGTCCACATGGCAGCAGATGGACAGAATTTGTATCTGAGTGTCAGAAGATCTGGGACTGAGTTCCATATTTATGATCACCTTTCTATATGAACGTGGGAAAGTCTTTTCCCTGGGCTGTGGGATTTCACTAAAAGTTCTCGGCACATTCTTGCCTAAAAACTCATCCATAATCCAATGGAAGCCTGGGAGTCTGGGTGTCATGGGTACTGGCTCTGTGCCATATCAGTGGGTCCCGTCTGAATTCAAGCAGGAACTGAAACCATCCTCCGCAGATCAGGGTGGGGTATGGGGAGAAGAGAAACTTAGAAGCAGAAGGCCCTGGGTTTACAATCCCGGTTGTGTCACTGAAAGACTATGTGACACTGGGCAAGTCTTGTGGCTTCTCAGGTGCACTGTGCCCCTATCAATGAACAGGGATAATACTGCCTCCCTCATAGGAGGATGGTGAGGAAGATTTGATGAGATGATACATTTCTAGCACCCACAATCATTCAGAAGTTGCACTCTCTGCTCAGGCCCCATGCCCTAGCACAAAATGTTCCCATACCAAAGAACCAGCTTAGCAAAGAAGGAGACCATAATGGTCAGAGGGCTGACCAGGACAGGAGAGGTGGCTTCTACCTCTACAGAGGTCAGAGTAAAAAACAGAAGCCATGTGGGGATGCAGGGGATGGGGACGCAGATGGAGGGCTGGGAAAGGGGAGGTGGAGGAAAAGGGAACCTCTGAATGGAAAGGGAGGGAGGGGGGCAGGAGAAAGAAAGTTTATTATTCTTCCTGCAGACCAATCATGGGGCTCCTAGAGTGTCGAATTCCAGCTCCTTCAGCCAGATGTGACCTGTTCCTGTTATCATGGAATATTAATCAGAGGGGCCCTTGGGTAATTGGGGAGTTTTGATTAGAGAAATAGCCCTTACAATAATAAGCAGGCAGGAGCCTGGGGAAACCCACCCCCAGCTCTGGCCGCCCACCTCTTTAAGCTCGTACTCCTGAAGCCCAGGCACCCGAACTGAGGAAGTGAAGAGTGTGGAGAGGGGAGTGGTACAACAGTTGGTGTAGGGCCCAGGGTTGGGCCTTGGGGGTGTGCAGGGATAGGTGGCTAAGAATGGGACCAGAGACTGAAGGTCTGAGGGCCCAGGGCTGGCCTAACTTCACTCACCTCCCCATCAATCATCACATTAACTGTTCCCTGGGCTTCCCCCACACCAGGCCCTCCCTCTCAGCCAGCCCTCTGCCGGCACGCTGCCTCAGGCTCTGGCCCTGCTGGGACCCCAGCTCTGTTGCAGGCTGCACATGGCCCCTGGTCTCTGTATATTTAGACGGTTAATGAATCTTCCTGTTTGACTGGGCCAAGCTAGAGCCTGAGATGGAGGGAATGAGGGCAAGAATGGGGAGGGGGCTCCACACAACTGCCCCAGCTGCCTCTTTTTATTGAGGACATTGGACTCAATTTATCCTTTCACCAAACTCACTCAGTACCCACCATGTGCCAAACTCTGTGCTGGGCACTGGAGGTCCAGAGAGAAAAAATATAACACAGAGCTTTTCATAGAAGAGATCATGGTCTAAGGACTGAGGCAGGCATGCAACTGTCTCATGTTGAGATAGTAATGGAAATAATAGAATCGGTTGAGTAGTTGTGACGTGCCAGGCACTCTGCTAAGGGTTTTACATATATCTCATGGTATCTTCTCAGCACCATAGGTAGTATCAGCACCTCCATTTTACAGATGAGGGAACTGCATTACCGCCAGGCGAAGACCCAGTGTTTGCAATCCAATATGCTAGAGTCAAGAGAGACACATGTGAGACTCAGGAGGGGAACTAGGAAGGTTTTCAAAGGAGAAGATAGTTAATATGTGGTTAATATATGTTACACTAAAATCTTTTCATTTTTACTGGAGGTGTGTCTTTGTGTATGTGTGTATGTGCACACACATGTGAGTAGATTATGAAAACTACTCAGAGGAGGTGCCTTTGGAGGCATTCTCCAATTTTTTTTTTGATATTCACAAACTACTGCAAATACATAAGATTGTGATGAAGATGTCTTACACAAGGCCTTCATCCACATTGGAATTGCCGGGTCAGAGGGTCTCTTCATGTTTAGGCTTTCAACATGCATGATGATCTAAGTGGCCTCCTGATAGGCTGGACTAGTTTTAACTTCACCAGCATGATAGAGTGTAGGAAGGAGTCACTTAGGGGAGCGTCCTTCTTTTTAAAGTACCTGGAGCTCCCCTGACCTGTTCCCTGTTGAAGATTGGAACAAAATCTTCTCCACATCTCAGGTTTTGGTGAATGAGCTTCTCCTGAACATGGCAATACATCCTTCTTGACTTCCCCAAAGCATTCCAGGCCACTCTCAGAGTGAATGTCCCTGCTTTGGAAGTGAACCTCCAGTGCTAGTCTGGCTGGGAAAGAGTACCGATTCTGGGTGGGAGAAACACTCACTTATCCATTATTCATCAGCTCTTTACCAAGACCCAGGTTCATGGCCCTGAAGAACCACATTCTGAGGGAAGCAGTGGCTCCTTACATCAAAGTCCACTTGCTTTTTTTTTTAACAAAGCAGCTTTACTTACATCATTCCACTTACTTTCAATAGATGAAGAAGAAACCCAGGCCCCAAGAGAAGACATGACATATTCGAGTATTAGTGGCAGTCAGGCCCTAAATGCAAGTCTCCCAATCCTAACTCCAAGCTCCTTGTAGGGGGCATGGCAGCCTGGTGTTCCTCCCCTTGGACCTCAGGAGTCAAACCTAGGCTGGCTAAGCCCTAGGGCTGGGGTCTGGAGTAGCTTGCAGCCCATTGCCCATTGTACCCTCACTGGGAACATAGCAACCCAGGCTGAGCCTCCTGGTTCAAGTGGTGAAGCAGAGACCAGCCTGGAGAGAATTTGGGCTGCTTAAGGCTGAGTGACAGGAACCAAAGGCTGCCTAATGACTTATAGGGTAGTAAATGGCATTTACAGAGCAATGACCAGGACCAGACACTGTTCTAAGGACTCAGTGTGTGTTCATTCAATTAATCCTCACTGCTGTCTCATGAGATGGCTGCTACTCGCAGTCCCATTTTTTGGATGAATGCAACAGAAGCAAACAGGGATTTAAGAGACTTGCTTGCAGCCTGACTCCAGAATCTGGGCTCTTAACTACCACACTAGACCACCTCTGAAGCCACATGGCCAACATCAAGGGTACAGGCCAAAGGGCCCAGGCTCCATCCCTTCCCAAACTGGCACCTTCACTTTGCCTCACTAGCGCAGCAAAGCATCTAAGCATTTGGACTCCACATTCTGGCTTCTTGGGTTAAAATGCTACAACTTCCTAGCCATGTGCCTATGGGCAAGGTACTTAGCATCAATTTTCTCATCTGTTAAGCTCAGATAGGGACCTCACTGAGTCATCACTGTGACAGGAGGTATTGATGAATTAATGTATGGGAAGTGTGGAACACGGATCCTGGTTCCTAATAAGTACTCAAACAATGTTAGTGTTTATTGTACAGTGATATAACAAGATTTTGGTTCTCCAGATTGGCTGGACAGTAATGTAAACAGGGGAGGACAGTGGCAGATCCCAGGGACAGAGTCCCAGCTTTGCTAAGTCCATTGAAGTAGACAAACATTTCCAAGGTTTCTTGATATTGCATCTGTGCTACACTGCTTGGCATTACTCTAGGTGAGCGGCAGAGATGAAACCTAGGCCCTGCCCTTCAGATGCTCACAATCTAGCAGGGGAAATAGACGCAGGCAGACGTGCTGTGAGAGTAGAGCTCTGGCTCAGCCTGGATTGGGGGGAAGAAGTGTCCATGAAGGAGAGGCTCAATAGGAGTTTGCCATACCAGGGGCAAGGGGACGGGCATTTCTGGCTGATGGAAGTGCATCCAGAAAGTCACAGAGGCTAAGAATGACCGTCCTGGTCAGGCCTCAGTGAGTAGATTTGTGTCACTGAGGTGTAAGATGTGTGTGGAGGGGAGGAGTGGGGGTGAGAGACTGAAGAGACCAGCAGGGGCCAGATCACCCAGGGCCCTGAAAGTTATGCTGAGTTCAGTAATGACTGACAGATTTGAAAGGTAAACAGCAATGGACAAGATCAGGATTGAGTTTTGGAAAGATGGCTCTGGCTACTGTTTTGCAAGAGATGGGGGCAGATTGGCAGCAGGGAGACTAGTTAGAAGGCTACTGCTATAGTTCAGGCAAGAGATAAAGGTGGCTTGAACCAGGGTGGCTGGTGGCATTAAGGGTGGTCAGAACTGGGCAGAGTCAAGTTCTCTTCAGAGTCAGAACTGAAAGCAGATTTCAAGGATGACCTGGAGGTTTCCAGTTTGGGCCCATCTCTGGTAAGACTTCAGCTGAACTGGGAGCAGACACCTGTGCTCTGTAAACTTGTCTCTTTATTTTCGTTTCCTTGTAAACTTCGTTTCAGAAAATTCCCATCTTGTTTCAGCTGAACTGAAGGGAAGGGAGATTTTTCTATACACCAGCTGAGACCTGGGTTCCCAGGGTCTCCCAGGGCCCAGGCTCTGCTGGTGGCAACTCCAGCAGAGTCATGATGCACAAACCTGGAAAGATCTGGTGGGTCTAGGGCCCAGAAGACTTGGCATGACTTGGCAGGACTGCTGGGGGTAGGCGGAGTGGTTTGGCCAGGATCAAGGGATGGGGGCACAGAGAGAGAAGTGAGCAAATCTTGCTTTTGCCTGTTTCAAAGGAGAATGGCTCCTTTCCCTGGGCAATGCCCCTAAGTCATAGATACTTCCGGCCTTTTCTTCTATGGATTTCACAGTCTCAGGCCCCACTGAGGGGTGCCTCTAAGGAGCATCTGTGCCAGAGGGATGGATCCCTGAGTCCACAGGAAACACCCCGTGATGGGGGGTGGAGAACAAGGGGAATTGGGAGGCTGCATAGTGGTTTGTAGGGGCTGGAAGTCAGAAGACCTGCGTGAGAGCCAGTTCTGGTGAACTCTCCATGTGATTGTGGGTAGTTCCTTCTTCCCCTCTCTGGGCCTCAGTTTTCCCATCCATCCAATAAGGGGGCTGGACTAGAAGATCTCTAGACGCCCTAACAGCTTGAAAGATTCCATTCTCTTCTCTGAATCTGCCCAGGGGGAGGCCACGGGGGTTGGGGCACCGGCAGGGGCTGAGAATTCCATAGCAATTTGCATGTGAAAGCATGTTACTGCCATGGCTATTAGTGTGTGCAGGGGGCTGAAGACTGGGCTAGGACAGCTAGCTGTCAGGCTGGCCAGAAAGACCCAGACAGCCTGAGTCAGGATGGCCCTGAGATGTGCATGAGGAAGCTGGCCGGCCACACT
The DNA here is from genome assembly GCA_027257055.1 of Cephalopachus bancanus. Classification (NCBI taxonomy): domain Eukaryota; kingdom Metazoa; phylum Chordata; class Mammalia; order Primates; family Tarsiidae; genus Cephalopachus; species Cephalopachus bancanus. Next base: position 27,954 of record JAPVLO010000844.1, read on the forward strand.
CAGCATCCAGAGAAGGGTGAAACTGCTGGATCTTTAAAGCTCCACTAAGCCTTAAGATGTCCGATCCTGAGTCTGGAACACAAACCAGCAGGTCTGGCTCCTACAGATGCCTCTGAGCTCTTATGCCAATGAGATGTGTGCCTCCAGAGCTGTGTGATGTGCCACAGGAGAGGGATCCGGGGATGGGGAGAGTGGACTATTAGTGCATTTTCGAGGTCTGCTCCGAACGATGCCCAAACCTCCCAGATCATATTTTCCTCAGGGTTATAATGTGTCATTTTGGTGATTGCTTTGTGTAAACTTATACAGTTTGTTAATATAAAATACTATGTATAAGTAGGTGTGTTTGATACACACACACACACACATTCATGGGGATTCTGGGAGAACAGAGCCACAGTGTACAAGAAAGGCAACCAGTTCTGGCCTGTGAGGCAAAGAAGCTGGTTCCTAGGCCTGGAGCTGCCAACACTCCGTGTGCCCTTGGATAGGTTGCTGGGCCTCCGTTTCCTCATGGGTGGTTTGGTCTGGAAAGGAACTCTCAGAAAAGTCCTAGCTCTACTGTTTCCTGGCCCCTGACTTCTTAGATTCTACCTTTACAGGCCTGGGAGTAGCCAGCGAGGCCACCAGCCAGTCCCCCTGAGAGCAAGGGCTCTGCCCCATAAAATCCAACGAGTCTGGAGTCTCTGGTACAAGGGTGGATTCCAGGATCTCCCTTGGTTTTTGTCTGGTACTGGAACGGGAGGAGCCACGTGAAGCCTCTCCCTAGGGACCTGGCTAAAGAAAGGTGCAGACTCTTCTCTTAGAAGTCAACTCATCACCCATCATCACTAGACAGGCTGGGAGAAACCAGCCATGGGGCTACAGGGATAGGCGAAGGCTGAGGACACCTCTTCTAGTTTGGGCAGCTCCTGCCCACAGGCTTTGAGAAGTGTTTATCATGGGTACATTTTGCTCGAGTACCTACCTTGGCCCCTAGCTGGAAGAAGCAAGCTGGTGTTGGAGACACAGGATAACTTCTTGTGAGTATGCTTCCAGATCTTGCCAAAGGCCAAATTTGGTGGGTGATGAAACAAACAGCCAGGTTTTGGGGAGCACTCTCAAAGCAGGAAGAGTCTTCAGGAAGCTCAGTCCCAGAGCCAAACTCTCCATTCCACATCTCATGGGGGAAGCAACAGCTACCATTTATTGGTGCTTATTATGTGCCAGGCATTCAGGATTTGTTTAAAAAATGTGATGAATGAATACATGAGTAACTGTAGAACCCAAGTTTTTAATCTGTGTATCTTCCATTCTGCCTCTCACATTCCCATAACTCAGTTACCATACAAAGCAGAATCAAGAGTTAGCTAGGCACTTAAAGATCTCTCTAGAATGGGAGGTCCCTGGAAGCAGGGACCTTGTCTATCCTGTTCATCACTGTACTCTACTGTCCAGACTACTGACTGGCATGTAGTAGGTGCTCAGTAAATATTTTCGGAATAAATGAATCAACCTAGTGCTACCTCCTCATTACCCATAAAGAGAGGCAGGGACCTGTCTGCCCATGGGCAAATAGGGAATGGTAGCAGAGCAGGGACAGGTCCTGTGGTCTCCAGCCTCATGGTCTGGGGATCTTTCCTCTGGATTAAAGGGCCCCATGGCAACTTCCGCCCACCCTCCCATATCCCTTCACAAGTTCCTTATTCTCTCCACCCCCCAGCTTTCCCTCTCTCCTTTCTCTTTACCAGCTGGATAATTAACCATTGGAAACAGAACCTATAATTACCGTCTCCCCCATGCCCTTAAATTGTTTTCATTTTGGGCTTTGAGACCCCTGTACTGGGTGGGGGTGGTCTCCCACTCACCAGCCTCCCAAAGGGGGAACCAACTTAACAAGCACCAGCTGGGGCCTCAACCCCCCCCCATCCAATGGCCAGCTGTATAGGAGTCTGGCAGCCAATGGGCGAGGAGGGTCCCCAGGCAGGCTGGGCCTGACTCAGCTGAGGTATCAGTGGGATTGTGACGTGCCCAGGCAGGACATGAGGACAGGCAGGTCGGCCGGATTTCCGAGAGTGATTGATGCCAGGTGGCCAGAGGGCCGCTTGCTCAGCAGAGCCCAATCTTGGATGGCCCCATTTGGGCCTGGGTCTCTCCTTAGGTTATCTGGCCCACCTTAATGGCCCTGCCTAGTGGTTACCAGGCCATTCACGTCCCTGATGCCTTGGGGAGGCCTCGTGAGAGCTTAAAATTGACCAGTGCAACGAGGTCCCAAGAACCTTGGCCTTCCAGCTCCACAAGGCCTATCCCTCCAGGGAAACTGAGGCCCAGTTAATACCTGTTCAGTTTGGTTTCACTGGTGAACTGGGCTCAGCCTGTGGAGGAAACCAGGCAGCCCCACCCACACCTGGGAAGTATCCTCTATCCCTGACTCACTGGGAGCTTGGGCCCAGCTGGGACAGGAAGGAGCGTGGAGGGCGGGGCAGTCTGGGGCCCTACCACTGAAGGCTCACACCTCCTGCCTCCAGCTAGCTAAGCTTGGTACCTCCCTGACCCAGACAGAGGGGAAAGGAATGGGGAGTCAGGCTGGGGAGGGCTCCTGTTCATCAAGTCCCCAAGGAAGCATGCTTGCTCAGTTTGGCCCTAGACAGAGGCAAGAAGTGGAGGACTGGGGGGTTATACCCCTTGCTCTCAAGGAACATATATTTGCTTACGGTGTAATAAGAGGCCTGGGTTTGAATCCTAGTGCTCTCGTTCACCTGATGTGTGTTCTTGGGCAAGTTATAGCCCCTCTTAGGGTCTGTCTCCTCATCTCAAATATGAGGCACATGATTCTTCACCCTAAGACCCTCACAGGTCATACCCAATGAGATAAAGTATGAAAAAGTGTTTGAACAAAGTGGCAGGCACTATCCAGGTGAAGGACACTATGGCACAGAGAGCTAATAAGCACCACTGAGTGGTCAGCAGTGAGGGCACTGAGGGCAAACCAGTGCCAGCCATAGCACCCATGCCAGGGTAAGTGGGAACAGCCAGTCACAAACCTTCTGAACTGTCCAGCAGATTGCCCCATACTTTCCTTTGTCATCTCCCTCTGATTTTACTTTACACTCCCAGAGCTATTCCCAGGGGTCCTCCAGGAACTCCATCTTCCACCTGTAGGGTGAGGGCAGCTGGTATCCTGGGCTGGGTTAGGGGCCACCAGAAGACATTTGGTTGAAAAAGTATAGAAGAACTCACCCAACCTGGGTCAGGCTCTGTCCCCACAAAAGATACCAATCTGGCCTGAACTAGCCCTGATTAGAGACCCCCAGCCCAGGCCGGGCCCCACTCTGGGCAGGCAGTCAAGCAGCAGAGGCCCCATCTGATCCAGGCACTTCCTTTGGTTAATGAGAAACCAAATAAACAGCCTCTGCCCCAGCTGGCTCTGGGAGCACCCTAGCCCAGCCCTTCCCTGTGTTAGCCCAGCCTCCATTCCCTCCACCCTGCAGGTCCTGTGGCTCTCCCCCACCTTCCTTCTCTGAGAGCTCCTACCTCCCCATAGCTCTGGCTGCTCTTTGGCTGGTTCACTGGGGTGTTCTGCTCTGGATCACTAACTCTCTTCCCTCCCTTTCTCCTCTTCCTCCTTTCCTCTATTGCCTTCTTGCCCATTTTTAACTGTTGGATCTCACTTGTTCTTCTCTCCTGACATGTGTCTTAGCCATATCCACAAGGAGTCCCCTCACAAGATTGGCAGTCTGCTCTAAGCTGGAGCAGGAATGCTCCAGGCCTTACCAGTCTGTGTCTCTGCTGTGGGATGGAGGCCAAACCCTCTTCAGGGCCTTCATCACACTCTTTGACCCCAGCAAGTTACTCATCAGCCTGTGGGAGGGAGACCGGGTGCTCATGGCTGCTCTAGCTTGAGGGCATCGACTGCCAACCAGAAGCCCCCAACTATGCCATGGTGGCAGCTCTGGTATGGCTCAGTTCTGAAGACAGGAGAAGGAACATTCTCCTGGCTGCGAGGTGAACTGGACAGTCTGAAGCAGCTCTTGGGAGTTATTTCTATCCATCTCCAGGCGTCCTGAGGCAGGGCAGGGCTGGGCCTGCCAGCAGGTCCCAGATCTAGCCCCAGCCAGGTGGTGGCAGTACTTGTGGACACACCCAGGTCCCCATGGGAACATCCCCTCCTCCATCCACCCTCTCCGGTTGAGCCTGGTGCCAGACTGGGCAGATGCCCATGGCCTATGCCACAGAAGTGACAGGATAGACAGGGGGAAACGTCCCAAGCTCTATGACAGCAGAGCCAGAGAGCAGAGAAACTTGGCGGATGGGGCCAGCAGTAGGGCTACAGGGCATTTGAAACATCTTGTTCCACTAGGACAGCCACCCTCTTCCCAAACCTGTGCTGACCAACAGTGGTGTGGGCACAGAAAAGCTCACACACGCGCACACACACACACACATGCTCATACTCCATTCCCCAACATCACAACACCATTTTACATCCATGTCTCCATGTGGTTAATTTTTTTTTTAGTTCTCATTTTTTTCTAAGAAAAAAGCAACAAGAAAATAATTCAGAGTTTATACAAAACATCTTTACATTATTTTTTCCAAAAAGACTAGTATTTACACAAATGGCAACAGAAACAAAAAACAAAAAACCCTTCCGACTGCCACCTGGAAGGGGCTGGCTGTTCTGCTCCCTCTCCCACCTGGCACTGGTGTGGGCAGCTGGCCAGGAGGCAGTATGAAGGTGGATGGTGTAAGGCCCAGCTCCTTCCACGGCCACTCTGAGAGTGCCTGTAAGGCGCACTCAAGTGGCAGTCTGTTAGTAGCCGTGCTGGCAAGGAGCTGGGGTCAAAGTGCACAGCGGGCTGGCCCAGCCCCAGGCAGCCTCTTCCTCTTTCCAGGCCCCAGCCCAAGAATGGGGGAGGGCAGCAGAGGTTGAACTGGGTAGGGGGTACTCACCTGTGCTAGAGCCCAGAAAAGAAGCAGGCCACCTGGCCTTATACCCGCTTAGGTCTCCGCCCTGGGCCTCTGTTTCCCCACCAGGCCAAAAGATGCCAAAGGTGAGGAAAAAACAGGGCGGGTTGGGGGGGGAACTCCCAGCTCTGCAGGGCAAATAGCCACCTGGGCACCTCACCTCCCTCCACCCCCCATGAGGTCATCTGCCTGCAGCAGCTCTCCTGTTCCCCAGGCAACAGCCAATTAAGACATTAATTACCGTGAGAGTGAGGGAGGCGGGAGATGCCCAAGAATCCCACAAGGAAGGGATTTTTTTTTTTTTTTTTGGTGGAAGGGTGGCAGCCACTACCCCACTGCCAGAATCAGCTTTGTAGAAGGAGGGCCAGGAGGGGAGGGTGGGACACCTTGCTCAGTGGCACTTTCCTCTTCCCTCATGGATGGGAACAGCTCTGGCCTACCCCTCCCCCAGAAAAATACCAAGGAGTCTATAAAAGAAATGCCATCCTATGCTTTCTGGCTGGCCACATCCCGCCCCAGGCCCTATACTGGGTAGGGCAGGGCTCAGAAAGCCTGCGGAGGGGATGCTTTTACCATTTTTCTTCAAAAAACAGATGAAAATGATTTGACAGCTAAAAAATGAACACAAAAGCATTTAAAACAGTGATGACAGTGGACAAGCAGTCCTGGGAAGGGTTAAAGAGGGCGAGGGAGGGGGTAGGGCCAGGGGGCCATCTCCCTGCCTGCTGTCCATCAGCGTCCAACCCTGTCCTCCAAGAAGGGGCGCCCCCACAGAGCCCAGAGGCCTGGCCAGAGGGGGAAGGCACAAGAGCATAGGGGTTAGGGGCACAAGCACCCCCCTCCAAAGCCCAGGGGCAGGGAAAAGGGGGAATTATAAAAGCCAAGAAACTACAAAACTAAATACAAAGGCGGGCACAGCTGGCAAGGGGAAGGGGCATGGGGGCAAAAGAAGAGGTCCGGTCCAGGCCAACTGTCCCTCTGGGGCCTGAGGCCGTGCCGGGCACTCAGACCTTGTAGTAGATGTTCGCTGGGCTCTGGGGTGGCATCTCCTGGACGATGTAGACAGGGTGCCCGTAGTCCCCACTCACCTTCTCATAGTGGGGACAGTAGTTGTTCTCTGTAGTCCGTAAGGGGATAATGATGTCGCTGGGCTCAGTGCCCGCCGTGCCACTGCCCCCCTTGGGACTGGCCAGGGTACTGAGCGAGAGGGCAGCTGCCCGCTGCTGCGTGTGCTTGCGGTGCCGCTTGCGCAGCTTTAGCAGTAGAACCGTCAGGAAGATGATGATGAGCAGAAAGATGACGCAACCAGCACCAACAGCCGCAAACAAGGCAACCTTGGAGTTGAAGAAGCCATCAGTGTCCCCGCTACTACCCCCACTCGCACCTGGGCCACTCTTCTCTTCTTGGTTCACAGTTTCTGTGGAACAGAAATGGAGGGAAGGAATAGTCAGCCAGGGGCCCCAGGGAAACATGGGAGAGCTCAGACTGGGCCTGGCTTGCATTTCTTCAGAGACAGGACCTGAGAGGGTGACAGAGTAATGACTTCTGCCCTCTGGAAAACACCTATATACTCACCATGCTTGCCATCAGAGTCACCCAGGGGTCCCCGACCACCAGGGGCCTGTGTGGCAGTCTTGACAGTGTTGTCTGCCTCCTTGCTGGGCCGGCTGGTAGTCAGTTGCTCAGGCATCACTGCATTGGGATCTGAGGGCAGGGAGAGGATGCATGAGAGGTAGGGCCCCCACCAGCATGGTTACCCTCAGTGATCAAGTGTGGGTCAGGAAAGGCCTGGGTACTGGACTTCAGATACTCTAACCCTATCGTCCTTCCCCACTCCCAACAAACCTAACACCCAGACAGAACATCTGTTCCAAAGGCCTAACTGAGGGACCCTCAGACTGGACACACACCTTGCCCGACCTTCATGACGATCTTCATGGTGCGTGTACGGCACACACCTCCCTCCCGGTTCTCCAGCCCCTCCAGGCTCCCATTGGATGTCGCTGTGGGAAGAGGCCAGAGAAGTCAGGAAGAGAGAAAGGTCTGCCGATATTACCCAGAAACCCCAGTGCTGCCACAGCCAATAGGGATAGAACTGAGAGTTGGGAGTGGCAGGCAACTCCCACCTACCTGCGAAGCTTTTTACTTCTCTCCCTCCCACTAGGAACAGAATAGCCCAGGCCAGACCAGCCCAGCCCAAGAACTAGCCCCTCCATCAGGGGCACTGCTCCTCCATCATGACCAGGCTTCTCACTGGGAGGTGTTGTTCAGAGGCAAAGCAATGAGAACTGGTATCATGAGGGAGGCTTCTACTTAGACTGGAAGGAATTCTGGAGTAGGAATCAGTCCCAATTTCTAACTCTTCATGTGACCTAAGGTAATAAGCCCCTTCACCTCTCCCAAAGGACTCTGTAAACTCTGCCATTCCTAAGATTAGAACTTAGGTGGACAAAGAAAATGGGAGAGAAACAACACAAATTGGAGGCCTCTCTCACCCAACCCCTGGAGCCAAGGCAAGCTGGTGGCAGGCTGCTTGGTGAATGCTGGGGTCAGAATTTCAAGGCCAGTCTTCAAAGGGGATCGAACCAGGTAAGGCCTTAACTGTGTATGGTAATGCTGCACCACTTAGAAGCTCTCTCTGATATAGGAGAGGAAAGAGTTAAGTTTTAAGCCCAAGGAGAGAGCCACATGATGGGATGGGTGGGGACTCACAGGTAATGTAGTAATCATGGTACTTCTTGAACTCCAGGCCCATGTAGTTAGGGCTGAACTCCTGGAACTTGATGGTAAAGCGGATTTCCTGCTCTGGCCTGTTGCAGGTGACCAGCACATTGGGGTCCAGCACGGTGCTGCAGGTAGCTGCCTGCTCAGGCCGCACTAGGTATAGCTTATAGTACTCATAGGGCCGCCCTGCTTCTGCTCGCGGGCAGATAATGTCCAGCTTGTCTCCAATCTTCGGATAGATCACCAAGCCCTTCCCACTCAGAAACCTGCCCAGAAAAGAGAAGATGGTCAGCCTCAGGGTTGGGGAACCCAGGCCATACCAGAACCAGGGGAGCAGACAATGAGGGCCAGGCTGGGCTTACTGGGTGGAGATAGTGAGAGTAGGCCTTCTGCCCTTCCTCCATCCTCAGGCTGGGGTGTGGGGAGAGAGAACCACACTGCCAGTAGGGTGTGGAAGCGGTGGCCCATGGGCAAGGCTGCCAGGCTTTGACTACTCGGCAGGGTGGGGCACTGCCTGGCTGGGGGAGCCCTTTGTCCTAATGTGGCATTTCCGCAGGGGGCTGACGTGGCCAATGGGCTAGGTACCAAGGCGTCAGGCCCAGGTTTCCTGGAGGTGGCAGTCCTATCCCCCCGCCCCCAACACACTCACATTCCCTCATGGCTGCTGCTACCTCCTTTCCAACACACACAAACACACACACACACACACACACACACACACACACACACACACACACATAAAACAAGCCCACACATGCCTTAGCCACCACCCCCGCAGCTCCCAGCCAAAGGCTAGGGGAGCTCAACCTGTCTGGGACCCATGCCTTCTCCCCCATCCTTGCTAATCTTGAGCATGATGAGGAGATAAAAACAGGCATCCCCTGGAGCCAAGGGATGATGGCCACAATCTCTGGCCAGGTGCAGTTCCACACAGCTCTCCCCACTCCCACTGCCCAGTGTCCTACCAGTGATCCACCCCCACCCCCCAGGTGAGAGCCTGAATCCCAAACTTGACCAGCCTCATATCTAAGAAGAACAGAGGGAGAAGAGAATGGAATCAACCAGGAACAACAGATCATATAAGATAGGGCCCCAGGAACCCCACTCATCTGTATCCTAACCCCTCACTTTTTCACACTGCTCCAACACAAGTTCCTACGAGGAGATGGACAAATGCCTTTTGAGCTGGGTTCATTTTCTAATCCAGAAGGCCAGGTACTAGGGGATAGCTGCCCAGGGCCACCTATTCATAGGACTCTGCTCTTGCTAAAAACACAGTAAGAAAGGAGTGCTCTGTTGGCCATTTCTGAGCCTGGGCAGGCAGACTGGTACTGAGAGCAAGACAGTATCACATGGAAGAAAGAACACAGACTACTTTGGAATCAGGTTCGAGAGCTAGGCCCTTCATAGCTCTGTGACCTTGGATAAGTTGCCTGATCTCTCTGAGCTTCAGTTTCCTCACTTACAAAGTGGATGTAGTAAGAGCTCCTACCCCCCAGTATTGTGGAAGGGAATCAAGGTAGCATGAGGAGAGTACCTAGCATACAGCAGGTGCTCAACCTGTTTGGCTCCGTCTTATAGTCTACCAAGAGACAGGTGGTCAGATACTAACACTAAGTACCTATGAGCTCAGTCTCATTTCTTGGAGGGGAAATAGGAGAAGATACAGCTCCATCATGAAAGATTTTCCTGTTTGGTTTGGGTCAGAAAAGTAAATGGCCCACACTCTAGCAATAGACAGCACCAGGCGACCTGCAGGTATGTGTGACAGTGGTTCAAACAGCAAGGGCTAGAAGCAGGGAGAGGAAGAAGACAGCTCATCTGACCGGGATGGTCAGAGATGGTTCCACAAGAAAGTCAGGATGGAAGTGGGTCCTGGGTGAGGACTAAGAAGTCAACATACAGTGAGAATATGCAGCAGAGGCAGGGACACAAAGCCCAGGCCAATTGGTCCAGCTGGACTGGGAGTGGGAACAAAGGATTAGAAGAATAGGTGGAGAAGATCAGCTGAGGCCAGATTGAAAGGCCTCAAGGGTCACAGCAAGCAGGGTGGGTTTCATGCTGTTAGTGACAGACCCTCTAGCAGGAGGGACAATGGAGGGCTGGAAGCAGTGCTTAAAGAGAACTGAAGCTGACAGTGTGGTGCAGCTGCGCTGGTGAAGAACACCAGTTCACAGAGGTGACTGCAATTATTTGAGAAGAGAGTGGTTCCATTACCTGAGGGCCCATTACATAGTGGGGACAACAAGCAATAAGGGCCTACTGGGAGCTCTAGGCAAATGCCTTTGCATTGCCAAAACTGTGTGCTCATCCAAAGAAGGGCAACAACACCCAAATAGGTGAGGAAGGGAACTGACCACATGGATGAAATAGATTAAGAAAGGCAGCCCTCCTTCCATGTCGAGTGAGGCTCCACCAAGCTGGGAGCTGCTATCTTGACGTGCAGGAGGATAAAAACCAGGATGAGATAACCTGCCCCTTGGTATCTAACTATACCGCTCCACAGAGGCCAGAAAGAAAGCAGGCATGGGGCGTAGGCCCAGAGAAACACCGGAGAGAGAATGCCCATGTCCCATGTACCATACAAAGCCAACAAGTTTACCCAAACTTCTAGAATTCCCCATTTTTCACTGTCCAATGCTTACTATGGATCTGTCCAGATGGCAGGATTAGACAACTTAACATCTTAAGAGCCAGAGGGAACCTTGCAGACCTGAGTTCAGGTCCCTCATGTGCGGGAATGCATGATCAGATGAATGTTCCTATTTAAGAGAGGAGCCTAAGCCCACCCAGGATAGTAATTCCCTAAAACCACTGGCTGAATCCTTGTACAGATACACCTCAACGAGAAATATATATGCAGCTCCATAGAGAGCACAGAAAGGGAGACAGATCAGCTTACCTTTCTAACCCTGGCTTACTCACTAGAAAGTCTTGTCTACCCTGAGTGCAGTCTCCCATTGCCACCCAGGCTCCAGATCCCTGGAATTGGAACAGAGCTTCTTGCTACTAGGGGTTCTACCTTGAACCCAGAGATATTGAGGAAACAGATGTCTACATGGTGGGGAGGGGCAAAGAGGGGACTATTGCCCCCAACGCCCCTCAAACTCTCTTCAACCTCCGTCAACAGACTTCATAAATATTCATCATCATTTGCATAGCAGCTGGCAGAAGGAAACTCACCTTCCCCTAAAGTGAAGAAGGGAGAGGAGCTTGATGAGACCCACCTTCCTTGACCCTGATCTCCCATAGTGTCTTCTTAGCGTCTTTCCCACTGGACAAACGTCTTGGCCTGAGAGAAGCCCAAGAAACTGGGGAGGGGCCATGAGGGGTGGATATGTGGCTAGTGAGTGAAGCCCAAAGCCAGGTAGAACACGGTAGAATGTGAAGCCCAAAGCCAGGTAGAATACTTTACAGGGAGACCCTACCAGTCTCCCCTCTTACTCACCAGGTTAGGAGTAGGGGTAAGGGAGAAAGAGGATGAGATCTCTGAGTTAAACTCTTTATCCTCCATCTTACTACTCCCCCCATTATCAAGCCAAGCTTTCCTGCCTGGGGTCACCCCAGACAAAGCCCTTTTCTGGAAAATAAAAGGATTGACATGGCCCAGCAGAAAGCCTGAAGCAGGTCGCCATGGTAACCCCCAGGCCTTCCCTCCCTAGCCTCTGATAGCCCTGGGACCCTAGGGAGCCACCACAGGGAGTAAAAGGACTTGGAGGAGGCAGCCTGAACTATTCCAGCTCCTGTCTTGTAGCCTGCCTCTTCCCCTCCACCCTAGCCCAAGTCACTCCCTCAACCTTTCTACCTAGTTTACATGTACTATCATGACTGTAAAAAGAATCCTGGGATATGAAAAGCATAAAGGGTCGGGAGACAGGAGCTTCCAAGGCCCTGGACTGGTCAGAAACCAACTGTTCTCCCTTCTTTAGTCCAGATAAGCCCTTCTCCATCCATATGCATAGAATCTACATGGGGGAGAGCTTGCAGCCAGGATGGTCATGCTCAGAAAACTGCCCACTCCCACTAGGTCTACACTTCCTTCTCTCCCACCTTTCTTTAGAAACCTGTGGTCAGCGAGCAACTGAAGAGGGATCTTGGTCCCGGGCCATGCAAGTCCAAGTTTGGTAGAAGACTCCAGCCACAGCCTTGATTCAGTGACCCCACCACCACTGTGCCTGCACCCCCAGAGTAGCAAGACCAATGGAGGACAGACCCCAAGCCAGAGCTCAAGCCTGCTTTCATCCCAAGTAGGGTGGGGAGCCCCCAAATTAAAGGCTCCTCTTTTATTCCCTGGCTCCACCTAGCCCCCGAGGCAGGAGGAGCAGGCCTGGCGTGTCCCAGCAGTGCCCGCCCAGGCGTGGGTGGGCAGGAACAGCAGCTGGGTCCTGGCACACACTGGGAGGCAGGGAAGCCAAGAGAGTCCCAGAGGAAGTCACCCTCCCCACCTACACTGAACTATGCCCTTCCCTCTGCTCCACCTGCCCAAAGCTAGCATCCATTAGGAATTTAATACCCCCTCCCTGTGGTCTGATTTCTGTGGGGTCCCTGAGAAGAGAGATTCCAGACCCAAAGAGGGACCAAAGGTTCTACTCAGAGCTCAGGGGAGAAAGTACCAGGCAGTGAGTCGGCTGCCTCTAGCCCAGGTCACCTGAGCAGTTGGCCTTTGGAGGTAGGTCTAGCAAAGTCAAATGAGGAAGATACAGCACTGCTCACCTCCCACAGGCAGAGTCTGAGTCACATGGACAGATGCTCACACACCTGTGAGGTGAGAGGGGAACCTAGGGGCAGGAAGCCAGCATCTCTTCCCAAACCCCACCTTGAATTCCTGCCTCTCCTAGATTCCAAGGCAGCAGGATGGTGTGGAATGAATGGCACAGAGCACAGCTCTACCCCCATAGGCAAGTCACTGACTGACCTTGGACAAGTCACTTTCCTTGTCTGGGTATATGCCTCCCTATCTGAAAAACTGGTGCCAGTACTTACTTTCTGGGATGTTGGGAGCATTCGATGAGGTCACATATGAGAATAAGATGTAAGTAGCAAGGTGCAGGCCAAACACAGCATTATTTAGAAGTAAAAAGTTGAAGGAGCTTACACTACTGGCTGCTAGCACCTGAACCAAAACACTGTGAAAATATACCCAAGAGGGACTGCTCTGGCCTGTGGGGCAAGGATCCCAGAAAGCAGCTGGCAAGCATCTCTCCATCTCAGCTCCCCTACTAATCATAGGGTGGACCATTCCCCAAACCTGGCATTCCCATGGCAACCAGCAGCCTCCTGGCTAGCCCACTCTGTCCACAGTCCTAACTATAGTATCCAGGACCCACCCATCCCCATTCACCTGAGCTGATGAGGCAGTAAAGAACCTGAAGAAAAGGAACCTGAATTCAGTTCCTACCCTGGCCTCACAGGTCCTTCTCACCCTTGCCTGGCTGCCTCTCATGGGGGTGGGAAGGCAGGGAAACAGGACTTTACAAGCTGTTGGGGTCCCAGCATTCTCAGGACCCCACCTGTGGCCAATCAGCCACAGAATAGGTCAGGTCCCTAGCCACCTTGGAAGGGGGGCCCCTGAGCTGGGGCCTCCCCAGGACTGTGAGCTGAAACAGCTGTGTGGGGCTGGGGCCAACACTTTGGCTTGGAGCAGGCAAGCATGAGTTGGGGTCTGCAGCTACCCCCACCCATGCTGGAGTCAAGGGTCCTGAATGCCAAGCTGCAACCCTGAATCCCACCCCCACCCTTTTTTAGGGAAGGTTTGTAATGTGATCTGAGGCACATTCTCATTCCCTAGAGGTGGGGGAACCTGAGTGTGGGGCAGGGAGGGGTCAGGACGGGACTGAGAGGCTGAACTGCAGCAGCTGGACTTGGCTGAGGACTCAAGTGTGAGGCCTGCCGGCTGCCCAAGCTCCCTAGGGGAAGAGGCTGGGGGAGGGGGCCGCCTGGGACCATTTAGATCACAGTCGCGCGCGCGCGCACGCGCGCGCGCACACACACACACACACACACACACACACACACACACACACACACACACACACCAGTTCCTACCAAACTCTAGCAGGGCCAAACCCATCGCCCTTCCTTGCACTCATGGGGCAAATATGACAGGAAGGGCCAGGGAAGAAGAAGCTCTTCCCGCCCAGGGACTAGCACCCTGGAAGGCCCCAGCACCAATTTAGGGAAGAGGCTGGCAGTCTTGAGCCAGCCCTTCTAGCACCCCCTCCCAGTCAGGGTCTCTGCACACTCCCTGGAACCTGGAAGCAGACCCCCAGCCCCACTACTTCTTTATTTTGATTTTTTTTTCCCAAGGAGGAAGCAATTAAGCAGGGTTTATAGGCGCTGGGAGTTTTTTTTCGTGTGTGGGGGGGGAAGAGGGGTGGCTCTTGACAGGGCTGAGGAGAGAGACCAAAAGCCAGGAGAGGAAGAGGGGAGGGAAGGGAGAAAATGAGCCTGAGAGGGAGAGCACGGGCATGTGCGAGAAACAAAAGGACTTGAGAAAAAGAGGCAGAGAGTGACTAAGAGTGAGAGGGAGTGTGAGAAAGAGGGAGAGCGGGCGAGCCTTGCTGGAGAGGGGAGGTGAGCACTGTTCCTGGAGGATGTGAGAGGGCAAACCACCAGGGCTTGAGAGGAGAACTCAGACAGGAGGCAGGGAGAACTCAGGGAGACAGGGAGGGAGACAGAGAGAAACTGTTTATTTGAAAGGCTGTGGCAGCCTGAGGTGTGGGTGCGGTGGCAGAAGTAGCCCCCAAAGCACGAAGAGAGCTGAGGGCAGTGCCTCCCTCCTGTCCTCTTGCCCCCAGCCCGCGCCAACACACACAGACAGCCGCTGCATTCCAGACTCCTGAGCGGGATGGAAGGAGGGGGCACACCAGGATCAGTTCCTCCCAGGATCTGTCTGATTACAGAATTCAGGCAGGTTCTACTGAGTCCTTGGCACCTCCCACCCCCACCCCAGGATGCCTGCCCTCTGCTTGAGGTGGATTTGGACAGGGGACAGAGAGGATCCAAGCTCACCAAATCTGTAAACCAGTTCAGAGCACTAAAGACTCAGAACACAAAAAGGGGAAGTGTAGACAGATCTTGTTTCTTCCAACTCTCACGCCCCCCCCAACTCTGCAGGAGGGCTCCTTTCCAGCTGTGGAGCTGCATGCTATCTCTGGTTAGAGACCTGAGAGAGCAATTAGGTCACTCCCATGAGCCCCTATGTGGGCTACCCCAGGCGGATTTTAACTCTACTGGCTCGAGAAAGAGCATTTCCAAACTCCACCCTTACAGAGGAAACTGAGCGCTTCACAACCTTTTCCCTTGGGCTCAGCAGCCCAGGGTCCCCAGACCATTTTGAGCCCCCACTGTTAAAAGAGCACTGCACCTAGTTTGGTTCCTGAGTAGAGGAAGAATCCTTGCCAATTCTGTTCCTTGTGCCCAGGCAGAGCCCTTCACCTTGGCCCTAGTTTAGCCATCCTACCAACCAGAAATAGCACCCTACTTTAACCCCTGAAGAAGAGAACCAAAAAAGCTGCCTTCTCCCACTCCAGGGCTGAGAGATACACTGCCCCTGGGACCCAAGAGGCCAAGGCAGGCAAGAGCCTGGGAAGTCAGCAGGGATCCAGCAAGAGTGGACAGAATGAAATTACACACACACAAATCAAAGGTATTGATGGGGCAAATCAAGTCTCCCCAATTTCCTGCTAGGTGGGGTTTTTCGAACATTGCTGGGACCGCAAGAAAACAAGGAGGAAGAGCAATTTTGACCCTGGTTTCCAACGGGCAGTCCTGGATGCCAAAAGAGAAAAAGGTCCAGAGGTTACCACAACAGCCCCAGCGATTCCCCACTAACAGCCCAGAAACCACTGAGCCACCACCCTGAAAGGTGTGTGTGTTGTTTGGAGGGGAGGTTGTGAAGGGGAAGGAGAAGAAAGAAAAGAAAGGATCTCCTTTATATAGCTGCTCCCCCCCAAACCTTTAGGCAATACTAAGCACAGATCCCCAATTTAGGGGACGCAAAGTTGGGGGCCAACGGGACCTGCCTGGGCAGGAATCGCTCGTTCCCCACCCATCTCCCTCGCCAGTTCGGCAGCCACTCTCCGTTCTGGCGGGCCCTTGAAACTCTGCTGCCGGCTCCATTGGACCCCCGACGGGCACTGGATCGAACCACCCCCCCTCCCCGACAACCACTCTCCCACTCCGCCCCTCTCCACCCGCTGCCTTTGTGAGCCTGGGAGCAGCGCCCGCCTTTCTACCGCCTCGGTAGGGGTGGGTGTGGGGGGGCGGGGGGGGCAAGAAGAGACGGCAAAGCGAAAAGCCAGGGAGGCAAACAGGGAAGAAAGAGAAATGAAAATGGGAGAAGCCCGAGTGGGGATGCAGTTCCTGCCACCCGCCCCAAGCGCTTGGTCACGCTCCGCGTTCCCTCCACAGCTAAGCAAATGAAAAACCTGTGTTCCGGCCTCGCCCCCCGCCCAAGTCAAGCTAGCCCCCGGAGCGGCTCTCGGCGAAAACCACCACGTCCCAGTGGCCCCGGAGGGGGCTGCGTTCTCGCCCCCACCTAGCTCGCCGGTGCGCTCTTGAGCGCCCGGACTCCACAGCTCCTCCTGGTGCGACCATATCGACTTGATCCGGGACGTGCAGAGGCGAGGGCCAGGAAGCCCAGGGGTCACAACCCAGCCAAGTGCCCCCACCCCACCCCGCCGCACCCTGCTCCGCCCGCCCGCCCGAAAATATACTAGAAAAACCAGAGACAAAATGGGGCGCCGCTCCTCCTCCACAGACCTTCCCACACGCGTTCGGGGGCGCGCGGCCTGACCCCAAAGGAGTGCCCCCCACCCCAGGGACCAGAGCAGATAAGTTACTCACTTGGGGTTGAGGGAGCTCCAGGATACTGGCTCTAGGTTCTTGGCCAGCGGAGTGGCGAGTCGGCACAGCGCCAACACGACCATCGCCACAAGCCACTTGCCGAGCCAACGCTGCCCAGGCCGGGCCATCTTCCCAGGGGACAGACTGCACTTTGGGATCCCCTGGCGTCTCCTCAGCAAAGCTCGCCTCGCCTTCCCGTGCCGCGCTGCGCTCCGAGCCTCAGGCGCCCATCCTCCGCAGCCTCTGGCCTTGAAATGCTCCCCTCCCGCCGGCTTCGGTGTTGCTCTTCTCCGCCCGGCCGGCCAGGAGGACTCACTGGGCAGCCGCCCCCAACCTGGACATGGGTTTCGGCCTCCGAGGGCTCGCTCTCCTGACCTCTCCGCCGCCGCACGAGGCGCGACGGGGGCTCTAAGCCCCCGGGTGATCCCGCCCGATTCTGGTCGGCTCCCCGAGACTGTTCGGGACTGTGCGCCCTCTCCCTGACGGGGTCTCCCAGTGAAGAATTCGATGGCCGCCCCGACGCCTCGACCGTCCTGGGATCGGTGCCCCTGGGAAGAAGTGGGGGTCTCCTCACAACACAAGATCGGCCCTTGGGCTCCCGACTGGGCCGCCCTGGCACAGGCTCCGTTCCTCTGGGCCACACTGGGATTCCGGGCTGCGCGCCCCCCAACACCTCCTACTTCAGCGCGGGCCCTGCTCAGTGTACTTAGAAGAGCAGGGAGATGCTGCCGAGCAAGCCAGTCCCATTAGCTTGCGTCTCCGAAGACCTGGCCGGGTAGCCCGGCAGCCCAGTCGCTGAGTCCTTGCTCCCCGGCGATTGAGCCCGAGGGTCTACGGCCAGTGCGTGTCTCACACACCTCCCACTGCTCCAGCGCGCATAGACTCCCTCCGATGCCGCCGAGCTGTCTACTCCCCTGCTCAGGCGAACGCAAGGCCAACCCTGTTTCTCTTAGCCAATAGCAAGCTCCGTGACGGGGTCCTTGCCTCATGCCACGCCCCCAGAGCAGGAAAGGGGCGGAGTTTAGAGACTCTTAAGGCCGCCGCGCTCCGGATGGCACCAATCTGAGTGTGCGGCTCCTGCGGTTGGGTTTGGGTCCCGCTTAGTCCTTGTTCCCAGAGCACTCAGCCCGTGGGAAGCTGGCACTTCTCTAGAGATTGCCTGCCTGCTCGTCTCCCCGCGCGTCTGGTCAACATCCTGGCCCATTCACCTGGCGCAGACAGTCCCAAGTACCCCGGGAAAGTACTTCCATTCTCTTTTCTTTTTCTTTCTTTTCTTTTTTTTCTTAACATTTTAAATTTATTTATTTTAAAGATGTGGGGTATAATTCAGTATTAGATACATAAGTGCCATTCTCTTTTCACACACAGGAACCCTGAAGTCCTGCTCTGTGCTCACGTCCGCGTCAAGGACAGCCTATCTGCTCTCTGCCCGGTCTCACGTAGGGCTCTGCTGGGCTTTCCTTTTTCCGCCCTCGAAATGCACTGTCCGCTTGCACTTGGACCCTGAGCCCGGAACACAAAAGTGGATACTAGTGGGAGGTGGAGACTCAGGAGGGTCAAGTACGGGATCTGGGGACGTGGGGGGGGGGGGTTGTTCTTCGCCCCAGGAGACCAGGCCTTCGGAATCTCAGCTTTGGCGGGGGGGGGAGGGGGGGAGGGCGAGGCTTGTGGAAGCCCCAGAGCCCGGATTTAGAGTCCCGTCCTGTCCAAAGGCGCGGGCAAGGTCCTGGGATAGGCAAGCAAGAATGAGAGGGCACGTCGATAAAGAAAGGCACGTCGAGAGCAAAGAGGAAAAGGCACAGGGCAGGAGCCTTTCGAAAAAACGAGCATCCTGGCCCTAAGACGCAGGACTCCCGGCCTCGCCATCAGAGTCTTTGTCTCCCAGCCCTGGCCCACTCTCCCCGCCCCTCCTTGCCTCTTTGCTTATAACTTGGCTCATTCCCATAGCTCAGACCCTCCCGGTCCGACCCACTCTCCTTGGTCATAACCCAGCAGACATACCCACGTGCTAATGTCTCCCCCTGCTGGTCTTCTATAGCACTGCGGGCGCCTGGAACAAACTGGGAGCTCCCTCCCGGAGCGTGGCACACACAAGCCTGGCACACGCGCTTGAACACAAAGCCTGGGACAGGCGTGGCCTTGGCAAGAACCGCCACCCTGTATGGGGAGTAAAGGAAATAACTAGAAGGAAGATCTGAGTTTGGTTTGGCTTAGGGACTGCCAAGGATATAAAGTCTTACTGCTGTTTCTTTTTGGAGTTGATTAGATGTGCAACATTCCCAAAGTGCTCTCCCATTTACACACAGTTTCATGTCCATTATCTTGCGTAGTAGGTGACTAACCTACTGCATCTCTCACTGGACCCTCCGATGATCTCGGTGGTGGTAGAGTGGGCCTCTATGGGGAAAAATAAAAAGGGAAGAAAGCTGCCCACCCCCCACCCCCGGCCACCTCCAGGGACAGGGCTTTGACAGTGAGATGGCTATGAGTATGCAGGGAAGAGAAGGAGCTGTTTGCGGTCTCTCAGCTCCCACCTGGACTTTGCATGGGGGTGTAAGCAAGGAGAGATGAGAAAAACAAGGTGTAAGGATATACCAGTAATCTAGCTGGAAGACTAGGATCCTTGAAGTTCATGCTGAGACATAAAAACCTGAATATAGAAAGCAGCCTGCTGCTTACAGAGTGCCTACTATGTGTCAAGAAACACATTAAATGCTTTTCCTTTCATAATCCTTTAAGATGAGTTCCACTGTCCCCATTTTACATACTTGGGAAAGTCAGGCTTAGGGAGAAGTGCCTCATCCGAGATTACCAAGCCTCTCAGTGGTGGAAGCAGGGTTTGACTCCTGGCGTATATGTCTCCAAAGCCTGTGCCTATTCCCCTGTACCATACTGACTAGTCACATTCCCAGTCTCTCCTTGCTCACTTGCTTATTTGGTTCACTCCTGGCTAAAAACTGGCTCATGCCTGGAAAGGAGCAGCCTTCAGGGTGGCCAGGACTCTCTACTCTTCACTCACAGTCCTTCAAGGGGTTGCCAGGCCTAGGAAAGTTCATCTGTGTTCCTGGCCACAGCCCAAAGTTCTTATCTGCTAAGACTGCTATGTCCAACCCCAGGACCAGCCTTGGATACTTCCTCCCCACAGCCAGCATGCTCAGTACCCCTTGGAAGGAGAGCCCCAGACCTGTCCCAGGGTGTGGGGAAGATGAGATTACTCTAGCAGACTTGGGAAACCTGGAAAGACAGAAGCAATTCCTAAGTGTGTCAACACCTAATCCTGGGTGGGGAGGGTGGTAGAGGAAATGAGAAGACTCCGTATGTCCAGGCCTGCAGCACATGCTGATTAGCCCTGGTCATGGCATAGCCTTTCTGCCTCAACCTGCCCACACCAGCTACAGGGGCCTTAGAAGTAGAGCTGGGTCTACTCCCTGCCACAACCAGGCCAGTGACTCCAGGTTCCCACCTCCTGCCCCACCCTGGCGGCCTTAGATATAATGATTCAGACCCCTGAGGTAGGGAAAAATTACTCCCAAGGGAGCCTGAGAGGAAGTCAGGATTTGTGGGGGATGGAGACCTTCTCTTATCCAAGCCCTCCCTACACCACTGACAGTCAACACCCACCCAAGCCTCCCAGGTCACCGTGTCAACACACACACACACACACACACACACACACACACACAGCCATCAGGATTCAAGGCCACCAGCATTTCCTGAGCACCGCCTCCATGCTGGCCTCTGAGCTGGGCCAGCCCTGGAGACCAAAGAGGAACCCCACCTGCCCACAAGGAGCACCAAGCACCGATACCATATATGGGGACTTCTGGACACGGGGGTGCAGCAGAACATCTGGCAGCTGTAGGAAGCGTCAGCCATTGTGCAGCTCCTTATGAGCTCAGTTTCCCACACCCATAGGTGGCAGGGAGATCTAAACTTCGGAGCCACGGATTCCCCTGCGTATCTGCTGCATCTCCCTGGGCAAGTCACTTCACCTCTGTGTGCTTCAGTTACTTGTCTGTAACCTAGCCATGATGGGGGTTGGATGAGATCATGCACAGAAGGGCTTAACATCATGCTTGGCCTACCATGGTGTTTACTAAATGGAAACTCTTATTCTTCCACAGAGCCTCCCACAGAGACACTCTCAGCCCCAGTCACACATGTTCTTACCCGCTCACACATGCTGTGTAGGCCACATGCACATTATCCGGCTCCTCGTATTCTTACATGCTGGTATGGACACACACACACACACACACACACACACACACACACACACTCTCTCATTTTTCATTTTTCCTCATGTATCCGTTCATTCGGCACCAGGTGGCAGGACTGTATCCTGCCCTCATGGAACTTAAAATCTAGCCCCCACATTTTCTCATGTTTACTGTCATCCACACACCTCCTTTCTACTTTCATAGCCCTTGTCCTTGACCTCTCCCTGCCTGCCTTGCACTCTGAGACACAGAGAAATGACATAACTTGCCTAAGGCCACACAGCCAGAAAGTAGAAAAGTCAGGATACAAACCCAGGACATCCGGCTGAACAACTTGAACTTCAAATTATGACTCTACACTGATATTCCAGGGCTCTGGAAAAAAGTGTGTGCCAAGGTGTGGGTCTTGGTGAGCCAGTATTTGCAAGAGCAGACTGAAGTCTCAGGGAGTAATACTCCTACCAGGGAAGCCCAAGGCAATGCCAACTGCGGCAACCCAGTGAGGCTAGCAAACTTTTCTCCTATCTATTGTCAGCTCTAGCCTGCTTTATGCCTCTTGTATGTCCCCTACAAGACCTACTGCTCTGCCTTCACTCCCCACAAACTGCATACCTATATCCTACAGGAAGAGGGAGAACTACCCGTTTCTTGAACACCTGTTATGTGCCAGACACTGAGGCACTTGTGCTATGTTATCTTTGTTGAATACTCACAATATCCCTGAGGTCGATATTGATAGACTGCTTTAGAGATGAGCAAATTGAGGCTCCAGGCTCAACCTGGTTGCATGCTTTGCCTCCACCAACCTCACCCTGCAGAGCCCTCTCTTGCTCAGTCAGCTTACTCCCACCACCCCCTTCTATGCAGCTCTTCCCTCTGCTCCCACGTGTCTCTTAGCTGAGGCCAGCTGGGGTCTGTGCTATCCCAGGCTGCCCTCCCCCCCACATGTCTACCTCGCTTTTCCCAAGTCATTCTATTTCTGGGACAGTCTCAGGGCAAGCTCAGGGTGGGGCCCAAGCCTTCCCACTCTTCCTCCCCATCCCCACTGGCTGCTCCACACCCCGGAGCAAGGTCACATCCAGCCCCAGTTGGGTAAGCTCTGGAAGTCTGGTTTCACTGCAGCCATGAGAATTCCCAATGGCTGGGGAAGGAAGGGGTTGTCCCAAAGGCCAAAGGTTCAACCATTCTTCACCCCCAACTCCTCCCTGCCCCTGCCCCAGCCGCATGCCTGGTTTATAGGTGTTTGCTTTGAGAGCACCTTGATCTGGCAGGTGCCAGCCTCGGTCAGGCTGATAGGATGACACCAGGGATGGGAAGAGCTCCTCTCACCTGAGATGAGCCTGGCCCCCCTTCCTCCCTCTCTCTTTATCCCTTCCCCATACCCCTTTACCCCTATCCGGAACACATGGACATCTGTCCCAAGTCCTAAGGCCACTAATCTGGGCTCAGCTTCCTCTAGCAGTGCCCTCTGTCCTCTGCTCTCCAGCCCAGCAGGAGGCAGCCTAGGTAGTAGGAAGCCTTCAGCACTGTGGCCCAGCCTGCCTGTTTCTCCCTCACTCTGGTTACCTGAGGAATGTACAAGGAGGGACTGGGCCACTTATCACTGTTAGAGGCTTAGGAATCTAGGGGAGGAGAGCAACAGTTGTTCCCACCTGTCACTGACCCCAGTGTAGCTCCTCATCTCAGAGGGCCAGTAGGCCCAGGAGAGGGTGATGTTGACTGGAGAAGTGGCATCTTTTCCAGGTCCTGTTCCTGTCTTTTTAGTGAACACACTAGACATGTCAGGTCCCAGGAACATAGGAGATAAATTTCCTATGGAGAAACACCCAAAGCCAAGCAAACATTTGGACAACCAAAGAACAGAAGGAAAGATAAGATGCTTCCTCAGCCCTTCAGCCCTCCTAGCTCTGAGCCCTCACTATACTCTGAGCTAGTTATTATACCTACCTCCTACCCCACCATGGAGGCTAGAGGGCCATGTTCTGGGCTTTCTCAGTTGATAACCCCAGGGTTACCAGGAAAGTGGCTGTGAACCTCTGAAGGCAACCTGAGGACAGATAAGGGACTGGACTCAGCTGGCCAGATAATCACTGGCAGATATATGGCACCCAGGCCCACCCTCCGGCTGCCCCTCAGTCAACCAGCCAGAATCTCTGACACTGAAACTTCCCTTCCTTATTTACAACTTAGTCGAGCTTGGTTGAGACCTTCCTTCTCACCTTCAATCAGGAGGGCCTAGTTTCTTTCTAACCCTTTTCCCCATCATGTGCTCCCATCCCCACCATACCTCCACCTCTCCAGGGCTGCCGAAGGAAGAGTTGGGATGAGGCTGAAGGTATGACAGACCTCGATTGACAAACCACCCAGCATCTTCCTCGCCAGGAAGCCAGCGCCTCAGAGGAACATAAATCTCCCTGTCTTGGCCTGTTTTTCTTCCACAGTCTCCTCTCTCCAGGACACAAAGCAGAACCTATGGCAACCCCTGCCTTAGCTGGGAAGGGGTCAGGTGGGGGTGTGGAGAGGGAAGGAACTTTTCTCCTGGGGTTAGTGTCCTGAGCAGGGGCAGAAAGCAGGAAGTTTGGGACCTTCTGAACCAAGAGTACCTTTGGGGATCAGGGCTCCAAAGACCAAGGAGGGTGCGGGTGGGATCGTAGAGGTGGAAAAAGACGGCCTTAGGCAGGTTGTTTAACCAAAGGGGTGGAGTCCTCAAGGCGATTTTTCCTCTCCCTATTTCTCAAACTCTGTCGCCCCCCAGTGACCAACTCAGTAGTTGCATACCAAAAGCTGACCTAGCATTGAGCCTGGCCCTCAACAGGCAAAAAGGAGTCTGGGGCCACTGCCACCTTCTGGTGCTGGCCTGGGCTGAGCTAAGCCAGGAACACCCTCCCTTTTCTCCATCCTCCCTTCTGACACTGGAAATCCAGTTTATCCATACCTGCTTCAGCACCCGCCTCCTCTGGACAGCCTTCCTGGAAAGATCTAGCCTACAGGGTCAATCCCCTCCTTTGAGCTCCACATCCGGACTTACTGCCTGTGATCCCTGCTTGCATTTTATTATTTGTGTACATCTTAACTCTCCCATTAGACACTAACCTGGGGCTTCTCCTTTATCTTCTGCACCAAAGCCAAGCTAATGGTGATGGTGGTGGTGGTGGTGGTGGTGGTGGTGGTGATGATGACAGCTACCATTTATTGAGCACTATGTTCCAGGCATTTTGCATCCACTCTCTCATACAAAATTCATTTTATATATAGACAAGGAAACTGGTGCTCTCAGAAGCCAAGTGACTTGAATAATGCCTCACATTCACTAAGCAACAGACCCCAAGGAGTGATACAGGTCTCTCTGACTCCCTGCCACAAGGTATCTCCATTTCCCATGTGCCAGACGCTGTTTTCATTCCCGTAAGGGACACAGGAATGACTATGACTCAGTCTCTGACAACATGGTATGATATAGGCCACAGTAAAGACCCACAGGCTCCAAACATAGAGACTAGTTCTGCATTCTTCCCCCTGCTCACTCCTCCCTTTTCATCTCAGGGCAAGTCTTCTAGAATTTCACCACTTGACAGAAGGACAGAATGCCAAGCCCAGATGACAGTCTCCCAGATCTCTTCACACGAGGAGTCTATGGCTAACTAGGGCATTCAGACAATGGACACCTGGGAAAAAAAATCAAGAATCCAGGGCCAAAGAGAAAGATTCCATCAGAGATTCTTGCACATTTCTTCCAGGAATCAACCTGGGTGAATTCAGGCCTTCTCTGGGAGCCTGGCAGGTACCAGGACCTGGGACTTAAAGAGACGAGAGAGAGAGAGATGCCCGAGTTACTTCTCCTCAGTCACTAAATGCCGTTCCCAGTTAGCCAACAGTCCCAGGCCAGCAAGCACCTTTTAGTAGAGGGCCCACCCACTTGAGCCTTCCTCTTGTCTGTGGCTTCCCCGAGACATTTTGTCTCTCTCCAAACCGATAACCTTGGAGGAAACTGAGGTAGGTCACTCTTACCTTCTCCCCTTCCCTAGGGAAGCCACTCACCTAAGACTTTCTCTTTCAGTTGCTCAATTCTTAGTAGTTCTTGGTGCAAAGAGTGTCTGCTTGTGCTAGAAAGAAAGAGAGCCTACTGTGGGCATCTGAGGTGGTTTAACCCTACTACCATTCCCTTGCCTGCCCCATCACTAGGATTCAATCTAGGCCACCTCTTGAAGTTGACAACCCTGGAAAGCAGTAGCCTAGTCAGGAATATTCTGCCAAGGACCAGAGCTTGCAGGTTTCAGGTTGGACTTACCATGGCACTTTTTTGTTTGTTTGTTTGTTTTGAGTCAGAGTCTCACTCTGTGGCCCAGGCTAGAGAGCAGTGGCATGCTCCCAGCTACTGCAACCTCCACCTACTGGGCTCAGATGATCTTTCCACTTAAGCCTCCTGAGTAGCTGGAACTACAGGTGTGTGCCACCAAGCCAGGCTAATTTTTTAACTTATTGTAGAGGCAAGGTCTTGCCAAGTTGCCCAGGGTGGTCTCAAGCCCAACCCCTGGGCTCAGGCAATCCTCTCACCTCTGGCTCTCAAAGTGCTGGGACTACAGGCATGAGCCACCACACCTGGGTTCCATGGCACTTTATTAAGGGGTTTTATGGCCAAAGTAGTTGATTGGTAACACCTGCTTTTAAAAATGTCCAGGCTGAAATTACCGCAGCTAGGCAATAAGTCCAGAACTCTATGACTGTGATCACCCATTTTTCCCATGGTGAGTGCAGAACAGAACAGTTTTCTGCAAGAAATCTTGGCCTCGCCAGTAGGGCCTCACAGGGCCCACTGCTGAGCAGGAGCACATGGTCTTCCCCTTAGGAGCATGTGTGCCCTCGCTGGACAACCCACCTTCCAGAAGCAGCTGACATCCTTCCTTCCAGTCTGGCTGATTGCTAAGGTTGATGGGTGTGTGCATATTACATGTACCCTGACACACAGAATATTGGCACTTCAGGAGCTCATTTGAAAAGATAGGCTAACACACTGCCACACACAGCAAAACTTGCACTTCCAGAAAGAATGTCTCCAGGAGTCTTGCCTAGAGATGTGTGGTCCAGCAAGCTCTTTTGACACTCTCAATGACCCTCTGAATGAAGTCAGATCACTGGAGTCAGTGACACCTAGATGAGCATTGTAGGGGCACACATCATTCCCTGCAGGTCAGTAGAGAGCCATGGGTTGGACAGGGATGTAACACAGACCTGAGTAGCCTATGGCATTTCCTGTGAGAAGCTGGAAACCTACTTCATAGGGTAGTGTGAGAGTTAAATGAGTGAAGCATTTATGTGAGGCTCTTATACAACAAGTGCCATGGAGGTGTTAGACCTTATTAGCTGTCTTTTTTACCTTGTTGCATATTTCTTAGCCATTTGTATCTCATCTCTGCTTTGCATATCCATCTCCTTTGCTTTTGTGATTTTTTTTTGTATTAACTTATAAAAACAATTTACATATAGTAAGTCTCCACATATGGACGAGTTCCATTCCAAGAGTGTGTTTGTAAGTCCAATTTGTTCATAAGTCCAACAAAGTTAGCTTAGGTACCCAACTAACACAATCAACTATATAGTACTGTACTGTAATAGATTTATAATGCTTTTCACACAATACATGAAAACAAACACAAAACATAAAGAACATATTTTTAAATTTTACAGTACAGTACCTTGAAAAGTACAGTAGTACAGTACAGTACAGCAGCTGGCATACAGGGGCTGGCATCAAGTGAATAGGCAAGAAGAATTACTGACTGGAGGAGGGGGAGAAGTTGGGAGATGGAAGTGCTGAAGGATTATCAGCAGTAGGAGACTGGGCATGCAAATGCATGTTCACATCTTTGAAAGTTCACAACTTGAAGGTTCATATGTAGGGGACTTACTGTATTTACAGTGTTCATTTTTGTTGAAACTCTCTGCAGTTTGGAACTCAAATTATTTTTGTTATGTTACTGATTTTCAGATTGTTCTATATCTTATAACAGCTTTATTGAGATATAATTTACATACCATAACATTTGCTCCTCTAAAGTGTACATGTTAGTAGACTTTAGTACATCTGTATAGTTATGTAAACATTGCTGCTACCTAATTTCAGAACATTTCAACCCCCTTCAAGAAACTCATACCCATTAGCAGTCACTATCCACTCCTATTCTTTCCTCTCCCCAGTTCCTGACAACTACTAATCTACTTTTTGTCTCAATGGATTTGCCTATTCTGGACATTTTATTTAAATGGAATCATACACTATGTGGTCTTTTGTGACTGGCTTCTTTCACTTAGCATATTATTTCTGAGGTCTGTTCATGTTGTAGCATGTGTCAGTACCTGGTACATTTTTATTGCCACATAATATTCCATTGTATGGATATACCACAAAATTTTAATGCATTTATCACTTGATAAATATTTGGATTTTTTCCACCTTTTGGCTATTGTGAATAATGCTGCTATGAATAGTTATGTACAATTTTTTTATATGGACATATGTATTTACATTTCTCATGGTTATATACCTAGGAGTGGAATTACTGCACCATATGGTAACTTTATATGTACCTTTCTGAGGAACTGCAAACTGTTTTGCAAAGAGGCTGTACCATTTTACATTCCCACCAGCAATGTACAAGGGCTCCAATTTCTCTGCATTCTCCCCAACACTTGTCATTTTCTGTCTTTTTTATTCTAGTTAATCTAGTGAGTGTAACTGTTATCTCATTGTGGTTTTGATTTGTATCTACCTGATAATGATGTCTATCAAATATTTTACCTAATTTTTAATTTTTTTATTCTTGAGTGGTATGTGTTCTTAAAACATTATAAATACAAGTTCCTTATCAGGTCTCACTCTGTTGCTCAGGCTGGAATGCAGTGGCACAGTCACAGCACACTACAACCTCAGACTCTTGGGCTCAAGCGATCCTCCTGCCTCAACCTCCTATGTGTCTGGGACTACAAGTATGTGCCACAACACCCGGCTAATTTGTGTTATTCTTTGTAGAGATGGGATTTTGCTATGTTGCCCAGGCTAGTCTTGAACTCTTGGCCACAAGTAATCCTCCTGTCTCAGCCTCCCAAAGCCCTAGGATTGCAGGTATGAGCTACTGCACCTGCCAGAAGTTTTAAACTTTGATAAAGTCCAATTTGTCTATTTTCTCTTTTGCTTTTGTGCTTTGGTATTATATGTAAGAATTATTTGCCAAATATAAGGTCATGCAGATTTATTCCTGCATTTTCTTCTCAGAGTTTTATAGTTTCAACTCTTACATTTAGGTCTTTGATATACTTTGAGTTCATTTTTGTGTATGGTATGAGGTAAAGATCCAACTTCATTTCTTTACATGTGTATATCCAAGTCTCTCAGCAACTTTGTTAAAAAGATTTCTCTTTCCCCACTGAATTGTTTTGGCATCCTTGCTGAAGATCATTTGACCATAAATATGAAGGCTTATTTCTGAACTCTAGGTTATATTCCACTGAACTATATGTCTATGAACTTTATGCCTGTGTGACACTATCTTAATCAGTTTAGCTTTGGAGTAAATTTTGAAGTCAGGATGTGTAAGGCCTCCAACTTTATTTTTCTCTTTCAAGATTGTTTTACCTATTCAAAGTCCCTTTCATTCCGTATACACTTTAGCTTGTCACATCTGGGGGAAGAAAAGCCATTTGGATTCTGATAGGGATTGCATTGAATCTGTAAGTCAATTTGGAGATTAAATTTAAATATTATGTTTTCCATTTTATGAACAATAAAGATTATCTTCCATATATTTAGGTTTTCTTTAATTTCTGTTAACAATGTTTTGTAGTTTTCAGAGTGTAAGTTTTACACTTCTTCCCGTTTATTCTTTTTGATGTTATTATAAATTTAATTTTTTTTTAATTTCATATCAGATTGTTCATTGTTGGTGTATAAAAGTACACTTTTTTGTACATTGATCTTGTATCCTATAACTTTGGTTAGTTTGTTTGTTATTTTAATTAGGTTTTAGTAGATTCATTAAGATTATGTTATCTACAAATAGAGATAAATATTTACTTCTTACATTGATTGATTATTGGATAGTCAACAGACTTTGTAATTCAGGGATAAATCCCATTTATTCATAGTGTTTAATTCTTTTATACGTTACTGGATACAGTTTTTCTTTTCTTATAATGTCGTTCTCTGGTTTTGCTATCATGGTAATACTTCATATAATGAATTGGGAAGTATTTCCTTTTTGTAGAAGGGTTCTCCAGAGAAACAATTGGAGATGATAGATAGATAGATAGATAGATAGATAGATAGATAAGGAATTAGCTCATGAGATTATGGAGCATAAGGAGTCCAAGTCTGCAAAGTTAATGTCTCAATTTGAACTCTAAGGTCAGCAGGCTGCTGTAGAACCAAAAAGAGCCAATGTCCCAGCTCAAAGACCATCAGGCAGGAAAATTCTCTGCTACCAGGTGAGTGTCCACTTTTTCTATTCAGGCCTTCAATTATTGGATGAGTCTCATCCACATTATGGAAGACTTCTGCTTTACTCAGTCTATTTAAATGTTCATCTCATTCTGAAACACCCTCACAAAAATTCCTAGAATAGTGTTTGAGATAACATCTGGGCAACTCATGGCCCAAACAAGTTAACACATAAAGTTAACCATCACAAGTCCACCCCTTGTCAACTTGGCACCCATATTTGTCTCCTTAAACTGTACTTACTCTCCAAATAAAGGCAATAAAAAGGTCATAGTACCACCTGACATAATACAACTATCCTGCACACAACCGAGGCAAAGTCCTTGAGTCCTCTTCTGCTATCTTGTGGCTTTGATATTATGATGTAAAGTTAACAATACTTAGATACTATGATCCTTAAATCTCCCTCTGCCTCTGTCTTATAAGGACACTCATCATTGGATTTAGAATGCACCCAAATAGCCCAGGATGATCTCTTCATCTCAAGATCACTAACTTAATCACATCTGCAAAAACATTTTTTTCCAAAGAAGCAAATATTAGCAGGTTCCAGGATTTAGAACATGGCCATATATTTTTAGTGACTGACTACCATTCAGCTCACTAGAGTGGATATAGCGGGTGGAAGGAATGGGATGAGGACCAAGGGGCAGAGATAGCACTCTCATGATTTGTTTTTCTCAGACATCACCATCACTTCACAAACGTTCATTGAGTGTTCACTATGTGCCAAACCCCATCCTAAGCCTTTTGTGTACATTATCTTGTTCAACTAGCCCATCACTCTGAGCTGTTACTATTATTACTGCCACCTATACTGCCGTTTGCCATTGAGAAAGTTGTGGCTAAGTAATTTGCCCATACTCACACAGCTAAGAAGTGGCAGTGCCTGCTTTACTAGTTGTCTGACTTCAGTGCCAGTATCCCTAACCAAAATCCTCAGCTCCCCCCTCAGACAAGCCTGGGAATTGGGATTTAAGGAGCTTCAGTAGTATTAGAAACATCCTAATATAGCTGTTGGGACTCAGACTCTGAGGTCAAATTGACTTGGG
This sequence comes from Cephalopachus bancanus, assembly GCA_027257055.1. NCBI lineage: Eukaryota > Metazoa > Chordata > Mammalia > Primates > Tarsiidae > Cephalopachus > Cephalopachus bancanus. Next base: position 58,235 of record JAPVLO010000844.1, read on the forward strand.
TTTCAATTCAATCCCTGTCCTTTATTACCTGTGACCTCCCTAAACTTCTGTTTGCCCTGTGATGAACTGGGGAGAGACCATTCCTTCATTCATTCATTCATTCATTGTCTACTATGGGTCAGGAAAGTGACACTTACGTGTCAAAATGCGGTGCAAATTGAATGAACGAATGTATACAAATCTCTGGGCATGTACTAACATGCTTGGTAAAGAGTGGCTATTATCATTGTTGTGTAGTTGCAGTTTTGAGAGACAGAGAGAGAGACAGACAGACAAAGACAAAGGGGGGAAATGACCAAGAAGAGTTACTTTCAGAGTGAAACTGAGATGACTTTCCCAAGATCTAGGATGATTCAAATGCCAGAGAGGTGATGGCACAGGCAGGCAAAAACTAAGATCCTTGGCTGGCCAAGTCTTGGAAAAATTTCTCAGAGCAAGGCCATAGGCTCTTACCTCAGCCTGAATTGACATGAAATGAACACACGAGGGCGTGTGCCTCTCACAACAGGCCACCTCAGAGATTTCCGAGAAGACCCAGGCTCCTGCTCTCTTGTTTCTGCCTCTGGGCAGCAGGCTCAGGCCCTGTGACTGCAAAGGAGTCTGAGGGAAGGAGGAAGTGTAGGAAATTAACAGCATCCTCTCAGGGACATGGAAGAGCAAATCCCTTGTGTTGACACATGGGAGAGAGTAAAAGGGGAGGCAGAACAGGCCCAGCAGATTCAGGGGTGGAGATGAAGGAGAAAAGAAGTCACAATGCAGGGGATTGAAATGACCTCTTAGCCCGGGGACCAAGCAGGTATACAGCATCAGTATACTACTACTACTACTACTACTACTACTACTACTACTACTACTACTACTACTGCTAGACACACGCAAAAAGGAAATACAAGTTAGTCTCAGATTTGGAGAGGAGAGACTGAGGTGTAGTAATGTACAGCCAGGGGAATTTGGGGTCATATAAGATTGCAGTCTTCGTGTTATGATCATAAAAAATAACGACAGTGAAACCTCATGTCTTTATAGGGTCACTATGTGGAAAAAACTGAGCTGATATCTCCAGCAAGAAAGGTCCAATGAAACTAAGCCAGTCTTGAGGTTAGGAATCTCAGAAAACCTCTAAAGCCTCAGAATTAAGAAAACAAGGAATGGTAGCAAGATGCACCAGCTTTGAAGTCAGGTACATTCATTACACACTTGCTGGCAATGTGGCCTTGGGCTGGTTACATAAACTCTCTGAGCTTGCCTCATCATTCAAATGGAAATAATAATAGTATTACCAGATGAGGGTTAAGTAAGATACTGGTTATAGAAGTGTCTGGCACACAGCAGGTTCCTCGAAAATACTGGTTCTATAGCTATCCATAAGGGAGTCTTAAGAAACTTCTTCAGTGGAAAAATTTGGGGACTTTGAGGCAGATTGACCCACTTGGGGGCAGTACCCTACTGGAGATTAAACCTATGTAGGCTTAGACATGGCTTAGATAATCTTTAAGGAAGCTTCTATCTCTGAGATTATATGATCAGTCAGTCATCAAATATCTAGTGTGTACCACATAACATATGCAAGGCATTGTAGGAGATATATAAAGATAGTCTGATCTCATAATTCAGATCTCCACTTAATTCCACCTCCTCAGGGAACCTTCTCCAACAACCCAGGCTAAATTAGTGTCACTTTCCCAATCCTAGATATTGTTTTATTTTCTTCGTAACATTCATCGCAGTCTAAAATTGCCATTTTCTTTACATATTTAACTCTCTGGTGCACACACACACACAGCTCAGTAAAATCTGTCAAAATGAAGTATGTATAAGAAATAGACCCTGGCATCAAGTAGTTTATCATCCAGTTGGAGATATGAGATAGATGTGAGTGTAGTTAGGAGCTCATGTGTCAAGGTCAGGAACTCACTTTCAGCCAAGAGGTGTGAGTTCTAGGAGTTGCTGGATCTTAAGCGAGGCTTTGAAGGATGAATGGCATTTGGAAAAGTGGAGATAAGTGAGGGGAAGGGAGTGAATGAATGACAACAGCAACAGTTGATCTTACTGTTTGAACACCAGCATGTTGCCAAGCATGTTCCTCAGCCCTATGATCCAGCAGTGAAAATGCCAGAGAAGGTCCTAGCTGTAGAATGGCATTCATGATCCAGTAAGAGAAAATAAAAAAGAAAGGAGTCAGTGATGAGGACACTTTCAGATGGTAATAAATATCCTGGAGAGGATGGTGCAGGATAAAGGAATAGAAAGTGATGGAGACAGAGGCAGACAGGGTTCCTTTAGAGACAAGCATAGGAGGTCTTGAAAAAACGTGTCTGAGCTGAGATCAGAGTGATAAATGGAACCAGGCACCATCACAAGTCCACCCTTCTACACCACAAGGCTAAAACCACCTACATCCAGCCCTGGCCAATTCTTTCATTTTTTCTCACCCTTCTCTGATCTTTCCCCAGATCCTTTCTTTTCTTCTTGACACTCTACTCCTTTTACAGTAAATCAGTCCAGCCTTTCAAGGCCCCTTTCAATTTTTCTTCAGTTGTTACCTGTTCAACAAACCAGAGAGCCCCAAATCAAGCAAGAAGACATAGGAAGCTTCTTAGAAAAAAGGAAGATAATGTGGGGAAGACAATGATTGCTCATATCTCATTTGTCCCTGTCACATTGATGAAGTTGAAATAAAAATAATAACCTGACTGGCATGCTGTGCGGATTTAGCCTAACTAGTACATAGTAGGTACTCAGCAAATATTAATTCTCCTCTCTCCCCTCCTCCTTTGTATTTTAAAACATATATTTGTTTTTATTGTTTATTTTATTTTTATTTTCAAGATATGGAGCACAATTCAGGATTAGTCATCATACAAGTAAAGTTTGGGCTCCCTTTGGTCCCCTCTTTGCCTGGTTTGAGATCAGGTACCCTTATTGATGTTATGCTCCCCTACCTCCCATGGCAGTTTCCAGATACTGCCAATTCCTTTCTTATAGTATTATGGTAAATGTTCAGGGTCCACTTATGAGTGAGAACATGTGGTACTCAGTTCTTTGTTTCTGTAATAGATCACTGAGTATTATAAACTCTAAATCCATCCAAGTTGCTGCGAAGTCCATATATTTGTCCTTTATTATGGGAGTAAAATATTCCATCTTGTATAGGTACCACTTTTTTTTATCCAGTCCAGTTTTGATGGGCAGCATGGTTGGTTCCATTTTTATGCTATTGTGAATAGTGCTGTAATAAACATGCGTGTGCGGGTATCTTTTCTGTAGAATGATTTGAGTTCCTCTGGGTATATTCACAGTAGAGGGATTGCTGGGTTATATGGAAAGTCAATTTCTAGTTCTTCTAGAAATTGCCACACTGTTTTCCAAAGAGTTTGAACTAGTTTACCTTTGCACCAACAGTGTAGAAGCATTCCCTTTTCTCTACATCCTTGCCAGCATCTGTTGCTGTTTGTTTTATGAATGATGACCATTCTTACCGGAATTAGGTGGTATCTCAATGTGGTTTTGATTTGCATTTCTCTGATGATGAGTGAGGCTGAGCTGTTTTTCATATGCCTGTTGGCTGCCCATATGTCTTTTTTGAGAAGTGTCTATTCACATCTTTTGCTCACTTTTTAATGGGGTTGTTTGTTTGTTTTTCCCTTTTGGCATGTTTGAGTCCCTTGTAGATCCTGGATGTTAAGCCTTTGTCAGATATGCAGCTGGCAAATATTTTTTTCCCATTCTGTGGGCTGTCTCCCTGCTCTCTTGATGGTTTCTTCGGCTTTGCAGAAGCTTGTCAGTTTGATGAGCTCCCACTTGTCTATCTTATCTTTTATAGCATGGACATCTAGGGTTTGATCAGGAATTGGTTGCCTATTCTGATTCCCAGAAGGGTGTCTCCTGCTTTTTCTAAGATTCTATGTTCATCAGGGATATTGACTTGTAGTTCTCCTTTTTTGTTGGATCTTTACCCAGTTTGGGTATCCGTGTGATGTTAACTTCGTAAAATGATTTGGGGAGAATTCCGTCTTTCTCAATTGCCTGGAATTCTTTCAATAGGATTGGTATCAGTTCCTCCTTGTATGTTTTGTAGAATTCTGCAGGAAAGCCATTTGGTCCAGGGCTTTTTAAAATTTTTTTACTTTTATATTTTTGTAGGTAGTTTTCTTATGACACAGTCAATTTCCTATGTTGTTATTGGTCTATTTAGTATCTCAAGGTCTTCTTGTTTCAACCTTGTGTGATGTCAGAAAAGTCCTCCTTTTCACTTAGGTTACTGAGTTTGTTTCCATACAGATGTGCATAGTAATCTCTAATAACCTTTTGTATTTCTTCGGGGTCAGTTGTAATTTGATCTTTTGTGTTTCTGATTGTGTTTGTTTGGGCTTTTTTCTCTTTTTCTTGGTCATTCTAGCTAGGAGTTCATCAAGCTTGTTTATCCTTTCTAAGAACCACCTTTTTGTTTTCATTTTCCATCCTCTAACTTTGAGTCTGTGTGCATCTCTTGTGGTGAGATGAGTTTCCTGGATGCAGCAAATTATTGGGTCTTTTTTTTAAAAAAATCCAGTTTGCCGTTCTGTATCTTTTCAATGGCACATTTAGTCCATTCATATTCAAGCTTATTATTGAAATGTGAGTGTTTATCCCCATCATGAGGCTCTTATAAGGTTTTTTCTTTTAACTTTTGGGTTGATGTATGGGTGTATTTTCAAGTTTGCCATTGTGATTGAGTCTGTGTTCTTCTGTTCTCTTGGAAGTGTGTGGTCATTCTTTTTTTTCTTTCTTCTGTGTTTAATACCTTTTTATTTGTCTCCTGTGGAGCTGGTCTGGAACCTACATAATCTCTAGAGATTGGATGTCTGGGAAGTATTTTAATTCTCCATCACTGATGAAGCTGAGCTTGGCTAGGCAGGAAATTCTTGACTGAAATTGTTTATCTTTGAAGACTTTGAAAATTGGACTCTAGTCTCTTCTAGTTTGTAGTGTTTCTGCCAATAAGTCTGCTGCTATTCTATTTGGTCTTCCCCAGTAGGTAATCTGACCTTTCTCTTTTGCTGCCTTTAGGATTTTTTTCTTTTGTACCTACTTTGTGTAGGCAAATTACTATGTGTCCAGGGGTTGGCCTTCTCATTTGATATCTTGTGGGGGTTCTCTGTATCTCTTGTGTTTGGATGATCACATCTCTGGTGAGATGGGGAAAGTTTTCTTGAATAACTTCCTAGAATATTTGCTCCAAGGTATTCTCCATTTCCCTTTCTTCTTCTGAGATACCAATCAGGTGTGGGTTTACCTTCTTGATATAATTGTACATCTCTTGGAGGCTTTGTGCTTTCTTTCTGAGTTTTCTCTCTGTGTTTTTTACAGATTGGATTAATTCCATGTTTTGGTCTTCCAGTCCTGAGATTCTTTCTTTTGCTTGATTAATTCTGCTTTTCATGCTTGTCATCCTGTTATTTATTTCCTGGATGAAGCTTTTTATGGCCAAAATCTCTGTCACAAGTTCTTTCTTGAGTTTTATTCACTCTTTCCATCCATTCCCTATTCCCTGTTGTATTCATGGGCTAGTGATTTCTGTTATTTGGGCTCTGAAGTCTGATTTTTCAGACGTTCTCTCTTTAGGAATTACCTGTGTTCTTCCATTGATTTTTCCTCGTTTGTGACTGATATCTTTCTTTTCTATTTGGTTCCATTATTCAGTGGCAGTAGGAGGGGCTTTCACTTCTAATGTTTGCTCAGCCCTCTATTCTCCCCTTATCAGGGCTCTGAATTTGTTCTATTTTGAAACAGAGCTGGGAGGGAAAGCCTTACTGTCTCTTGTAGTTTTGTGAATCGAATAAGGTGGAGGATAGGGAGCTAGGATTCAGAAACTACTTTCAAATCACAATGGGTATGGGGTATGGGTTCCCTGAGACCCACCCCCCATCACCACTCTATATGATGATGCAATGGGTACGTGTGTGTACCCCCTGAGTCCAAGATAAAGTAACAGCAATGAGGGGAGCAGAGAAAAGTAGAATGAAATAGGATGGACAAAAAATGTTTAAAAGATAAAAATAAATAAAAATGCAGAAACCAAAGCAAAAACAATTAAATACACATACACACACACACAGACACACACACATGCATGTGCCCAACACAAAATGAAAGTAGAAAAAAAGAAAAGAGAGAAAAAAAGAAAAAAGGGGAATACAAATTGAACCCTCATACATACATTCACACACACATTAAACTAAAAAAAGTGAAGGAAAAAATTGAACACTCAATCATTCATGTACACACATAAACAGAAAACAAAAAACAGAAGAAGAAAGAAAAAAAGAAAAAGAAAAAAGGTGTGGGAGGAATGCCAATAGAACCCTAACATACACATTCACACACAAAGAAAAAAGGTCTGTCTTTTTGTAGCAGATTCTATAATTGTTCCTCTCAGCTGCTCACAGGCAAGCCCCTCTGCTGTCTCCCACTGGCCTGCAGCCTCATTCACAATCTCCCCAGCGCCAGACCCAGGGGAGGAGGAGGGGGTGGTTAGGGTGGGTGGGGCTCCAGTCCTCCCCTCCCACTCTCATATGGTCAGTGGGATCCCCTCTGGTGGGAAGGTGTGGGATTGTCTCCTCCCCAAGTACTGGTGCAAGGACATCCCATCCCGGCTTATCCTAGTAGAGTCCTCCTGTTGTGACTGATGTCCAGGCTCTGCCTGGTTCATCTCACTCAGTCATGCCCCAGCCAAGTGGGTCTGACATTCAGAGGATTGCTGGGGAGGAGGGGGTTGGGTAGCCCTGGACTTACCACTGATCTTTTCAAGAATCCTCTTCATCCTTTTCTGGTCACACCCTTTGTCCTCCAGCTGAATCAGGGTAGGGTGGCACCTGAGACACTGCATTTTTCCTATACCTCTAAAGTTTGTTCTTTTAGGATATTCCCTCTAAGTCATGATCAACCCCTGAGTAGTTAACCTGCCAGTCACAGAGATCGAGTCTGTCATTCTGTGGTGAGCAAACCAGAGCACTTCCCTGCCCAGTTTTCAAGATGGTGGCAGGGTACCTGTTTCATCTTCCTCAGTGGGGCTCTGCATCTGGCTCCCTTACTGTGCTTCCTCCACAGCCCTAGCTGCCAGTGTCCGGCCAGGCACTGCAGTGGTGAGGCACAGCCTGGAGCCAGAAGTCACTTTCAGCAGCTTCTTCCCAGGAAGGGCTTTGCTGATTTTTAAAAATGGTGTTTAGCTTCTGCACCCTGGGAAGCACTAGGGTCCAAGCAAAGCAGCTGTAGCACTAGCTGCTTCACCAGGAGAGCCCTGACCACTTGCTCCTGAGTCACCACTGAGTCAGCCACTCACCCACCCACTTACTCACAGACACATAAGCAAAATTATCCATACACTCACTCACTCATACAGAGACTTGCATAGTCCAATTGGCTCCTCTGCCATCTTCCCTTGTTCCTGAAATGTTTGTTTTTAATAATACAAATTCATCATAGAATGTATAGAAGGCATTGTAAGGTTAAAAAAAAAAAGAAAAGAACAATCACCCTTACAAAATCCCACAACCCAAAGTTAACCACTTGTCAACCTTTTGGTATATTTCCTTCCAAGCCTTTTTCTAGTCTTTTGTTGTTGTTGTTGTTCTTACTTTTTTAAAAAACCCAGCTATCTTGAGATATAATTTAAATATCATAAAGTTCACCCTTTTAAAGTGTATAATATAATGGTTTTTATTCTGTTTATAAAATTTTGTGATCATTGTCTTTATCATGTTTTAGAACATTTTATCACCCCCTAAAAGAAATTTTGTAACCATCAGCAGTCGCTCCCATTTGCCAATTAATTGTACACTTTAAAACGGCTAAAATGGTACATTTATGTTATGTGTATTTTGTCTTAATTCTTTTTTTTTTTTTTTTTTGAGTTGGAGTCTCACTCTGTCACCCAGACTGGAGTGCAGTGGCACACTCCTGGCCACTGCAGCCTTGACCTGCTGGACTCTGGAGAGTCTTCCACCTCAGCTTTCCTAGGAGCTGGAACTACAGGCAGGTGCTACCACAGCTGGCTAATTTTTTATTTATTGAAGAAATGAGGTCTCACCAAGTTGCCCAGGTGGATCTCGAACCCGCGGGCTCAGGCAATCCGCTCTCCTTGGCCTCCCAAAGTGCTGGAATTACAGGCTGAGCCACTGAGCCCGGGCTTGCCTTAATTCTTAAAAAAAGAAAAGAAAGAAAAACTCCAGGAAACCAAAAAGCCACCTAAGAAAGGGAAATGGTTGCAGTATAAATTATTTGGCTGTGAAGGAAACACAATGTATACAACCACAATAATGTAATTATTGTCTGTTTTCAATTTTTAGCATTAAAAATTCTACCTACAAAGAAAATTCTCAGCACAGACAGATTCACTGGTGATATCCACCAAACATTAAAAGAAGAATTAGTATCAATTCTTTGCAAACTATTTCAAAAAATAGATGAGGAGATAATACTTCCCATCTCATTCTGAGGCCAATATTACCCTGATATCAAAAGCAAAGATATCACAAGAAATAAAAACTACAGACCAATATCTTATGTAAATATAGATGCAAAAATCCTCAACAAAACACTAGCAAACAGACATCTTTACAACACTCCACCCAACAACAGAATGCATATTTTTCTTAGACCATATGGAATCAGGATACATCTATGATGGCAGGTCATAAAACAAAATACTAGCAAACCAAATTCAGCCACACATAAATTTATCATATATCATGATCAAGTGTGATTTATCACAGGAAATCAAGTATGGTTAATATCTGAAAATCAATTTGTACACCATATCAGTAGAATAAAAAACAAAAACCACATAGCCATCTTAATAGACACAGAAAAAAATCACTTGACAAAATCCAACTCTCTTTCATAATATAAACACTCAACAAACTAGGAATAGAAAATAACTTTCTCAACCAGATAAAGAGCATGTAAAAACTCTCTACAACTGATATTATACTTAATGATGAAAGACTGAGTACTCTCCTTATAAGATCAGGAACAAGAGAAGAATATCTGCTTTTGCCATTTCTACTCAGCACAGTACTAGAAGTTCTAGCCCAAGAAATTAGGCAAGAAAAAAATAATAAAGGCATCCAAATTGAAAAGAAAGAACGAAAACTATCTTTATTCACAGATGCCAAGATCATGTGAATAAAAAATCCTAAGGAATCAACTAAAACCCTGTTAGAACTAATAAACAAGTTAAGCAATACAAGATAAATATACAAAAATAAGCTGTATTTCTTGCAACAAATAATTGGAAAATGAAATTAAGAAAACAAATGCAGTTATAGTAGCATCAACAAGAATAAAATATTTAGGAATAAGTTTAACAAAAGAAGTATGAGATTTCTTTATTATCATCACAGTGGTCCATATGTTAAACCACAAAACAAGTCTCACAGTTAAATTTGAAAGTTGATGTTTTTACATTCAACTTTCAGTGCTTGCTGCTTGATGTTCTCTAGTTCCCAATTCAGATTCCCTTTTATATAGAAGTTTTTGCCAGAATACCCTTAGGGCATCACTGGGTAGACTGCCTTTTGGTCAGAACAACTCAATCCAATTAGCTATGCCCAGATAGGGAGAAGAGGTTCTGTGTGTTAGGGTCCATTCCCTCAGCAGAAGCTGGGGTGGGCAATCTCCTTAAGGAATAAATTGGAAGACCCATTTTGGGCCCATGTTCTGTGGTAGCTGAGAGATGAGCAGAGATAATTGTACTCAGAGGGATCAACCTGGACCCACAGCTTTGGTTTCAGAACTGGAGGTCTCAAGAGTCTGTTCTGCCAGAGTTAAGACAAGCACTCAGCCAGCTCAAAAGGACCTGGGTCCTCAGAGGTCCTGTTATCTTTGCCTGGGCCAGGCGGAATGGACAGATTCTTGGCGAAACTCTAGTGATGGAAGTGGGAGTTCTCATACTGGTGTGTCTGATAGGGTTTCTGCAGGAGCAGAAGGCATACTGAAATTAGTTAATTTGAAGAGAGTTTAATAAAGGGTCTTCTACAAAAGGGTAGTCATGGAATAAAGAAACTACAAAAGACTGTGCAGTGAGGCCTGGAGGAGGAGGAGGAGGGAGCATTTAGCAGAACTAGTAATAAACTCCTTTCTTCTCAAAGCCAACTAGAGTGATTTCTGTTGTCTGCAACTAAATCCTAATCGATACAGCATTACTTTTATAGTGTAAATAAAATAATCACTTTAACACAAAGGCTTGGAAATGAGGAACTAGGCTGGGAAAGGGGCTGTAAAGAGGTTTCTAGTTCCCTGAGCCCTCCTTCTGCCTTGGGAAGGGACTCCAGAGCATCACATACTTGGCTTAGTAGGCTGTGGCCATGAACGCCCCACTGCTCCATGGAAGCCTGACACATCCTGCCCCCAAAGGAGACTAATCTCCCCCACATATCCATATTGCACTTCAACAGATTCAATGACATTCTCTCCTCTCCAATGCCCTAACAGCAATCTGAGTCTCTCTGTATTATAGCCCTAAGCCTGTTGGATTCTGGTCAGTAAGTGTATATTTCTCTTCCAGAAACATGGCCTAATACTTTTCTGCATCCCCCAGGGCATCTAGCACACTGTCAGGAATAATATAGGTACTAAAGAGACATGAATTGAACAATAATAATAGCATTTATCAAATGTTTGCAATATGGCAGGCACCAGGATTTTTCACACAGTAATTCATTTAATCCTCACACGAACTCTATGAGGTAGATACTATTATTATCCCCATAATACTGATGAGAAAACTGTGGCTTTATAGAAGAAGTTTGGGAGTTTTCCCAAGATCACACAGCTAGTAAGTGGCAAAGCTAGGAATTAAACACAAACAACTAGGCTCTTGGGAATTTGTAAATAACACAAACCTGGAAGACTAGAATGACCCTGAAGCAAGCTTCAGAGTTCTCTACAGGCTGAAATGGAGAAGGTGAAATGTTACCGTGCCAAATTTAACCTGAGCTAGCCTACTCCTAACCCCAATCCAACTGCACAAATATAGAAAGGGAGAAGACTGTCCTTATCAGCAGCAAATCTGAAAGCCCCTTTCCCTCACTCGCTATAACCAATCATTTCCCAAGTGAAGTGGCAGTCACTTCATTATCTCTTTCCCATCCACCCACCTCCTCTCCATTCTCATAGACTCTGCTCTAGTCTGAGACATCATCATCCCTTTCTTGTACCACAGCAAAAGTCTCCTAGGTGACCTTGCCACTCCTTTCCCTATACCTAGACTGATTATCCTTGGCATGCTTCCCCTTCCTCATCAGAGACTCCCTATCACCTTAGCATGGCATTCAAGGCTCTACTCAGTCAGGTCTCAGGCCTCATTTTTCAGCGCCATCTCTTATTCCCCACTTCCTCTCACTCCAGCCACACTTGACTACTGGCTAGTTCCCCAGATACGTCCTGAAGCATTCTGTGCTGTTGAACACCTCTCTGTTACAGGTTGTTGAGGAAGTATCCTTGCCCTGGGTCCCCAGCAGTTCTATCTGACAAATAAAAACTCAACTCATTACCAGTTCAGTGACACTACCCAGAGGCTCACTAAAGGGCCGGGCACAGGCAGATGTCTAAAGGAGTTAGACCATCTTCACTTCTCAGGAAAGACTGCACCAGGGTGGCATCCCCTAAGGGCCTTTCATCCCACTCTTAACTTTTCATGTTACTTTTATCCTTGTGCACCCTGAAAGGGAGATAGGGCAGGGGTTTTACATTACAAATGGGGAAACAGGTTCAAACAAGGAACAGAAACTTCCCGGAATTAGAGAGGTTGCACTTAAAATCCCAGCATCAACACACACATGCAATACCTATAGCACTTTGGATCCATCCATGGTGGTATTTCATTTACATTCATTCCTGACATCCTGATAAATGCAGGAATCTGAGATAGCAGACACAATCTGCCATGGTTAATCAGGCTTGCTAGTCATACCCAGGAATGACCAACAATCTCAGCTGAAAGGAACTAGGATGAAGCATGACATATCAGTCACCCAGAAGCAGTACTGGACTGTGAGAGTTGATGCACTACTACTGTGTGTCCCTGTGGCAAGGGTGAGGGCTGAAACGGGAATGGGAAGAGATGGGACTGCAGCCGTGATGACATTCCAAGACCAGCCCAGTCTCCAAGGTGCCTGTTTGGTTTCTGGCTCCTTGAGGCTTTCACTTTTAGACATGGAGGGGAACCTCAAACTCCCCGGCCCTGTCAGTCTTTATGACATCCCCTGCAAGAGAGCTGCTTCTCACCTTCTGTAGGCCTGTGTGCTTAAATGTCACACAAGGAAGCCTTCCCTGACCTCCCTACTGATCATTGAAACATGTCCCTTTAGCAACGTATTAGCTCCCTTCCCTACTTAATTTTTCTTCACAGATTTATAACCATCTAACATTCTACACATTTTATTTATATTCTCACTTGTCTGTCTTCCTCCACTAGAATATAAGCTCCATTAGAAAAGGATTTTTGTACCTTTTGGTCTTTCACTGCTGGTGTTTCCCTTGGTGTCTAGAATGGTGCCTGGCACATCATGGGTGCTCAATAAATATTTGTGGAATGATTGGGGTCTCACAGCCCAAATCACCCTCTGCTAGCCATCCAGATGCAAAACATCACAGTAGGCACACACATACTGCTAGCCCCACGTAGCACAGGAGGGACGGACAGATGTCAAGTATGATTGCACTTGAAGCACTAAAGATGGTGCCTTTCCTTAGAGTTTCAATGTTGTGACACCACCACTATAGGCAAAGTAGGCTTCTCTTAACTCATCCATTTGTTCTTCCTAGCAAAAACTTCAGGTCCAAGCCAAAACTATGCTCTACTATCTTAAACTCTTTACTAATTCTACCCCATTTCATTGATGTCTCCATCTACTGCCTCTTTTCTGGCTATTAATGAGAGAAGAGAGAGCTAGAGAAAGTCGAGGTAGACAGACAGGACTGGTCCTCTGGTAACAATGTAGCAAACTGCCAGCAGGCCTCTCAGGCTGATACACTCATATTGGAAAACAAGCTCCCTAAGAGCCTCTCAAGCTAGAGCTTAAGTACTCACTGCTGGTATTGAAAAACAACCAACCAGCTTACTGCCAAGTACTGACCTCACGGATCACCATTAGGCCCCTACCTCTTGCCAATAGATTAGTACTGAACAATCCAGCACAGCTAGTACTAACCAATCATCTCACAACTAATGCTAGCCAACTGGCTTGGCCGTAGGGCTATATAAGCACCAGGTTTCAGTTCCAAATTGGCAACTCCCTCCCACTGTGGGAGCTTTTCTGTCCTCTTAATAACTCCTGCTTTCTCCCTTTTTGGTTGTCCGTGTCCCTCATTCTTCCTGGGCACGAGACAAGAACCCCGACCTGAATTGCTGCAGAAAATCGCTGGAGCCGAAGAGCCGTGCACCCCAGAGGCTGACTTGCCAGCTGACAGAGCCGGCTGAACTGGGAGAGCTACTGGGAGAAGGCAAGACCCCAAAGCTGAGACACTGTGGGGGCCGGGCTTGCCAGTCCACTGAATCAGCAACACTCTCAAGGCTTGGCTTGCCAGCCCATTAGAGTCAACACTTCCAGGACTAGGCTTACCACCTCCTCAAGCTGACCCTTTCTGGGGCTCAGCTGGCTGACCCATTGAAGTTGACACTCTCGAAACCCAGGCTTACCTGAAAATCTGTATCAGTAATTCAATGCAATAAACATTGGCTTACAGTGCTCAAGGTACCAAACTGTCTCCAGCGTGTTCACTCAACACACAACACACAGGTATTAAGCACCTACAAGATGCTATGCAAGGACAAAAAGAAAGACATGATTCCTGTCCTCAAAGAGCTCCCAGTCTGGTGACGGAGTCCAGAACATAACCAGATAAATACTAGTCAGTATGATCAGTTCTGTGACAATAAGAAACACAGGAGTTGTGGGGACCTAGAAGAGGATCCCCTCAATCTCAAGGACTGGCTCCTGGAAAGAAAGGTTGTATAAATGAGGCTCAAAGGATAAGAAAGAATTTGTCAAGTGGTTAAGTTCACTTGGGACATCCAAGGGGAGATGTCTGACAGGTGAACTCTCAAGAGCTAACATTTCCCTAACTCAGTCCTGTCCATCTTTAGATTCTCCCTTATCTTCATCATGTCACCTCTTTCTTATCATGTCTACCAGATCTTTTTGTTCTTACCTCTTTTCCCACTTCTTTCTAGGACCATCAGCCTGTCTGCCCACCTCCTTCCCACCTGCCTTCCCACCTTCTTCCCATTATGTTGTTCTCTGATCCATTACAAAGGAATATTCCTAGGTGCGCGTGAATATAACTGTATCCTTCCAACTAGTATGTTATTCTCTTTCCTGTTAGTCAATTTCTTCCTCATAGTGAATCTTTAATTTAAGATGAGGTGTACATTAACTCTTGGCATAGCCTTCTTTTTAAGATTAGTCAAGTACAGTAGTGAGAAGGTAGAGACGTTTAGAGCTATTAAATAGAAGGGCCCTTAGAATGCAAGGCCCAGAGAGGGGAAGTTAGTGGTCAAGGTCACACCATGAGTTGATAGCTAACAGGAGACTAGAGCCTAATTTTCCTGTACCCCAGGATGGTGCTTGAGTACATGCAGTGGTTTCTTCCTAGCACAAAAGAGATGCTTGTGATATTGAGCTAACATAAAGGGTGGCCAAGTGCCATGAAGACAAAAAGAAAAGCTATCAAATCGCCCCTTCTAAATGCCTTCAGCAAAGAGTGGCTGTGCAGTTGACTCTGGCTTTCCTGCTTCAAGATAGGGGTTGAACTACATTGACCTCTGCCCCTTTTGTGTTCTCACTGGGGCAGATATAACCTCACAAGTATTAAGTTTTCCACCTTTCCTAAAAACGAGGTGTCTCAGCAGCCAGCCCACACATACCTCAGTGGCGCCCCCACTCTCATTTTACTTAAAAGTTGAGACACAGAGGAACACAGTCTTTGACTTCAGATCTCTTAGGTGTTGTCATAGGCAGAAGTTGTAGATCATCTGAGATGACATCTTTGTACAAACGTGGCTGCTGATACCTGAAAAGCCAATGAAGACCTATACAGGTTAATTACCCACAAACCAGGGTTCATCATCTCCATGCTCTTCCTAAAAAGAAGAAATGCAACACAATGTGGCTGGGGACCTCGAATGTACCTGGTGCCCTCTCTGACACCTGAAATCTGTGCCAGAGTTTACCCAACTGACACAGAATCACCTATCATTATTACAGGGGGAGTAAACCTGGAGTCAAATATCTCTTCCACTGCTATTTAGTAGCTGTGTGACCTTGTACAAGTGGCTAAACCCCTCTGAAGCCCAATTTCTAATTCTGCAAAATAGAAGCAATTAGGACTTACTTCACAGTGCTGTGATAGGCTTAAAGAAGAGTGTGAACACTAACATGCTATCTAAACTTAAACCACTGTGCAAATGGGAGGAGGTTTTATTGCCAGGAAGTCTTCCTACTCTCTGACCAGTAGTCCTGCCTCTATGATAAAATCCTCTTGCTGTAGTTTCCATCCATAACTCTCTTATTAGTTTTGTTCTTTAAGGTGGGACAAGGTATCCTCCAAAACACTATAATTGCCTTCCTGAATCTTTTGTTCCCCCACTCTCCTTTTACTTAAAAGTAGAGGCTCAGGGAAACACAGTCTCTGACTTCAGATCTCTGAAGTGTTGTCACAGGCGGAAGTTGTAGATAGGATATGGGTGGCCCTTGGGCGGAAGGTGTACAGGAGTAAGGCCCTGTGCTCAATATTTGCTGCTTCTCTTTCTCTAGCAGTCCTTCTTCCAAAAGCAGACAAAACCTCAGAAATCTACATTTTAAGCATGCATCCCAGATTATTCCAATGAGGAGTTCCTCAGAACAGTAGCCCCAATTCACCTATATGGCCGGGGACAGTAGCCTTCCTGTGTTCTTTGCAGTTTAACACAAGACAATACCTCATCCCAAATGGTGGTGGTTGAGATACTGTGAGTGACAGGTGGGAATGACTTTTGGGATCCAGCCTCTCCACCTCTCAGATAGTGCCTCATGTGTGTGACCACAGGGGCCCCTAAGGTGCAAATCCGTTTCCATCTGCTAACATTTGAGCCAAGTGAACTTTGTTTGCCCACAGCTTCTGCTACAATCATTCCCCGGGCTTGAGGGTGGGAGAGCTGTGACCACTGAGGGAAGTCCAAATCATGGAGAGGCAAAGAGCCAATTTTCAGGAGTCTGGGAAGAATACATATGGTGGCTTGATAGAGGCATACAGAAAGGATCCTATTTCAGAAAGAACTGAAGAAAAGGAAGGGGAATGAGCAATTAAAGGAGATGATCAGAGGGGCTGTGAGCCCAGGAAAAAGAAAGGTCTTTTTCAGAAGAGACTGATGACAGCCTGGGATGGAGGACTCTGTGGGGTAGGGGATGACATGATTTCCAAGT
Source organism: Cephalopachus bancanus (assembly GCA_027257055.1). Lineage (NCBI taxonomy): Eukaryota > Metazoa > Chordata > Mammalia > Primates > Tarsiidae > Cephalopachus > Cephalopachus bancanus. Next base: position 74,680 of record JAPVLO010000844.1, read on the forward strand.
AGCTTGAGAAGATCACCTAGTTCTTTTCTTCAACGACTATACCAGTGACAGCAGAAACTGGTGTGTCCTGCATGGTGTCAGTGCTACCAGATACATACCACACAAGGAGGAAGGAATCCCAGGTTTGAGTTACATGCCTATTATAGATGTACTGGGGGTGGGGAGAGGCAAGGTACCTGTGAACAGGTTGCAGCCCTGTCTTTGGAATCAGTGCTGGAACCTCCAGAAGAGCTGGATACCATTTTTTGCAGAGATGCTGTACAGAAGGTCCAAATGAAAACTAAAAATAAAATCCCAAGCCCCCTAACCGACTGAATGAACCCCTTTTTGGCCAAAGAGGCTCCAGAGAAACCTTAAAAACTGAGTTCTGGGTTATGACAGGACAGGAGATCAGACACATCCCGTTATAACCCCTCCCTTTTGTGGTCTAGACACAACCGACCAGTATTAATATTAATACAGAGATCATGAGACAGACATAATGGACTCTTTGAAACAAAAAGGTACCAACTTATAAACAGAACCTAAGGCCATGCCAGGCAAGGGTTAAGTCATGCCCCCCACACACACAAACACAAATACATGAAGAATAAACTTGTTCTAATTGCCACAAATTTTCCTTTTTTAAAAAAAGCTAAATAAGCACTGGTCTCCAGATAAGCAATATTAAAACAATTGCAGCTTATCCACTACCAGACGCTGACCCCACTCCCCTGCTCCACAAGCTATAACTATAGCTTTAATAGACAGGAGACTGATTTCAGTATCTTTCTGATAAGAAAATCACAGATTATGGGCTGGTTCTGGTCAGCTTACAGAGGCTGGACACTTGAGTGCCTTTGTGTTCTTGTTTCACCTTTTGACATATAAGGCCTACTTGTAATGTATTTAAATGTCTCCACCTCAAAGTGAACATAGGTCATATGTAAAACATATGTTTATTTAGTATGCATGTGTTAGGACCCCCTTCATAAATAATTTATAGCTCTTCTTATAACCTGTTGAATATGTATACTTGGCCAGCCTGTTCAGCATAAATCCCTATTCTACCCTCCCCTCCCTCAAAGTGCCTGCTAACAGTCTCTGTTGGAGGCTGCACTTTCCAGCCTGTCAGAATGGCCACTTTGCAGGCTGCCACCCTTTATAAGAAATAAAGTCTTCTTTCTAAATGTATAAATTGTCTGAATTTTAAGTTGACAGATCCAAATACAAAATAAGGATGGAACCAGATGACTTTAAAATCACTCTCATTCCTAAGTGTTTGTTTCTTTATCTGTCTGGTTAATCCAGTAAAGTTTGAGGAGAAGATTTTCTAAGTAGGGAGGAGAATAAGATAATAGTCATAAATCTAACATCTATTGTATGTCCCAGACTGTTCTAAGCCCTTTATGAATTGACCCATTTAATCCTTATATCCATAGAAGGTTGGTGTTATTAATATTCCAGTTTCACAGATGAGAAAACTGAAGCACAGAGGTTAAATAATTTGCCCAAGATTCCTGTTTTAGGATAGGTCAGATTATGCTATGGTAACAAACATCACCCAAAAAAACATTGACTTAAAAAGAGAGTTTACTCTTTCTCATATTTTATGTCAATTGTGGGTCAGCAAGAGGGTTCTAGGACCCAGTTTGGGGGAGCAGCCATCATCTTATGACTATGACACCGCCATCTCTGCATGCGCTTCCACCGTCACCAAAGCTGTGTAAGAGAAAGCTAGAATTAAAGACCTGCAAATAGATACTTGGATCTATGTGTGATCCCTGTCACTTCTGCCCTTGCTTCTTTGGCCAGAACTAGTCACATAGTCACATCTCCCTTCAGTGGAGTGAGGCAGTATAACCTCTGCACACCTGAAGTACAAAGAACCTGGCATTAAGGAGCACTAGTGATGTTTATCACATCCCCACAGCTGGTAAAGAGTCAACTCCAGATTGCTGGGTTCCCAAGTTTACACTCCTTATCACTAAGCCCTCCTTCTGCCCTCCTATGCTCCCCAAGGGGACACTCCGTTTTGTGAGATAGCTAGCACTTCGCACGGCCTGAGAAGGTAAGAAGAGGTGGTGATCGGGACTTCTCCTTGCCTGCTCAATGTCCTTCCTGTGACTCTAGCTACCTAATGCCCCAGGTCCCAGGTTCTTTCTATCCCTGCTCCTAGAATCAGTCCAAGTCCAGCATCCCCTTCTATTTTCTGGTCTCAGAGGCTTCCAGTGAACTCCACCTCACCGCAGCCCTGACACTAGCTCAGGTAAGCATGAATATTTTTCTTTTTTTTCTCTCTTTTTTTATCATAAAGATGTGGGGTACAATTCAGGGTTAGGTATACAAATGTTGATTATGCAGGTACCCTTGTTGATGAGGTATGCCCCTCTCTCCCCTAGCAGTTTCCCACTACTGCCAATCCCTTTTTTATAGTATTATAATTGCTATGAGTGAGAACATATAGTACTCTGTTTTTTGTTTCTGTGATAGATCACTGAGAATGATCAACTCTAAATCCATCCAAGTTGCTGCGAAGTCCATATGTTAGTCTTTCTTTATGGTGGCATAATATTCCATTGTGCATATGTACCACACTTTTTTATCCAGTCCAGTTTCGATGGGCAACATGGTTGGTTCCATGGTTTTGCTATTGTGAATAGAGCTGCAACAAACATACGTGTGCAGATATCTTTTTTGTAGAATGATTTGAGTTCCTCCAGGTATATTCCCGATAGGGAAATTGCTGGGTCATATGGAAGGTCAATTTCTAGTTCTTTCAGAAATCGCCACACTGTCTTCCAAAGAGTTTGCACTAGTTTGCATTCCCACCAGCAGTGTAGAAACATTGCTTTTTCTCTGCATCCTTGCCAGCATCTATTGCTGTTTGTTTTATTAATGATGGCCATTCTTACTGGGTTAGGTGGTATCTCAATGTGGCTTTGATTTGCATTTCTGTGATGATGAGTGGGACTGAGCACTTTTTCATATGTCTGTTGGCTGCCCATATATCTTCTTTTGGGAAGTGTCTATTCATGTCTTTTGCCACTTGTTAATGGGGGTGTTTGGTTTTTTTCCTTTTGGTGCGTTTGAGTGCCTTGTAGCTCCTAGATGTTAGGCCTTTGTCAGATATACAGTTGGCAAATATTATTTCTCATGCTGTGGGCTGTCTTCCTGCTCTCTTGATGGTTTCTTTTGCTTTACAGAAGCTCGTAAGTTTGATGAGGTCCCACGTGTCTATATTTCTTAAGGTATGGGTATTTAGGGTTCTGAATAGGAATGGGTTGCCAGTTCCAACTTCCATAAGGGTGTCTCCTGCATTTTCTAAGGTTCTTATAGTTTGAGGTTTCACGTTTAGGTCTTTGATCCATTTAGAGTTAAGTTTTGTGTATGGTGATATGTAGGGGGCCTGTTTTCAATCTTCTGTATGCGATCAGCCAGTTTTCCCAACACCATTTACTGAATAGGTTCTCCTCTCCCCAGTGGTTGTTGTTGGAGGCTTTGTCAAAGATGAGTTGGTTGAGAAATTGAGGTTTTGCTTCTGGAATCTCTATCCTGTTCCATTGGTCTATATGCCTGTTCTTGTACCAATACCAGGCTGTTTTGATTACTATAACCTTATAGTAAAGTTTGAAGTCTGGAAGTGATACCTCCTGCTTTGTTTCTTTTGCTAAGGATTGTTTTGGCTATTAGTGGTCATTCATGTTTCCATGTGAATTTCTGTATTGTCATTTCCAGATCTGAGAATGATGTTGGTAACTTAATGGGTGTTACATTGAGTCTGTAGATTGCCTTTGGTAGGATGGACATTTTGACAGTGTTGATTCTTCCTATTTATGAGCATGGAATATTTTTCCATTTGTTTGTGTCTTCTTGGATTTCTTTGAGTAGTGTTTTGTAGTTCTCATTGTAAAGGTCTTTCACTTCTCTGGTTAGAAAGATGCCAAGGTATTTCTGTGTGTGTGTGTGTGTGTGTGTGTGTGTGTGTGTGTGTGTGTGTGTGTGTGTTTATTGTTTATGGGATTGTGCTTTTAATTTGGGTCTCTGCCTGCTTGTTGTTGGTGTATAGGAATGCAACTGTCTTTTGCACACTTATTTTGTACCCCAAGAATTTGCCAAAGTCCTTTATCAGTGCAAGTAGACTTCTGACAGATTCTCTTGGATTTTCAAGGTATAGGATCATATCATCAGCAAAGAGGGATAACTTGACTTCCTCTTTTCCTATTTGTACACCCCTGATTTCATTCTCTTGTCTAATTGCTCTAGCTAGGACTTCCAACACAATGGTGAACATGAGGGGTGACAGTGGGCAGCCTTTTCTTGTTACAGTTTTCAGGAAAAATGTTTCCAGTCTCTGTCAATTTAGTGATATGTTAGCCATGGGTTTATCTTAAATGGCACTTACTATTTTGAGGTATGTTCCTTCTATACCTAGGTGTTTGAGGGTTTTTATCAAGAAGAGATGCTGGATTTTATCAAAAGCTTTTTCTGTATCTAATGATATAATCATGTGGTTCTTGTTTTTACATCTGTTGATGTATTTAATTACATTTATGGTCTTGCAAATGTTGAACCAGCCCTGCATCCTGGGGATGATGCTTACTTGGTCATGGTGGGTGATATTTGAGATGTGCTTTTGGATTCAATTTGCTAGAATCTTGTTGAGGATTTTTGCGCATCTATGTTCATAAGGAATATTGATCTGTTCTCTTTTTTTGTTGGATCTTTATCTGGTTTGGGTATCAGTGTGATGTTAGCTTCATCAAATGATTTGGGGAGAATTCCATCTTTCTCAATTGCCTGGAACACTTTCAGTAGGATTGGTGTCAGCTCCTTCTTGTACATTTTGTAAAATTCTGCTGTGTTTTGTAAAATTCTGTTGTTCATCTGGTCCAGAGCTTCTTTTGTAGGTAGTTTTCACATGACAGAGTCAATTTCCTGGGTTGTTATTGATATATTTAGTGTCTCAATGTCTTCTTGTTTCAACCTGGGGAGATTGTGTGATGTCAGAAAGTCCTCCATTTCATTTAGGTTATCAAGTTCATTTCCATATAGGTATAAGTCTACCTAATTTTAATCAATTGGACCATAAGGTAAAATTTGCATAAACCTTTTATAAGCTTTTACAATTTTCTGTTAAAGAACAGACAAAAGCTTCAAGAAAATTTTGTTATTCTGACACAGGGGCCCAGCTACTGGTCTTAAATAAATGTGCTTTTGATATCAATGTTTAATTTATAAACAAACTCTGAATTATTTTTATCCCTCAAAATCAGTCCTTATAATCTCTTCTGCCCTCCTCTTCTGCAATAGTCTGTGGGCCTAAAGGGATTGAATAACTTTAATTTCTGGACCTATTTCTCTGAAAATCAAACTATGACTGGCATTATTTAGGAGAAGTTGGTGCCTTTTTCAGACCCAGGAGTCAAAGCCCTCTAACTTAATAACATAAGAATTAGTTAATAGGAGGTTTATCAAAGATGTTAAAAGGCTCAAAACATTCAATCAAAACAGAATCACAGATCATTGTGGAAATAATAGTTGTTCATTTAACCAAAGTGATCATTAACAAACTTTAAAAGTCAAACAGAAAGTTACATGGATGTAAAACCTAAATTATTTAAAATCTCGGTCAAAAAGCTAATGCAAATAACATAGGAATTATCTTGATAAAATATAAAATTGAACTTAGGTCATTTACCAAGAGGCAAAGAAAGACCTTTTGCTGTGTAATTGTTTCTCCTTAATGGGAAGCCCATTTAGGTAACCTGAAAGTCAAATCTGATGAAAGGGTACTTGAATTAATCAGACACAGAAAGAGTATGTCCAGGATCATGAGTGAAAAAAAAAACTAGATGACTAATATCTTGCATCAAACCATAAATGGCTCTTAGTAACAGCATGAGAATTTTTCTGGTTACATAGAAAAATTTAGACATATCAAGAAAGCCAAGAGTACAGAATCATGTTATGCTGGAGGAAAACATTGTTTTTCAAGACCTTTTAAATAAACATTTCAGCATCAGGCCACAATAGCAGCTAGAACCAGAGGAAAATATTATAGGAACTGGCTATTGATGAAAAAGTTGGAGGAGGAAGTTCTCGTTCTAGACCTTTTCAGGGAAGAAAAAGCTGAAAATATCAAGACACAACGAAGTTGCACTTCTGAGATAAGAACCTGGGCAGCGAGACCTCATCTCTACAATAAATCAAAAAATCAGCCGGGCGTGGTAGCGCATGCCTGTAATTCCGGCTACTTGTAAGGCTGAGGCGGAAGGATCGCCGGAGCCCAGCAGGTAGAGGCTGTGGTGGCCGGGAGCAGCCACTGCACTCCAGTCTGGGCGACAGAGCGAGACTCCAACTGAAAAAAAATTAAATTAAATTAAAAAAAGAACCTGAGAAGTTTTAAAAAGAAACATAAAAGCAAAACCTCTTGTACTAGACCCTTTCTCATACAAAATCATTCTCTTTCTTTTTGAACTTTTTTTTCTTTTTATCACTATTTTTTATTATGGTTTTGTGGGGTACAGTTAAGGGTTAGGTGTACAATTATGTTTCATTCAGGCACCCTGTTGATAAGAGGTGTTTTCCCATCCCCAGGCAGATATTTGCTACTGTTAATCCCATCCCCCTCCTCCCCCCCATAGTTTCCCAGTATCGTCAGTCATTTTCTTATAGTATTACATTGGATGTTCAAGGTCCATTATATGAGTGAGAACGTGTGATACTCGGATCTTTGTTTCTGTGAGAGGTCACTCAGTATTATAGACTCTAGTTCCATCCAGGTTGCTGCGAAATTCATGATTTTGTTCTTTTTCATGGCTGCGTAGTATTCCATCATGTATATGTACCACATTTTAAAAATCCAGTCCTCTTTTGGTGGACAGCATGGTTGTTTCCAGGTTCTTGCTATTGTGAACAACGCTGCGATAAACATACGTGTGCAGGTATCTTTTTTATAGAGTGATTTGAGTTCTCCAGGGTATATTCCCAGTAGGGGGATTGCAGGGTCATATGGAAGGTAGATTTTTAGAGCTTTTGGGAATCGCCACACTGCTTTCCACAGAGGTTGCACTAGTTTACACTCCCACCAACAGTGTAGAAGTGTTCCCTTTTCACCACACCCTCTCCAGCAGCTGTTATTTTTTGAGTTGTTGATTATTGCCATTCTGACTGGAGTTAGGTGTATCTCAGTGTGGTTTTGATTTGCATCTCCCTGATGATTAGTGAGGTTGAGCAATTCTTCATGTGTTTGTTGGCTGCTCGGATGTCTTCTTTTGTGAAGTGTGTTCATATCTTTTGCCCATTTTAAAATGGGGTTGTTTGTTTTCTTCTTTTCAGTATGTTTCAGTTCCTTGTAGATCCAGGATATTAAGCCTTTGTCAAACCTGGAGTTGGCAAATACTTTTTCCCAGTCTGTAGGCTGTCTCCCTGCTCTCTTGATGGTTTCTTTGGCTTTGCAGAAGCTTGTCAGTTTAATAAGGTCCCACTTGTCTATCTTCTCTCTTATGACCTGTGGGTTTCGGGTTTTGTTCAGGAATTGGATGCCAGTTCCGATTTCCATGAGGGTATTTCCTTCCTTTTCTAAGGTTCTTATGGTTTGAGGTTTTACATTTAGGTCTCTGATCCATTTGGAGTTAACCTTTGTGCATTGGGATAGATAGGGGTCCTGTTTCAATCTTCTGCATGTGGTCAGCCAGTTTTCTCAGCACCATTTACTGAATAGGTTCTCCTCTCTCCAGTGGTAGGTGGTGGAGGCTTTGTCGAAGATGAGTTGGTTGAGAAATTGAGGTTTAGCTTCTGGAATCTCAATTCTATTTTATTGATCTATATGCCTGTTCCTGTACCAATACCAAGCTGTTTTGATGATTGTAGCTTTATAGTAAAGTTTGAAGTCTGGTATTGTGATACCCCCTGCTTTGTTTTTTTTTTTTTGCTGAGGATTGTTCTGGCTATTCTTGGACATTAGTGTTTCCATACGAATTCCTGTGTTGTTTTTTCTAGGTCTGAGAAGAATGTTGTTGGTAATTTAATGGGTATTGCATTGAATTTGTAGATTGCCTTAGGTAAGATGGACATCTTCACAATGTTGATTCTTCCAATCCATGAGCATGGGATATTTTTCCACTTGTTCGTGTCAGCTTTGATTTCTTTGAGCAGTGTTTTGTAATTTTCATTGTAAAGTTCTTTCACATCTCTGGTTAGGAAGATGCCAAAGTATTTCCTTTTTTTTTGTGGCTATTGTGAATAGAATTGTGTTTTTTATTGGGGTTTCTATTTGTTTATTATTGGTGTAGAGAAATGCGATTGTCTTTTGTACATTTATTTTGTATCCTGAGACTTTGCCGAAGGCCTTTATCAATGTAAGGAGGCTTTTGACAGATTCTCTTGGGTTTTCAAAGTGCACAATCATATCATCTGCAAAGAGAGATAACTTGACTTCCTCTTTTCCTATTTGAATACTTCTGATTGCCTCCTCTTCTCTGATTGCTCTAACCAGGACTTCCAATACTATGTTGAACAGGAGGGATGAGAGTGGGCATCCTTGTCTAGTCCAGTTTTCAGGGGAATTGGTTCCAATTTTTGTCCATTTAGTAGTATGCTGGCTGTGGGTTTCTCGTAGATGGCTTTTACTATTTTGAGGTATGTTCCCCGTATGCCTAGGTGTTCAAGGGTTTTTATCAAGAAGGGGTGCTGGATTTTATCAAGAGCTTTTTCTGCATCTAATGATATGATCATGTGGTTTTTGTTTTGACATCTGTTGATGTATTTAATTACATTTATGGTTTTACGAATGTTGAACCAGCCTTGCATCCCAGGAATGAAGCCTACTTGGTCATGGTGGATGATTTTTGAGATGTATTGCTGAATCCGGTTTGCTAGGATCTTATTGAGAATTTTAGCATCAATGTTCATCAAAGATATTGGCCTGTAGTTCTCTTTCTTTGTTGGATCTTTACCTGGCTTGGGTATCAATGTGATGTTGGCTTTGTAAAATGATTTGGGGAGAGTTCCATCTTTTTCAATCACCTGGAATACCTTCAGTAGGATTGGTATCAGCTCCTCCTTAAATGTCTTGTAGAATTCTGCTAGAAAGCCATCTGGACCAGGGCTTTTTTTTGTAGGAAGTTTTCTTATTACATAGTCGATTTCCTTGACTGTTATTGGTCTATTTAGGATCTCAATTTCTTCTTGTTCCAACCAAGGTAGGTTGTGTGATGTCAGAAAGTCCTCCATTTCCTTAAGGTTTTCGAGTTTGTTTCCATACAAGTGTACGTAGTAGTCTCTAATGATCTTTTGTATTTCTTCAGGGTCAGATGTGATTTCATCTTTTGTGTTTCTGATTGTGCCTATTTGGTTTTTTTCTCGTTTTTTCTTGGTCAGTCTAGCTAGGGGACCATCGATCTTGTTTATCCTTTCGAAGAACCAGCTTTTTGTTTCATTGATTTTTTTGTATTATCTTTTTGTCTTCTGTGTCCTGGATTTGGGCTTTTATTTTGGTGATCTGGATTCTTCTGCTGAAATTAGAGTTTTTGTGGTCTTGCTTTTCCAGCTTCTTTAGGTGGCTTGTTAGGTTGTTAATTTGTGTTCCTTCCATTTTCTTCATGTGTGTTTGTAGGGATATAAATTCCCCACTTACTACAGCTTTCAGGGCATCCCAGAGATTTTGGTAAGATGTTTCTTCATTTTCATTTGTTTCCAGGTATCTTTTGATCCCTGTTTTGATTTCGTCGTTGACCCAGGAGTTGTTTAGCATCGTGCTGTTTAGTCCATGTCTTTGTGGGGTTTGGGGGGACTTTGTTGGTGTCAATGTTTATTTTTATTCCACTGTGGTCTGAGAAGGTGCTTGGTAGAATTTCGGTCCTTTTAAATTTGCTTATGCTTGATTTATGGCTGAGTATGTGGTCAATCTCAGAATATGTTCCATGTGGTGATGAATAGAATGTGTATTCTGTGGTCTTTGGTTGGAGTGTTCTGTACGTATCAATTAAGTCCATTTGGTCCAAAGTCACATTGAAGTTCTGGATCTCCTTGCTGATTTTTTGTCCTGATGATCAGTCTAGGATTGTGAGTGGGGTATTAAAGTCCCCAGTTATGATAGTGTTAGAGTCAATATCTTTCTTTAGTTTTCAAAGAAGTTGCTTTATGAAAGTTGGCGCACCTATGTTGGGTGCATATATGTTTAGAATAAATATTTCTTGTTGATGGATTGAGCCTTTTATCATTATGTAGTGGCCTTCTGTATCTTATTTTGAATAGCTTGAAGGGTATTTTGTCTGAAATTAAGATCGCTACTCCTCCTTTCTTTTGTATTCCGTTCGCCTGAAAGTTTGTTTCCCATCCTCTTACTTTGAGTCTGTGGGTGTCCTTTCTAGTGAGGTGAGTCTCTTGAAGGCAATAGATTGTTGCCTGATGATATTTTATCCATTTTGCCATTCTATGTCTTTTCAGTGGTGCATTTAGTCCATTCACATTTAGGCTAATAATTGAAATGCAAGAGTTGATCCCTGTCATAAGGTTCTTACAGAGTTGTTCCTGTTTGTTTGTTGTCTTTCTTTGGGTTTTGGAGTTGGTTCATGTGTGTTTTTAATCTTTTGCTTGTACTCTTGTGAAGACTCCTGTTGTTCTTTTTTCTTTTTCTTCTGTGTTCAGTACTTTCTTAAGTGTTTCTTGTAGAGGTGGTCTGGTGGCAGTGTAGGTTCTTAGGGATTGGATATCTGGTATAGATTTCAATTCTCCCTCACTAATGAAGCTTAGTTTGGCTGGGTAGGTTATTCTTGGTTGAAATTGTTTCTCTTTTAGAACTTTGAAGATAGGGTTCCAGGCTCTCCTAGCCTGAAGGGTTTCTGTGGATAAATCTGCTGCTATTCTAATCGGTTTTCCCTGGTAGGTAGTCTGGCCTTTTTCTCTTGCTGTCTTTAGGATTTTTTCTTTTATAGCTACTTTGTTTAGGCGAATTATTATGTGTCTGGGAGTTGGTCTTCTCATTTGTTGTCTTGCAGGGGTTCTCTGAATCTCTTGTGTTTGGATTTTTTCATCCTTAATGAGATGAGGGAAGTTTTCTTGAATTATTTCATGAAATGTTTGTTCCAGTGTGGCTTCTGTTTCTCTCTCTGCCTCAGGAAGCCCAATTACTCTTAGGTTTGGTCTCTTGAAGTGATCATTCATCTCTTGCAGGTTTTGTTCTGTCTTTTTTAGCTTCTTTTCTATACTTTTGACAGTTTGGGTTAGTTCTGTGTTTTGGTCTTCGAGCTCTGAGATTCTTCTGCTTGGCTGATTCTGCTTTCCATGCTTATTAGTCTGTTGTTCATTTCCATCATAGTATTCTTTACTGCTGTCATTTCTGACATCAGCTCCTTCCTATTTTCCTCTTGTCTCTCCTCAATTTTTTTAATTCTCTCCATTAATGTCTTGATGTCTGGGTTTGTTGCATGTAACCAGTCATTCTGGGGGCTCTTCATTGTTTGTGTTCCAGAATCTGTTTTCTCAATCTGATCTCCCAGGGGTCTGTGTGAGACCTATATTCTTCTTTTGGTTTTTCTTCATTTGTGCGGTTTTTCCCCCTCTTTACTTTTTCCTTCCCTCCACATCACCTTCTTCTTTAATTCTGTTATTCAGGGGTGAAGGGATTGGTTTTACTTCTGTTTGTTCAATATCCTATTTTTTATGTATGCCCTCTTACTTTGTTCAATTCTGGAGTTGCACTGAAGGTTGGAGGTGATCCTTTGTGCAGTTTTGAGATTTACTTAAGGGGGGAGCTGTGATTCAAAGTCTATCTGCAGGTCCTGGTTTTCGCTGACAGGTATGTGGATAATGTGGAGCCCACTTCCCACTGCCCTGGAATCTGTCCGTGCAGTGGGGCTGTAGGTTTACTCCCTTGGATCGCCAGCAGATGGTGCTATCTTAGCTGCTCGTCCCATAGGGGGTGGGGTTGGACATGAACAAGACGGCTGCCTGACTCAGGGCAGACAACAGGAGACACAGGGCGGGCGGCCAGGGTTTCTCGGTTGCAGGAGAGGTGGCAGCGATCCCAGCAGATCTTCCCTGAAGTGGCTTGAAGTTGGTCACCTCCGGCCCGGGTGGTACGATGTGCTACTCAACAGTGAACTTCTTAGCAGAAACTAGGCAGGCTGAGAATAGCTACCTCCTTTTCCACCTGAGCTCTACCTCCTCCACATCACAGCTCCAGTGACCACAGCTCCAAGGAGAACCAGAAACAAGCCAGCAACGATTCCCACAATGAGGATGGTGGTCTGGGAAGAAGGTTCCACGTACTGCAGTGTGTCCTTCCCGTTTTCCAGATATCTGAGCAGCCACTCCACACATCTGCCCTCCAGGTAGGCCCTGGTGTGCTCCGCCTCAGTGCCCTCCACAAACTTGCCCTTCGAGATTTGAGCCTCAGTGTCCGCCGTGGTCCAGGAGCTCAGGTCCTTGTTCAGGGTGAGGTAATCTGTGCCGTCATAGGCTTCCTGCCTGTACCTGCGGAGGAGGCGTCTCCATTCTCTTTCTTATAACCCTCCTTACCAAAAATACATCTTTATATCCATTTTTTTCACATCTTTCTCCCCCAGTTACTGAATACTTTCTTTCTTGTTTCATAAATAACATTTCCAAGTCCATAATTGGAATCAACCTTTAGATCACTTCTGAATTAGATAAAATTATTGCTTTTCCCAATAAGAACACAACTTCTTTGGCACATTTTATATACAAAATTATATACTAACTAGAATTCTTATTCTTAGTAACCTTAAATTTTAGTGAAAAACCTAGGAAGCAAGAAATCCTGAACAGTCTATCAGAGATGAGAATTTCATAGGTGAGAACATTCCACAATTTTTTAAAACATGTTCCCTCATATTACAACCCTTTCTTAATTTGAAATGACTCAGCCATCTACTGAGCATCCAACATATTTTCAATATTTTTAATTACACAAAAAGCTCACCTACCAAAATTTACTCCATTTATATTTTATTCATATTTAGCAGTTTATCTAGATTACTTATGAAAATTGAGATGTTAAACAAAGTGAGTAATTATCTCCTTGTTACCCATTTTATACCCATGCATATTAGGATTTTACCAAAAAACTCTTAAAGTTAAATACATGGGTAATTTCATCAATAATTCAGAAGATTAAACTAGTCTCATTTATCAAAAAATTACATAAACAAAGTAATTAACTTGTTCTTTTCTAAGTTATAGTCATATAACCTTTTGTGCCAAACCCTGACAGTTTAAAATATCTAGCAGAAACAAATATATGAGGGGGGACCCCAAAAAACACAAAATTTATTTATAAAAAATTGTGTTGCTATTCTTACATGTTTAAGCTTTAGTCACTTTCAAAGTACTCTCCATTTGATGCAATGCATCTATTGAGACACTTTTTCCACTGCTCAAAACAGTTTTTGAATTAATCATTTATGATGCTTTTTAGTGCTTCTGTCATTTTTTTTTTTCATCTCTTCCACGTTGGTAAAACATTTTCCTTTGAGGACTTTTTTCATCTGGGAAACAACAACAAAAAAGTAGCTCTGGGCAAGATTGGGTGAAGAAGGAAGGTAGGGCATGGGAGTCATGCTGTTTTTAGTCAAAAACTGCTGAACACTCAGCGCAGTGTGGGCAAGTGCACTCATAAATCACCCATCATGAAATGGTCAAATGCCTTAAAAGAATATCCAAAAAAAAAAAATCCACTGAAGTCAAACAGTCTCTCATAACAACACCAGCTAATACACTGGTGCCAATGGGCTGCTAAAACACTTTAGGTGGGAGAAGCCTGTACTATAAGGAGTCTACTCTCCAAAAAGTAATACCAGTTTTTTGGGATCCCCACTCAAACACACAGATAAAAAATGTATGCTGACAATTCTGAAGACATTTCTATTTTTATTTTACCAATAATCTTAAAGTCACCTTGCTTATTAAAGATTTACTTAAGTCACATGAACTTGAAAAATGCTAGGACTTATTTACTTAAATTATGAGCACTTTTTATTTATAAGCCAATTTGGGACCCTATAGCTGCAATATACGTAATAATAAATGGTACATAATGAATGTAAATACATATAAACACGTCTAAACATGTGTGCAGACACATAGACAAAGATCCAATTGCTTTTATCTCATAACTCTAGCCATGAGATAGCAATACAAACTCATTGGTTTACCAACACATTTACATGGCTAAGCTTTGTTTTCCCCAATAGGTAATTCAATGAAGGTTGTGAACCAAAATTTTGGGTAAAGCAGTTTCCATGGTAGTTTGATTTTAAGGGACAAACCTCCCCAGATTCCAAAGAGCACTGTGGCCAAACAGCATCACAGAATAACATCACATACGAACCAGGCCAGGCCCTGCTTAGAAAAGCAGCAAGAAAGCCTAAATACATGGAACTCCATCCTGCTTTTCTGTTTAACAGCAAAATGAATCCAGGAGTTAGACAGCACTACATTTCAAAGACCCATGGAGAGTCCAGACTCAAACCTCCCAAGACTTCAAAGAATGCTAGGGCCAAACAGCATTACAACAAAATATAATTTTATTTTGTTCTATTGATGCATAACTGTATTCAGATCAATTTTGAAGAATGTAATCAAGCAGGTTGCATTCTGGGATTGAATTCTGATTTACCTTTACTGTATTGACACACACATAAACAAAACATTATTAAGATGCAATTGACTGAAGTAGCAACCAACAAGCCCCAAGAGTGTCCAAACTGAAACAGTCAGGGTGTTTCCTTTCTCAGTCATCTGGGCTTGTGCAATCTACAAATGGAACCTTTTTAAGAATTCCCCAACTTGAGAGAAGCAGATCAAGCTGTCTGGTACCCACAAAATACATTCACTTGTCTAGACACAAACAAATAAATACTAACAATCTCAAGAGTGTTCAAACTTAACTAATTAGGATGTTTTCCTCTCTTAGTCAGTTGTGTTTGTTCATCCTTCAAGCAGAAAACCCTTTTGGAATACCCCGAATTGCGAGCAGCAGATCCCACTGTCTAGTACCTACAAAAGATACTCACTTGGCCAGACACAGATGTCAAATTTTGAAGGTTTTTCTTCCCAGGCAACCAGGAACGTGGTTGGGGACTGGAAATGGCAAGGCCAAGGAGAGAGACTGAAAAACACCTCTGGCAAGAAAGGGTCAGGCAACAGCCTAGATGGGTTCCTGAAACTCTCACAGCCTCACAGCCACTGAACCACAAGCAACTCAGGTTTCCTAATCAGGAAACCAGAATCTGTTACCAAAATGCTAGGGATTCCATTCAGTCTCATTGTTCACTGCATAGATAGTCAATCACTGAGACAACGAGTATTGCCAAGGAAGAAGGCTTCTATTTGGATTATATCATCCAGAGAAAATGAGAGATATCTCTTAAATCTGTCTCCCCGACTTATGGAAATTAGGGATTTTTATAGTGGGGAAGAAATGTAAAACAGCAATCACAGAGGGAATGTAAAACAGCAATTATTAAACAGAACAAGAGCTAATTACATGGACCTGTTGGACTAATGGATAACTAAAATAACTTTTCTGTCTTTTTGTTTGAAACATTGCTGATTCTTTTTATTTTGTTTTTCAGGGTCAAAAAATCTTTGTCTGCTGAACTATTTAAGGCTTTTAACAATTGAGGAAAGTATACTCTTGTGAGTAAAATTTGAAGCATATTTCTTTCTACCTGATTTCTCCAGCATTTAAAAACTATTTGTGAGTATTCTTGATTTATGATAATACAGTTATTTGCAAAAATTCAATATGAATCTGTTTTCTTTTGTAACAGGACACAATTGGAGACACTGGCTATTTTATCAAGTCCTTGACTGGAATGGCATGTTTTCAAATATTATCAGATTCCTTTGAAGAACTCAGGTTGATTTATAGAGCTGATAAAAGTCCTTTGGAAAGACTGACCTTGTACCTTGCATATGCAGCTGAGATAAATTTATTCCAGGCAGAAACAACAGCTTAGGCCCTAGATAGGAAAAAGTTTAATTAAGAAACACAAGGACCAGGTGGAATCAAAGCCTGGTGGTCCATAAGGAGAGGTGGGTTTAGAGAGAAAGCCAGGACACCAATCACACAGGGCCTTCTTGCTTGTGGATGGAATTTGCATGTTCTAATTGCAATGGGAAGAGACTAGAGCAGCTCATTTACAGGATTTCTGACCTGTAGTGAATGAAGAATGTCACTTTCTCACAGACCCAGGAACCTCGAGTTAATTTGGGACCTCAAGAAGATGGAAGTTCACCCAACTCATGCAGGTAGTTGCAGCCACAGATAAATCCTTGGCTTGGTTTGAGAGGCTTTTTTTAAAAAATTTATTTTTTTGAGTCAGGGTCTCAATTTGTTACCCAGACTAGAATGCAGTGGCATGATCGTGGCTCACCACAGCCTTGAACTTCTGGGCTCAAGCAATCCTCCTTCTTCAGCCTGCTGAGTAGCTAGGACTGCAGGCATGCACCACCATGCCCTGCTAATTTTGTGATTTTTTTGAGGTCTCATTATGTTGCCCAGGCTGTCAAAAATTCCTGGGCTCAAGCAACCTTCCTGCCATGACTTCCCAAAGTGCTGGAATTACAGGTGTGTGCCACCATGCCCAGCCTTGACAGGCTTTTAGAGATCTAATCTGAAATTCCTCATGAAAAAAATTTCAACAAAGCCAACTTAAATGAGCCTATGTGGGCGAATAATTATTCTTGTTGCACATAATGCAAATAATCATGCCAAGTATAATAAGACAAACTTATTTTGCAAAAGCATTTGTTCTACTAGGATTTACTCTTGGTAAAAATGGGAAACTGAAGAGGGAAAAATTATATTTCAAAAGAAAACTATGGTACACCTGTTATTAGAGTCTATCTCTGTATATTGTTTTTCAGTTTTTATTATTTGCCTACTACCTTTTTTCCTGAGGCCCAGCAAACATACTTTGTGATATATAAACTACAGATGAGAGAAATCTGTCAGATTTCCACTGCTACTTCCACTTTAACTGAAGATGCTTTGAGTCTAACATCTAGACATCTCAATTGGCTTCCCTTCAGAATCTAAAGAAACTAGTTTATAGATTGCTCCACCCATTAACATTTGTTTCTTCTGCTTGAAAGCTCATCTGCAATACCATCTCCTGAAATGAGACACAGTTGTTTAATGGGACTGACCTTTTCCCAGGAATGGGAGACTGGCTTACTGGGGTCCTCTGCCACTCAGCTATTAACTCATTGCTTTCACTAACAGAACTTTGAAAGTGTGGAACTTCTAGGATAATTTGAGACGGGATGTTGGGGATCAGAAACCTCTAATCCAAAATATGATGTATTGACATGCTGAACTGAAGAAGCCTACTAGATATATTCGTTTAAACTCTCTGGCCCAAGCCGGTCTCGGTGGCTCAGCCTATAATCCCATGCCTTTGGGAGGCTGAGGTGAGTGGATTGCTTGAGCCCGCGGGTTCGAGAACTGCCTAGGCAGCAAGACCTCATCTCTACAATAAATCAAAAAATCAGCTGGGCGTGGTAGCGCATGCCTGTAATTCCGGCTACTCGGAAGGCTGAGGCGGAAGGATCCCCGGAGCCCAGCAGGTCGAGGCTGTGGTGGCCGGGAGCGGCCACTGCACTCCAGTCTGGGCGACAGAGTGAGACTCCAACTCAAAAAACAAAAACAAATAAACTCTCTGACCCAGGTTGTTCTAGATTTTTTTTAAATTGCATTAGATTTCCTCCTGGTAAAACAAGGCAGTATCTGTGTATAAGCCACTACCACTTGTTACAAATATGAAAGATTTCTATTATTTTGGTTACAAGACATTTATGTTGCAGGCCACATTAATGATCTTTTTTAGCTGGCATCCTGCAGGAGTGGAAAACTGGTTTCAGTCTCTCGTACAAGTTCTTGTTATCATTATTGTCATTTTGCTCTTCTTTCTATTCCTAACATACAGCAGGAGCTAGTAGCAAATGCACTGACACTTTTGTCATGCAGAATCAGAGCCCTAGACGTGGCACAAAGTTGCTGTCAAGAAGTTTAATTCCTCAAATCCTGATCATGGCCCCCATCTACACCTCTTATCAACAGGAAGCAACCAAAACAATCACTGGCCGGTTCCTTTCTTATTAGGGTTTCTGTTTGTTTATTATTGGTGTAAAGAAATTCAATTGTCTTTTGCACATTTATTTTATACCCTGAGACTTTGCCAAAGTCCTTTATCAGTGCAAGGAGGTTTTTGACAGATTCTCTTGGGTTTTTGAGGTATAGAATCATGTCGTCTGCAAAGAGGAATAATTTAACTTCCCCTTTTCCTATTTGGATACCCCTGATTTCCTTCTCTTGACTGATTGCTCTAGCTAGGACTTCCAGTACTATGATAAACAGAAAGGGTGAGAGTGGGTATCCTTGTTTTGTTCCAGCTTTCAGGGGAAATGGTTCCAATATTTGTCTGCTTAGCAGTATGTAGGCTGTAGGTTTCTGGTAGATGACTCTTACTATTTTGAGGTATGTTCCATCTGTGTCTAGATGTTCAAGGGTTTTTATCAAGAAGGGGTGCTGAATTTTATCAAAAGCTTAAGTGTCTAATGATATAATCATGTGGTTTTTGTCTTTAAATCTGTTGATCTATTTAATTATGTTTATGATCTTGCGGATGTTGAACCAGCCCTGCATCCCAGGAATGAAGCCTATTTGGTCATGGTGGATGAATTTTGAGGTGTGTTGTTGGATCTGATTTGCTAGAATCTTGTTGAGAATTTTAGCATTTATATTCCTCAAGGATATTGGCCTGTAGTTCTTTATTGGATCTTTACCCAGTTTGGGTATCAATGTGATGTTAGCTTCATAAAATGATTTTGGGAGAGTTCCATCTTTCTCGATTGCCTGGAATACTTTCAATAGGAATGGTATAAGCTACTCCTTGTATATTTTGTAGATTTCTGCTGGGAAGTCATTTGGTTTAGAACTTTTTTTATAGGTAGTTTTCTTATGACATAGTCAATTTCCTGGTTGTTATTGGTCAATTTAAGGTCTCGATTTCTTCTTGTTTCAACCTGGGGAAGTTGTGTGATATAAGAAAGTCCTCCATTTCATTTAGGTTTTCAAGTTTGTTTCCATAAAGGTGTACATACTAATCTCTGATAACCTTTCGTATGTCCTCGAGGTCAGTTGTGACTTCATCTTTTGCATTTCTGATTGGGTTTATATGGGCTTTTTCTCTCTTTTTCTTGGTCGGTCCAGCTAGGGGTCCATAAATCTTGCTTATTCTTTCTAAAAACCAGCGTTTGGTTTCATTGATTTTTTTGTATTATATTTTTGTCTTGCATGTCCCAAATTTGGGTTTTTATTTTGGTGATCTGGATTCTTCTTTTGAAGTTAGTGTTTTGGTGGTCTTGCTTTTCCTGCTTCCTTAGGTGATTTTTTAGGCTGTTAGCTTGTGATCTTTCCATTTTCTTCATGTGTTTTCATAGAGATATGAATTCCCTCTTAGGGCTGCTCTCATGGCATCCCAGAGATTTTGGTAAGATGTTTCTTCATTTTCTTTTGTTTCCAGGAATCTGTTTTTTTTTTTTTTTAGTTGGAGTCTCACTCTGTCGCCCAAACTGGAATGCAGTGGCCGCTCCCGGGCACCGCAGCCTCGACCTGCTGGGCTCCGGCGATCCTTCTGCCTCAGCCTTCCAAGTAGCTGGAACTATAGGCGTGCACTACCACGCCCGGCTAGTTTTTTGATTTATTGTAGAGATGAGGTCTCGCCAAGTTGCCCAGGCAGGTCTCGAACCTGTGGGCTCAGGCAATCCACTCACCTCGGCCTCCCAAAGCACTGGGATTACAGGCTGAGCCACCGAGCCTGGCCTCCACGAATCTTTTAATTTCTGTTTTGATTTCCATTTTGACTCAGGAGTTGTTTAGCATTATGCTGTTTAGTGTCTATGTCTTTGTGGGTTTTGAGGGAACTTTGATGGTGTTGATATTTATTTTTATTCCACTGTGGTCTGACAAGGTGCATGGCAGTATTTCAATCTTATGGAACTTGTTTATGCTTGATTTATGGCCAAGGATGTGGTCAATCTTAGAGTACGTTTCATGTGGTGATGAGTAGAATGTATATTCTGTGGTTGTTGGGTGGAGTGTTCTGTAGGTACCACTTAAGTCCATTTGATCAAGCATCATATTGAGATTCTGGATCTCCTTGTTGACTTCTTGTCTAGATGATCTGTTTAGGGTATTAGTTAGTGGGGTGTTTCAGTCCCCAGTAATGATAGTGTTAGAGTCAATATTTTTTTCTAGTTTACCTAAAAGCTGCTTTATAAAAGTTGGTGCTCCTATGTTGGGTGCATATATGGTTAGGATGGTTATTTCTTGTTGATGGATGAACCTTTTATCATTATGTAGTGATCTTCTGATCTTTTTAAATTTTTGATAGCTTAAAGAGTATTTTGTCTGATATTAAGATCATGATTTCTGCTTTCTTTGGTGTTCTGTTCGCCTGAAATTTTGTTTTCCATCCTCTTACTTTGAGTCTTTGAGTGTCCTTTCTGATGATGAGCCTCTTGGAGACAATATATAGTAGCCACATGATATTTTATCCAATTTACCATTCTATGTCTTTTCAGTGGTGCATTTAGTCCATTCACATTCAGGCTAATCATTGAGATATGAGAGTTTATTCCTGTCATGAGGTTCTTATAGAGTTTGTTGCTGCTGCTGTTTGTTTGTTTGTTGTCTCTCTTTTGATTTTTGGGTTGCTTCATGTGTGTTTTCAATCTTTTGTTCCTGCATTCTTGGGAAAGGCATTGTTGTTCTTTTTTTTCCCCCTTTCTTTTGTGTTTAATATCTTTTTAAGTGTTTCTTGTAGAGCTGGTCTGGAGGCAGCATAAACTCTTAGGGATTGAATGTCTGGGAAGGATTATAATTCTCCATCACTGATGAAACTTAGCTTAGCTGGGTAGGTAATTATTGGTTGAAATTGTTTATCTTTGAGAGCTTTGAGGATTGAGTTCCAAGCTCTCCTAGCTTAAAGTGTTTTTGTAGATAACTCGGCTGCACTTCTAATTGGTCTTCTCTGGTAGGTAGTCTTACCTTTCTCTCTTGCTGCCTTTAGGATTTTTTTCTTTTATACTTACTTTGTGTAGGTGAGTTACTATGTGTCTAGGAGCTGAGATTCTCATTTGTTGTCTTGCTGGGAATCTCTGAATCTCTTGTGTTTGAATGGCCACATCTCTAATGAGATGAGGGAAGTTTTCTTGGATAATTTCATGGAATGTTTGTTCCAGGGTGGTCTCTGTCTCTCTATCTGCCTCAGGGATTCCAATTAATCTTAGGTTTGGCCTCTTGAAATGATCAATCATCTATTGGAGGTTTTGTTCTATCTTTTAAAGCTTCTTTTCTGTTTTTAACAATTTGGGTTAGTTCCATATTTTGGCCCTCAAGCTCTGAGATTCTTTTTTTTTTGCTTTGTTAATTCTGCTTTCTATGCTTATCAGTTTGCAGTTTATTTCATTCACTGTATTCTTTATTGCTTTTATCTCAGTTATCAACTCCTTCATTCTTTCCTCTTGTTTCTCCTCATTTCTATTTAGTCTCTCTATTAATAGCTTGATATCTGGGTTTGTGGTTTGAGACCAGTCATTCTGGGAGTTTTTCATTGTTTGAGTTCTGAAGTCTATATTCTCAGTGGCTGACCTCCCAGGGATCTGTGTGAGACTCATATCCTTCCTTTGGTTTTTGTCCTAATTTGTGTAGGTTTTCCTCCCCCCTTTTTAAACCTCTTCTTTAATTCTGTTGTTCAGTGATAGGAAGGATAGTTTTTATTTCTTTTTATTCAAAATCCTATTATTCCTTATCTATATCCTCTTGGTTTTTTTATTTCTGAAGCCAGACTGGGGGTGGGGGCCTGTGTTTTTTGCAGTTTTGAGATTAATTAAGAGGGGAGCTATGATTCAGAAACTATCTGCAGATCCCAGTATCTGCTGATAGGTATGTGGGCCCCCTGGAACTCACTTTCCACTGCCTTACAATTTGTTCATGCATTGGGGGTGTCTGTTGGCCCCCTGAAAGCAAAATGAGATTAGAAAAGGGAATAGAATGGAAAAAAGAAAAAGGAAGATGAAAAAGAGGTCGAGAAAGAAAAGAAGAAGAGTGAAAACAGACAGTCATACCAACTAATTAATAAACAGAGAGACAAAGAAAGAAAAAACAAAAAAGACAAAAACATACATACAGTCATATGACCAAACAAACAACCCCCCTCCCGTTGGTGTACTCTCCCTCAGAAATACCCATACATAAATAGAAAATCTGAAAAAAAATTAAAATAACAGAAACAAAGCAAGCACAAAAATGTACACAAAAGCAGAGAGGCAGAGAAAAAAAGTTAAAACTAAAACAAAAAAACAAACAAGAAAAAAAACTTCCTTCTGTGACCATTTCTGTGGTTCCAGGTTCCTTTCAGGCCTCCTCCTTAGGGAGCAACTCTGGTCTTCAGTCCCTCCCGTCTGCTCTCAGCGTGGGTCAGAAGCCCCACAGAAAACTGTGGGCGGAGGATGAATCAGATCCAAATTCGCCCTACTCACTGTTGCTGCTGTCAAGTCTCCCATTCAGTTCTGACATGTCTGTGCCTGTTCCAGTGTGGAGGAGGGGCATCTTTATCTCCGAGTCTGAAGAGAAGATAGCCTCTGGGTCCCAAGACTGAGCCTGGGCAGACCTGGGCAGGGCAAGGCAAGTCTCTGCCTGGTCCTGGGACTAAGAAGATGGCACCTGTGGGCATTTCATCACTGGCATTAGAGCTTTATTCCAGATTTCCATGACCTGCCTTCTCCATGGTTCCTATTGCTTGTGCCTGGTCTACTACTGCAGGTGATGGTGTGGGCCGGGTGCCAGGTGGTGGGGGGCGGCTGTTCTCTGCTGCCTCCTCTCAAGAGAGCCCCAAGAACAGCAGACAATCCTGCATGCCCGGGTCTCCAATCTCAGGGTGGTGGTGGGTTGCAGTCATCTCTGGAGGAGAGCCCTGAGTGCATGAACCTGAGTCTCCCCTCAGACAGACTTTCACTAACCCACCAGAACACACCCACTCACACAGAGAGTCTTTATGGACATTCGCTTTTGCAGAGACTCTCACAGTCCAAACCGTTCTGTCACCATCTTGCCTGGAAGTGTCCTTTCTTATTGATCACATACCAGAATTGAGGATGAACAAGACAGAGGGAAAATGAAACTGTCCCCATAGGGTTGACAAGAATTGCATGCTGAGTTTTAGACAGAAATACAATTAACCATTAATCAGGCTGCACTTTGGTCTATTTCCTTGTAACTGAAAGTCATTATTTGCATACTCTTTTTTCCTATCAATAAGCTTTCTGTCATTAGGGTTATAAGACTGTCTAAGAATTGATTTGCATCCCCTGCTCCTATAGACAGTGCTATAATCCCAGCACTTTGGGAGGCCGAGGTAAGTGGATTGCCTGAGCCTGCGGGTTTGAGACGCACCCAGGCAACTTGGCGAGACCTTGTCTCTACAATAAAAATCAAAAATTAGCTGGGTGTGGTAGCGCACGCCTGTATTCAGGCTATTTGGAAGGCTAAGGCTGAAGGATCACTGGAGCCCAGCAGGTCGAGGCTGCGGTGGTTGGGAGCATGCCAATGCACTCCAGTCTGGGCATCAGAGTGAGATTCCAACTAAAAAAAAAAAAAAGGAATTGAGCCGGGCTCGGTGGCTCAGCCTGTAATCCCGCAACTTTGGGAAGCTGAGGTGAGTGAATTGCCTGAGCCCGCGGGTTCGAGACCCGCCTGGGCAGCGAGACCTCATCTCTATAATAAATCAAAAATCAGCCGGACATAGTAGTGCATGCCTGTAATTCCGGCTACTTGGAAGGCTGAGGTGGAAGGATTGCCGGAGCCCAGCAGGTCGAGGCTGCGGTGGCCGGGAGCAGCCACTGCACTCCAGTCTGGGTGACAGAGTGAGACTCCAACTCAAAAAAAAAAAAAAGAATTGTTTAAGATGTTTTTTGGGCCCTGAATTCCAGCAACCAGTTTGAAGACCCCAGGGAGAAATGGGAGCAGCATGCGAGTATAGCATCTTCCTCTCCCTGTTCCATGACTTCACCCTGAACTCTAATCAATCAATAATCTCTACACTTCAGTCCACTCCAAATCCCTTAAAAACCCTAACTCCAAATTCCTTGTGGAAATGGATTTGAGGCTTTTCCATCTCTTCTTTCATTGATCCTTTGATTAAGCCATTTTCTCTGCTGCAGTCTGTTGTCTTGGCTTATTGACTTGCTGTGTGCCTTGGGCAGCATACCTATTATGGTTATTATGTACAATATATACGAGTTTCCCAGGGAATGGGTTAGTAAGGGAAGAAGGGGAGGAAGGGAGGAAGGGAGAGAGGAAGGGAGGGAGGGAGGGAGGGAGGAAGGGAGGGAGGGAGGGAGGGAGGGAAGAACAAAGCTAACTTCCATTTAGCTTTACTTATGTGCCAACTGCCATATTAATCATGGAAGGAAGACTGGGTTAATGGGAAGAGAAAAGGCTTTAGAGTTAGACACTCAGTCTAATTTTATCCAGTTATTTAATAAACATTTATTGATCCTACTATGTGTCAGGCATACTGATGGGCATACTGGATTATATTGTGTCAGGCATACTGGAGATACAACAGTGAAAAACCATTCTCCCTGATCCCATGAAATTACAGTCTACTTGGAGAGGCAGACATTAAGCAAATAATTCCTCAAAATGAGCTCTAATTATATGTGTGATAAACGCACTGATAAAAAATAGAGGCTTCAGTAGTGTATAGCAAAGGGAGCCTAATTTAGACTGTGGGGAATGTCAGGAAAATCTTCCATAAGAAAAAAGCCCTAAAATGAGACTGACAGCATGAGTAGGAGTTAGCTAAAGCAAGAACAAAGAGAAGAATTTCCAGAGGGAATATCAAGTTAGGGCCTTGTAGATAAGAGATTAAAATGCTTTAATTGAAAAAGAAGTGGTGTGAGCAAAGAGATTGAGCCATTTTGTAAGATTTGTTCCTTCCTAATCCACTTCCAGGTAACCAAGAGTCACGGACTTTGCACTCCTTTTGAGAGGGAGACAGTGAAGCCCTGTTAAGGAAACCATGGGAAGCCCAGCTTTCCTAGTCCTGAGGCCAGGTGTCTCTTTCCTCAAGTATTCCAGAGAGGTACAAGGATTCTTAGTGGGAGGTTCTGGAACCTGGAAGGGGCCTAAGCTAGTCTGGCCATGTCCACTATGTTCTTGAAAATTTGCTTCTAGTGTCCCCTGCTTCAAATATTTTCTGACTACCTGTTCTGTTCCACACCTATGATGGGTGTTGAGGATATAGACAAGAATTTGACATTTCCCTCAAGGAACTCTCCAGCCGAGGAGATAGGTGTATGGAGATGATTACCGAACTTTAGTATCAGGTGGACCTCAGCATCTACCTTTGATCATTCCTACTGCCATTTAAGATGATGTCATCCCAAACTCCTTTCCACTAGCCCTCCTTCCATTTCCTGACATCACCTAGGTAGGGCTTTGTGGTACATTCAGACATCAAACCAAACTTCTGATAGTGTTCTTTTCACCAGGACCAAGGACTTTCAATTTCCCTTCGGCTTTTCAGTCTCCACTACTGTAACCCCCGACACTCACAACTCAACAGCTAAATAAAAAGAGTAAGTTCTAGTGTTCTATAACACTGTAGGATGACTAGCTAGAAGGATGATATTGAATGTTTCCAACACACACAAAAAAATGATCAATGTTCAAGGTGATGCATACGCTAATACCCTGATCTGATCACTATATATTACGTGCATCAAAACATCACTATGTGTCCTATAAATATATACAATTATGATATGTCAATTTTAAAAAGGAAAGAAAAATTCTCAGTAGAAAAATATTTATTTATTTTTAAATTTTTGTTTAAATCAACAAAACCCTTTCTGGGAAGAAAATGCTGGAAGAGACTGTCTAAGTGGGGGCTTGAGAGCAAGTGGCTAGACCCCTGGTGCAGTAGCTGGTGCTCCAGCTTCTCTGCTTTGTCCCTGGCTCTTCCCAGGTTGCAGAAGCCAAGCGCCATTTTTTTTTTAAAGGACAAAAGTTTTCCTGTGAAAAGTAATGGGGAGAGACTATTGCCCCAGGCTCTTCCTCATCATTGCAGCAGGAGAGACTGCTGGCTCCAGGCATTGCCTCACCACTTCAGTGCCTGGCAGGGCTCTGGCAGCAAGGGCTGCAGGGGGAGTCCAGAGGCAAAGTCCCACAGAAGAGGACAAGAGAGGCACTCCACCACCATCTTGAAGGTGGGACAGGAAAGTGTTACCACTTGTTCAGCATGGAGCAACAGACCAGATCTCTGTGACTGGTGGATCAACTACTCAGAAATTGATCATAACCCAGAGGGAATATCCTGAAAGCACAAACTTCGGAGGGGCCTAACGAGTACTGAGTTCCAGGTGCCCCACCCCCTACCCTTATCCTGCCAGGGACAAAGGGTGTGGCCAGAAAAGGATGAGGAAAGACTCCAAAGAGATCAGTGGTGAGTCCAGGGCTGACCCAAACCCCCTCCTACCCAGCAATCCTCTGAACGTCAGACCCACATAGCTGGGCCATGACTGAGAGAGACAAACCCAGGCAAAGCCTGGATGTCAGTTCCAATAGAAGGACTCCATTCCAGGATAGGCCTGGGGCACCCCACAAAAGTACATATCTGGGGAAGAGACAATCCTGTACCTCCCCAGTGGAGGAGATCTCCCTGACCATACAAGAATGGGAGGAGAGGACTGAAGCCCCCCCCCCCGCCACCTCCACTGCCCTTCCTCCTTCCCTGTTCCAGACTCTGAGGAGAGAGTGAAAGAGGTGGCTCTGCAGGAGAGACCTGATTAGAGGAACAATTACAGAGCCTCCACAAGAGGCAGGCTTTTTCTTCTTCTTTTTAATTTTTTTTTTTTGAGTTGGAGTCTCACTCTGTCGCCCAGACTGGAGTGCAGTGGCCGCTACCGGCCACCGCAGCCTCGACCTGCTGGGCTCCGGGGATCCTTCCACCTCAGCCTTCCAAGTAGCCGGAATTACAGGCATGCGCTACCACGCCCGGCTAATTTTTTGATTTATTGTAGAGATGAGGTCTCACTGCCCAGGCGGGTCTCGAACCCGCGGACTCAGGCAATCCACTCACCTCAGCCTCCCAAAGGCGCGGGATTACAGGCTGAGCCACCGAGCCCGGCTTTCTTTTTAATTTTTAATTTTTTTTAATCTTTAAAAACTATTTGACTGTCAGTTCATCTATTTTAAAATATTTTTCCTTTGTGCATGAATGTGTGGGTGAGGGTTTGATCTGCATTCCCCCAAAATTCCTTTTCTTTTTATGTTTCTTTCTTCTTTTATTTGTCGTTTTCTGTTTATGTGTGTATGTGAATGATTGAGTGTTCATTTTTCAATTTTGTTGTTGTCGTGGGTTTGTTTTTGCTCTTTTGTTCTTCTGGGTTTTTCATTTTCATTTTTTATAGTTTAAGGTGTGTGTCAATATATGTGTAAGGTTTGATCTGAATTCCATATTTTTTGGTCTTTCTGTTTTTCTTCTCTATTCACTTTGTGCTAGGCATGTGTGTATGTTTAGCTTTCTTGGGTTTTGTTGTTGTTGTTGTTGTTTTAGTTGGAGTCTCACTCTGTCACCCAGACTGGAGTGCAGTGGCCACTCCCGGCCACTGCAGCCTCGACCTGCTGGTCTCCGGTGATCCTTCCGTCTCAGCCTTCCAAGTAGCTGGAACTACAGGTGCATGCTACCACGTCTGGCTAATTTTTGATTTATTGTAGAGATGAGGTCTCGCCAAGCTGCCCAGTTGGGTTTCAAACCCGTGGGCTTGGGCAAGTCACTCACCTCAGCCTCCCAAAGCACTGGGATTGCAGGCTGAGCCACCAAGCCTGGCCTGTTTTCTTGGTTTTTTTGCTATTGTTTATTTTGTTACATTTTGTTATTACCAGTTTGGGGGGGGTTATGTCTCTGAGTATGCATGTTCTGTTGTTTTTTGCATTGGTTTCTACTTTGCATCATCATATAGAGTGGTGGTGGGAAGTGGGTCTCAGGGAACACATATGGCAATAAGTGAACATTGTAATTTGCAAGTAGTTTTTGAATCCTAGTGCCCCCATCCCCTACTTTATTTGAATTTCAAAAACTACAAGAGACAGCAAAGCTTCCCATCCACCACCCTATTTCATAATAGAAGAAATCCAGAACCCAGATCAGGGAAGAATAGAGGACTGAGCAAACATCAGAAGGGAAAGCCTCTCCCACTGACATTGAATAACAGAACTAAAGAGAAAAACAAGAGATCTGTCACAAATGAGGATAAACCAAAGGAAGATCACAGGCAATTTCAAGTGTACCAAAGACAAAACTCCTGAAAAATCAGACCTTGATGCCCAAACAATGGAAGTGACCAATGACTGGCCCCAGAATATGACAGGGATTAGGGAATGGAGGGAAAGAGTGAATAAGACTCAAGAAAGACAAGATGCAACACTGAATGAACTTGTAGCAGAGATTTTGGCAATAAAAAATTTCATCCAGGAAATAATTAACAAGATGACAAGCATAGAAAGCAGAATTAATCTACTTGAAGAAAGAATCTCAGAACTTGAAGACCAGAACATGGAATTAACCTGATCTATAAAAAAACATAGAAAGAAGATTTGAAAGAAAGAATAAAGACTACAAGAGATGTGCAATTATACCTAGAGGCCGAACTTATACCGAATTGGTATCCCAGAAGAAGAAAAGGAAATGGAGAACAACTTGGAGCAAGTATTCGGGAGGTAATTCAAGTAAACTTTCCCCATCTCACCAGAGATGTGACTAGTCAATCACAAGAGAACCCACAAAAGACATCAAATGGGAAGACCAACCCCTAGACACATAGTAATTCACCTACACAAAGTAGGCACAAAAGAAAAAAATCCTAAAGGCAGCAAGAAAGGTCAGACCACCTACTGGGGAAAACCAATGAGAATAGCAGCAGACCTATTGACAGGAAAACTACAAGCAAGAAGGAACTGGAGCTCTATATTCAAAGTCCTCAAAGATAAGAAATTTCAACCAAGAATTTCCTATCCAGCCAAGCTCAGCTTCATCAGTGAAGGAGAATTAAAATCCTTTCCAGACATCCAATCCCTAAGAGATGATGCAGCTTGCAGACAAGCTCTACAGCAGACACTTCAAAAGGCATTAAGCACAGAAAAAAAAGAATGAGCACACACTTCCCAATAGAACAGCAGAGCACAGAATCAACAGAGAGTATGGCACAACAAGAAACTTGAAAAAACACTCATTCAACAACCCCAAAGTCAAAATAAAACAAACAAAGAAAAAACTTTATAAGAAACTGATGACAGGGATAAGCAATCACATTTCTATAATCAGCCTGAATGTGAATGGAATAAACGCACCACTGAAAAGACAGAGAATGGCAAACTGGATAAGAAACCATGTCCCAATTATTTGCTGCATCCAGGAGACTCATCTCACTACAAGGAATGCACACAGATTCAAAGTTAAAGGACAGAAAACAAGTTTCCAGGCAAATGGATCAAAAAAAAAGACAAGAGTTGCGATCTTAATATCAGACAAAGCAACCTTTAAGATATCAAAAATTTTAAAAGATGAAAAAGGACACTACATACTGATAAAAGGTTCAATCTATCAACAAGAAATATCCATCCTAAACATATATGCACCCAACACAGGAGCACCAGCATGTATAAAGCAAACTACTAAGTAAGCTAAAAAAAGATATTGACTCTAACTCTATTATAGCAGGGGATTTGAATGCCCCAGTAAGAGCCCTAGATAGATCATCAAGGCAAAAAATCAACAAGAAGATCCAGAAGCTAAACTTGACATTTGACCAAATGGACTTAAAAGATACTTACAAATTATTCTACTCAAAACCCACAGAATATACATTCTACTCATCACCACATGGAACATACTCCAAGATCGATCACAATCTTGGCCATAAATCAAGCATAAACAAATTCCATAAAGTTGAAATCTTGCCATGCACATTCTCAGACATCAGTGAAATAAAAATAAATATCAACGCCAGTGAAATTCCCCAAAGAACACAAAGACATGGATACTAAACAGCATGATGCTGAACAACTACTGGGTCAACACTGAAATCAAAGCAGAAATTCAAAGATTCCTGGAAACAAATGAAAATGAAGAAACATCTTACCAAAACTTCTGCGATACCATAAAAACAGTTCTAAGAGGGGAATTATATCTCCACAAGCACACATCAAGAAAACAGAAAGATCACAAGTGGAGAGTCGAATGAGGTGGAGAGTCTAACAAGTGGAGAGTCAACACCTAAGGGAGCTGGAAAAAGAAGATCACCAAAACCCCAACTTTAGCAGAAGAATCCAAATCGCCAAAATAAGAGCCAAAATACAGGACATAGAAGACAAAAATATCATAGAAAACATCAACAAAACAAAAAGTTGGTTCTTTGAAAGAATTAACAAGATTGATGGGCCCCTATCCAGAATGACCAAGAAAAAGAGAGAAGAAGCCCAAATAAACACAATCAGAAATACAAAAGATCAAATCACAACTGACCCCAAAGAAATATAAAAGATTATCAGAGATTACTCTGTACACCTATTGGGAAACAAACTTGATAACCTAAATGAAATGGAGGACTTTCTGACATCACACAGCCTCCCCAGGTTGAAACAAGAAGACATTGAGACACTAAATAGACCAATAATAACCCAGGAAATCGACTCTGTCATATGAAAACTACCTACAAAAAAAAGCCCTGAACTGGATGGCTTTCCAGCAGAATTCTACAAAACATACAAAGAGGAGCCGATACCAATCCTACTGAAAGAATTCCAGGCAATTGAGAAGGATGGAATTCTCTCCAAATCATTTTACGAAGCTAACATCACACTGATACCCAAACCAGGTAAAGATCCAGCAAAAAAAGAGAACTACAGGTCAATGTCCCTTGTGAACATAGATGCAAAAATCCTCAACAAGGATGATCTGATTTTGGATCTGATTCTAGCAAATCAGATCCAAAAACACATTTCAAATATCACCCATCATGACCAAGTAGGCTTCATCCCCATGATGCAGGGCTGGTTCAACATTCGCAAGACCATAAATGCAATTAAATACATCAACAGATGTAAAAACAAGAACCACATGATTATATCATTAGATACAGAAAAAGCTTTTGATAAAATCCAGCATCTCTTCTTGATAAAAGCCCTCAAACACCTAGGTATAGAAGGAATATACCTTAAAATAGTAAATGCCATTTAGGATAAACCCATGACTAACATATCACTAAATTGACAGAGACCAGAAACATTTCCCCTGAAAACTGGGACAAGACAAGGCTGCCCACTCTCACCCCTCTTGTTCAACATTGTGTTGGAAGTCCTAGCTAGAGCAATTAGACAAGAGAAAGAAATCAGGGGTGTCCAAATAGGAAAAGAGAAAGTCAAGTTATCCCTCTTTGCTGATGATATGATCCCATATCTTGAAAATCCAAGAGAATCTGTCAAAAGTCTGCTTGCACTGGTAAAGAAAGTTCGCAAACTCTTGGGGTACAAAATAAATGTGCAAAAGACAGTTGCATTCCTATACACCAACAATAAACAGACAGAGACCCAAATTAAAATCACAATCCCATACACAATAGCCACACACACACACACAGAAAACAAAACAAAAAGAAATACCTTGTCATTTTTCTAACCAGAGAAGTGAAAGACCTTTACAATGAGAACTAAAAACACTACTCAAAGAAATCCAAGAAGACACAAACAAATGGAAAAATATTCCATGCTCATGGATAGGAAGATTCAACACTGTCAAAATGTCTATCCTACCAAAGGCAATCTACAGACTCAACGTAATACCCATTAAGTTACCAACATCATTCTCAGATCTGGAAATGACAATACAGAAATTCACATGGAAACATGAATGACCAAGAATAGCCAAAACAATCCTTAGCAAAAGAAACAAAGCAGGAGGTATCACACTTCCAGACTTCAAACTTTACTATAAGGTTACAGTAATCAAAACAGCCTGGTATTGGTACAAGAACAGGCATATAGACCAATGGAACAGGATAGAGATTTCAGAAGTAAAACCTCAATTTCTCAACCAACTCATCTTTGACAAAGCCTCCAACAACAACCACTGGGGAGAGGAGAACCTATTCAGTAAATGGTGTTGGGAAAACTGGCTGATCGCATACAGAAGATTGAAAACAGGCCCCCTACATATCACCATACACAAAACTTAACTCTAAATGAATCAAAAACCTAAACGTGAAACCTCAAACTATAAGAATCTTAGAAAATGCAGGAGACACCTTTATGGAAATTGAAACTGGCAACCCATTCCTATTCAGAACCCTAAATGCCCATACCTTAAGAAATAAGATAGACAAGTGGGACCTCATCAAACTTACGAGCTTCTGTAAAGCAAAAGAAACCATCAAGAGAGCAGGGAGATAGCCCACAGCATGAGAAATAATATTTGCCAACTGTATATCTGACAAAGGCCTAACATCTAGGCACTACAAAGCACTCAAATGCACCAAAAGGAAAAAAACAAACAGCCCCATTATAAAGTGGGCAAAAGACATGAATAGACACTTCCCAAAAGAAGATATATGGGCAGCCAACAGACACATGAAAAAGTGCTCAGTCCCACTCATTATCACAGAAATGCAAATCAAAGCCACATTGAGATACCACCTAACCCAGTAAGAATGGCCATCATTAATAAAACAAACAGCAATAGATGCTGGCAAGGATGCAGAGAAAAAGCAATGTTTCTACACTGCTGGTGGGAATGCAAACTAGTGCAAACTCTTTGGAAGACAGTGTGGTGATTTCTGAAAGAACTAGAAATTGGCCTTCCATATGACCAAGCAATTCCCCTATTGGGGATATACCCAGAGGAACTCAAATCATGCTACAAAAAAGATATCTGCACATGTATGTTTGTTGCAGCTCTATTCACAATAGCAAAAACACGGAACCAACCATGTTGTCCGTCAAAGCTGGACTGGATAAGAAAGTGTGGTACATATGCACAATGGAATATTATGCCACCTTAAAGAAATACTAACATATGGACTTCACAGCAACTTGGATGGATTTAGAGTCACTCATACCCAGTGATTTATCACAAAAAAGAACAGAGTACCATATGTTCTCACTCATAACAATTATAATGCTATAATAAAGGGATTGGCAGTGGTGGGAAACTGTTAAGGGAAGGGGGATGGGATTGGCAGTAGAGGGAAACTGCTAGGGGAGGGAGGGGCATACCTCATCAACAAGGGTACCTGCATAATCAACATTTGTATACCTAATCCTGAATTGTACCCCACATCTTTATTACATGTTCTCACTCATAAGTGAACCTTGAACATCTATCGTAATACTATAAGCAAAGATCGACAGTAGTGGGAATCTATGGGGGGGACAGGGAGGGCAAGAGAGGTGGGATTAATGGTAGTCAATATCTGTCTGGGGATGGGGGGGACTCCACTTATCAACAAGGGTGCCTGAATGATGCATATTTGTATACCTAACCCCTAACTGTATTCCACAATTTTAAAATAAAAACTATGGTTAAAAAAAAAATCAACAAGGGTACCTGATATCAAAGCAGGTGAAGTGGGGACCAAAGGGAGGCCCAAAGTTCATCTGGATGATGACCACTTATGTACCTAATCCTCAACTGTACCCCATGTCTTTGAAATAAATAAAAAAATGGATAGATTTGTTTATAAAGTTTTTCCAAATTAGCTTTAATATTATGAATACACTCTACAAAGATAAGAATTTGATTTTCTTCTCTGATCAAAATTTTTATCTAATATTAATTAAAAAATGATAAATGACTTTTGTTTATCTGTTGAATAAACTATAGGGGAAAAGGAGAGGAAAGAGAGGGACGGATTTAGTTGGCCTAATGAAGACAGCACTTCATTAGATCTTAGTGTTTAGAAAACTAATTCTCCTGACTATAAGGGAGTAAAAGTTTTTGCTTTTTTGAAATCTTTTAATTATTATTTTAGCCAAATGAGTGACTATTTTTACCTTGAGCTTGATCCTATTTTGTGGTATTGAGTGTTTTAAACCTTTGATATTTGATAAACCTTCCAAAATTAAAAGTTCATGTTCTAAATTCAGTTTTGTTTTGTTTTACCTTAAACCAACTTTTAAAAAGATATTAGGTCCCCTGAAATCCAAAAGAGACATATTAGGCTTATTTGGTATGCTGAAATTATACAGAAAGCATTCTCAAATACTAAATGATGTTTAACTTTCTTTGAGTTATATTTGTATTTTAAAATTATATGTGGTTTCTAAAATTCAGATCAATCACCGAGCTCGGTGACTCAGTCTGTAATCCCACGCCTTTGGGAGACTGAGGTGAGTGGATTGCCTGAGCCCACGGGTTCGAGACCCGCCTGGGCAGCAAGACCTCATCTCTACAATAAATCAAAAAATCAGCCGGGCGTGGTAGCACATGCCTGTAATTCCGGCTACTTGGAAAGCTGAGGCGGAAGGATCGCCGGAGCCCTGCAGGTCGAGGCTGCAGTGGCCGGGAGCAGCCACTGCACTCCAGTCTGGGCGACAGAGTGAGACTCCAACTCAAAATAAATAAATAAAATAAAATAAAATAAAATTCGGATCAATCTTAGTATATATTATTAATAATAATAATGTTAAATTATTGCATGCCAAAGAAATAACCAAGTTCCCTTACTAATTGTGTCTTTTACTGTGGCTGTCCTAAGACTTTTGTCATCTACAATTATTGTTTTACTTTGATTCTTGTAAAAAAAAATGTTTATCATCTACAATACAAACTTGCTTCTTTAGGGGAATTTGTTTTTAAATAGCTTTTAAATGCAGATGTATAACTTTGAAGATTTGCTACTGGACTGGAGAGAAAACTTCCAAGACTCTCATTAAATAGTTGATGTGTTCATGAGAGCTGCTGGCCCAGTGTTGAACAGAACAGGTGTTAATTGCATGGAATGAACTCATAGAGGGCTGAAATACTTTTTTCATGGTTTTTATGTTTGAAACATTGGTGATTCTTTTTTTTTCAGAGTCAGAAAAACTTTTTTTTCTTTTCAGTTATTTACAGCTTTTAACAATTGAGTATTCTCTTGTAAACAAAATTTAAAGCATATTTTTCTCTCTCTACCTGATTTCTCCAGAATTTGGAAACTATTTTGTGAGTATTTTAAATTTATGACAATATAGTTATTTGCATAAGTTCAATACGAATTTTGTAACAGGACACAATTGGAGACACTGGTAAATTTATCAAGGCCTTGACTGGAATGGCACATGAGTTCTTCAGGATATAGTCCCAGTAGGGGCATTGTGGGGTCATATGGGAGGTTGATATTTAGAGCTTTTAGGAATCGCCACACTGCTTTCCACAGAGGCTGCACAAGTTTACACTCCCACCAACAGTGTAGAAGTGTTCCCTTTTCGTCACACCCTCTCCAGCAGCTGTTATTTTTTGAGTTGTTGATAATTGCCATTCTGACTGGAGTTAGGTGGTATCTCAGTGTGGTTTTGATTTGCATCTCCCTGATGATTAATGAGGTTGAACATTTCTTCATGTGTCTGTTGGCTGCTCGGATGTCTTCCTTTGTGAACTCAAATCACTCTATAAAAAAGATACCTGCACACGTATGTTTATCACAGCATTGTTCACAATAGCAAGAACTTGGGAGCAACCATGCTGCCCATCAAAAGAGGACTGGATTAAAAAAAATGTGGTACATATACACAAAGGAATACTACGCAGCCAGAAAAAAAGGACAGAATCATGAATTTCGCAGCAACCTGGATGGAACTAGTGTCTATAATACTGAGTGACCTCTTACAGAAACAAAGATCCAAGTATCACATGTTCTCACTCATATAATGGACCTTGAACATCCAGTGTAATACTATAAGAAAATGACTGACAGTAGTGGGAAACTATGGGGGGGGGAGAGGGAGATGGGTTTAACGGTAGCAAATATCTGTCTGGGGACAGGGAAACATGTCTTATCAACAGGGTACCTGAATGAAACGTATTTGTATACCTAACCCTTAACTGTACCCCACAATTTCATAATAAAAAATATTGATAATAAAAAAAAGGAATGGCACATGAGAAATTAAGGTTGACACAGAGCTTATAAAAGCCCCTTGGAAGAACAGGCTTTGTACCAAGTGCACACAGTTCCTTTATGGGATTCCTGATTTATGGTAAGTAAAGAATGTCACTTTCTAATAGGCTAAGGAAACTCATGATATTTTGGGACCTCAAGAAGAGAGGAATTAGTACGGGTATAATAAACACTGTCAAATGGCAAATCCTTGGTTCCTAGACTTGAGACTTTAAAACAGTTGAATCCAAAATTCCTTATGAAAAACTTCCAGCAAAATCAATTTATAAGGGTCTATTTTAAAAATAATTCTTGATGCACTTTATGCAAATAATCAGGCCCAACATAATATGACAAAACTTATTTTGAAAATAAATTGATCTTACTATGATTTGTCTTTGGTAGAAAAAGGGGACTGGAGAGAGAAAAATTGTGTTTCAGAAGAAAACTGTTATTAGATTTACCTTTGCTTCCTGAGTGGCAATATGGTCACCCATGGTATTAAACCACAGCTGTGCTGCATTCAGTTATTAAAGGTAAAAGTTACCAATGGAATTTAGGGGTAGATTCAACTCCTGAGGTGTTTCTTCAATAGATACATAAGGAAATACAAACTAATAAGGAAAATGCAAATTATTTAATCCCTTGGTTATTGTTATCTATAATAACTAAAATGAAAGTAAACAAGTACTGAGTTGGGCCCTGGGGCTGGACCAAGCTCAGATGGAGGTCTATCTGGGATCAAATCATTAGCCTCAAGGCTATCTACAAAAGGGAAAATTATGATAGGGCACCAGTACCTTTGAGATTTGTGGTTTCTTGGAATGTAGTCAATATGGAAAAAGGGCAAAACAAAGTAACTACTGAAATCAGAGGGCATAATGTAAAGGAATTGTTCCATTTTTGTAGATTGGTATCATTAGCTTCCTGAAGAACCTTTACTAAAAAGGTTTGTGAGAGTTATGTATTTGGGAGCAATTTCTTTGGTTTTAAATGTTTCAGAATAAAAGAGCATGTTTTGGCTGATATAGGACCCACAGCTAACAAGTGAACAGTCACAGATGGGTATATATGGTCCAGACACCCAAGAGGTTATTCCCAAGGACAGCCAGCTTGGTAGACTGGGAGAAAAACTACTGTAAGAGCTAGTTAATATATTCCCTAGTTGTTTTCTCTGAGAAGGGAATTTGTTCAATTCCACCTATAAATGCCAAGGGGAGCACTCCAAATGAAACAACTGATATGTTTCATATGAAAGCCATGGGGGACCAGCTTTATGATGACAGTAATAGTAACCTTACACTTTGACTTTTGACTTTTGAACTTTAAAGAAATTTCCTTCTAAAATTTGTCAAGAGACAAATCTTAGCTGGGAAAAGGTCTCATCCCTGGTCCTGCTGAGGATACAAGTAGCTCCCAGAAGTGAATTGGCTCTTAACCCCTTTGAAATATTGTATGAAACACCAATTCTCAGACCCCAAGACTCCCTGACACTTGAAGATTTTTCTCCCCTGAAACAGAAGCCAGATCATACATAAAACAACTAGGGAATATATTAACTAGCTCTCAGAATTTGCTTCTAACAGGCTCCAGTTTCCTACAGATGCACCTCTCCACTCTTTGAAACCAAGGAACCAAGTTCTAATGAAGACCTGGAGATCCCACCAGGCTGAATACCATCCACAGCCACAATGGGTTACTCCTTTGAGGTTCTGCTGACCACCCACTCATCTGTCAAGATAGCTGGTATTAAGCCATGTATTCATCATAATTGGGTAAAACTAGTCCTTCTGGGATCCTTTCAGGGGGAACAGTCATGGTCTTGTGAACTCTGGGATGGCTTTAAGTTTGTATTCAAAACCAAGACAAAGATCCTTCATGATAAATTATAAAAGAACATTCAGCTTCCAGGATTACTCTCTTGGATTTCCTAAGGAATCCACTCCATATTTTTGGTATTTTTTTCTCATCATTATCCCATGATGCCTCTTCTCAGCATGAAGCAGCCAAAAAAATCAACAACCAGATTCCACATGATTAAGGAACTGATTAAATAGAAAAGGGAGATTGAAACTGATCATATTTCCCTATCAAACTCATATTTATGGGTTTTTAAATAATAAACATTCAAAGTGAACCTCCTGGTCTTAAAATGTAAAACTTATACTTGCTTTATCTGAGTTCTTTCCTCACCCTGGTCATCATCATGATAATTGTAAACTGTCATGGTGCTGATGGGAGGTATCATTCAGCATGGAAATTAGATTACAATGCAGGCAGAGGTTCTTCAGAGGTCAAGTGACTTGCCATCTTGATCCCACTGGTTTAAGCTGATCTGGTCAAGAAGGGAACATCTTACTGCCATGTAAATGTTTTGAATTTATAAAACGTGTTGAGTTGAAAATGTGTTTACATTTAATTATTCACCTTTACTCTCCCAGAATATACCAGGGGTACCAAAAAATGTACACACATTCTAAGAGATGTTATCTATATATTACTTTTAGTTCACCATAGTCAGAAGTGTCTGCATTCTGATGGTAACCACCACTTTGAGCACCTCTTATAATTGCAGAAGTCAAATTTGACTTGTATTCATCTTTTGTTATCAGTATGTATTGAGTGTTACAATTTTAATACAGTTTTTTCCTTTCTTAAAAAAAAGTGAATTTGCTATTGTAGGACAGGCTATTCTCTAAAAAAAAAGAAGGGAACATCTAACCACAAGCACCATAAATTTTGAGTTAAACAGCATTAGATTGGGGTAGAAATCTAGCTATATCACATAGGCATTATACTGGGTAACATGGAGAATTCAAGTATGTGAGGCAAGTAGGGAGAATGACAAGGATATCAAGGAGTTGCTGAGATGATTCATTAGCCCCAGGGGAACCTTGTTGATCCAGCTGGGGATCTGCCCCCTACTATCTATCTATGGAAGAATTCTGTGGGATCATCTCTGGAAAACAATTGGCCAGAATGTTCAAATCCCAGCTCTCAAAGAGGAAAAGGATATGGAAATGTATTTACTTCCACTCCATGTCCACTGTCACCAGTATCTGATGCTCCAAGCCCCTCTACAGCATCTCCAGCAATTGTTCTCACAGCCTCTGTTTGCACATCTTCAGTCACAGAGAGCTCTCTACTCTTGAAGAAGGACAAACTTGAACCCTCTCCTATATCATTTGGGCATCTCTTCCGCCTGAACTGTGCTACCAAAATTCAGGTGCCATCCGAGGGGAATGGCATTGGTCCAAGGGAATGGTCTGTTCCTCAGTGGTCCCATCAGAGTCAGGGAACATAAAGATGTGAAGGACTCATTTACATATTGTAGCAGAAAAGGAAAATTTTATCTTTCCCCTTCTGAGGGTTCACTGAAAAATTAAGTCACAAAAGGCAGGTTAATAGGGTAAAAGGCATCAGAATGTATTTGATCATAGTTTTACATGACACAGGAGCCTTTAGAATAAAGAACCAACCTTTGAAAGAGGTGCAGAAGGTTATACAAGGGGAATCCCCCAAAAATCAGAATTATTTTTTGGAGGGTGGGCCCCTTGTAGTACAGGCGTCCTTCGCTAGGTAAGTGCTCTAGGAACCCATTGGCATCAGTGTATCAGCTAGTATTGTTGTGAGAGGCTGCATTCGGCTTCAATTATTTTTTTTATGGAGGGGGAGATTCTTTCAATGCGTTTGCCCATTTAACGATGAGTGATTCACGTGAACCACCTGCCCACACAGCTCTGAGTGTTCAGCAGTCCTTGACCAAAATGGCATGACTCCCATGCCCCACTCTCCCTATTCACCCGATCTCGTCCCAAGCAATTTTTTTGTTGTTGTTTCCCAGATGAAAAAAGTCTTCAAAGGGAAATGTTTTGGTGATGTGGATGTGGGGGACAGGGGAAGGCAGAAGCAGTAAAAGGCATCAAAATTGATGAGTTCAAAAACTGTTTTGAGCAGTGGAAAAAGGATTTCGATAGGTTTATTGCATTGACTAGAGAGTACTTTTAAGGTGACTGAAGTTTAAACAAGAATAAATACACAATTTTTAAGATACAAATTCCAAAGTTTTTTTTTTTTTGCATCCTCCTTGTATATCACCTTGAGGTTACAGAAAGAATGGGTGCTCAGAGCATGGCAAATAACAGGTTATGGTGGTAAATCAGGTTATTGTGGCAAGAAAGGTTATGGGAGGGAGAGAAGAGGCAGCCTGGCCAGCAAATGTGATCTCGTTTATGTGACCGGAACCTCACAGAGAATAGATGGTAAATGTCTCTTTTCAGACTTTTAAAGGTATTGGACTTTCAGTTAATCTTTCCTAGATCTAGACAAGGGAAGACATGGCTGTATCATGCACATTTTATACAAATGTGAATTTCCCCCACAAAAGACAACTTTGCAGGGCCACTTCTGTTTGTAGGTCCTCTGACAACCTTCTCAAAATATGTCAAAGAAATGCATTTTGCAGTAAAATATTTTTATTTCCTTCAATCTCAATAAAGCTATTGTTTTAAAAAGTGCAATGGGCTCTAATTTTAAAATATACATGTTACTTTTGTAATCTGAAAAATATACAATGAGAAATCTTCTAAAAAATAAAAAGAAAGGAGGCCAGGTGTGGTGGCTCATGTCTGTACTTCCAGCACTTTGGGAGGCCAAGGAGGAGGATTGCTTGATCCCAAGAGGTCAAGATCAGCCTAGCAAACCTACATAGCAAAACTCCGTTTCTACAAAAAAATCAGAAAATTATCTGGATGTAGTGGGGCATGCCTATTGTCCCAGCTACTTGCTTGGGAGGCTGAGGCAGGGGCTTGTTTTAGCCCAGGAGGTTGAGGTTGTGGTGGACCGTGATCACTACACTCCAGCCTGGATGGCACAGTGAGACCCCAACTCAAAAAATAGAATAAAAGAAAAAGAAAAAGAAGGGAGAGGAAGAAAAAGGAGAGAGGGAAAGACAGGGGAGGAGAAAAAAGAAGAGAGTGGCTAGTTCAGAGGTACGATTTCCTTTCCCAAGTGGCCTCACCACCCCAGCAGGAGTAGTCCAGGGGCCTAGTGGCTTCACTGGTCCCTCTCTTCCAGTATCCAGGTTCTGCAGAGCTGAGGAGGGGGAAGTCTGACACTCTCACACAGTTACACAGTTGCTACTTGCTCACAGGCCCAGTTTCCATGAACTTGGTCAGAAACAAGCTCTGAGCAAAGCTCAGGACCTAGGATGCTTCTCTCTGCTCACTCACTAATTCCTAGGTCACCCTGATGGAAGAAATGCCATGCCTTTAAGGATCTTTTGGCCTGGAGGCTGGTTCTTGCCCTTGCTTGCTATATTACAACTATCAGCCATTAACAATGAGCCAGAAACTCTTCTAAGCTTTTTAATTTAATTTGCTCCTTTATCTTCATAACCTTATAACGTAGGTGCCACTAAAAGCAGTGTTGTACATATAGAGAAACTGAGGCACTGCCTAGTAACCTGCCTAAGTTTAAACAGTAGCAGAGTCAGAATTTGAATGTTAGTAGTCTAATTCCAAAAGCCCATGCTATTTTTTGTTTGTTTGTTTTTTCTTTTCTTTATTTTAACGATATGGGGTACAATTCAGGATTAGGTACATAAGTGATCATCATACAGGTGAAGTTTGGGCCTCCCATTGATCCTCACTTCACCTGGTTTGGGATCAGTTATCCTTATTGATGTTATGTGCCCACCCCCTCCTCCCCTGGCAGTGTCCCACTACTGCCAATCCCTTTCTTGTAGTATTACGATAAATGTTCAGGATCCACTTATGAGTGAGAACATGTGGTACTCAGTTCTTTGTTTCTGTGATAAATTACAGGCCCACTCTCCACAAACTTGGTCAGAAGCAAGCTCTGAGCAAAGTTCAGGACCTAGAATTCTTGTCTCTGCTCACTCATTAATTCCTAGGTCATCCTGATTGAAGAAATGCCATGCCTTAAGGAGCTGAGTATTATAGACTCTAAATCCATCCAGGTTGCTGCAAAGTCCATAATTTTGTCCTTTTTTATGGCTGTATACTATTCCAGTATATGTACCACTTTTTTTAAATTCAGTCCATTTTTTATGGGCAGCACATCTGG
This sequence comes from Cephalopachus bancanus, assembly GCA_027257055.1. Lineage (NCBI taxonomy): Eukaryota > Metazoa > Chordata > Mammalia > Primates > Tarsiidae > Cephalopachus > Cephalopachus bancanus. The sequence continues at coordinate 116,977 of JAPVLO010000844.1, forward strand.
CTCCATGTTTTGCTACTGTGAATAGTAAGAGCCCACACTATTAATCACCATTAGCTGCTGCTCTTACTTAGTCTGTTTCCACACTTGAAAAATGGCAAGACAGAGTTGCTAGAAGTTGGCATAACAATTTATCTCATTGAATTCTCACAAGCCTATGATGGATGCCTAATTAGCCCCATTTTGCCAATTGAGGATTAAACTGATCTTTTTTCTCTCTTGCCAAATTCCTTACTAAGGGGGTTGACCATCATGCCTAACAAAGTCTCATCAGACAAGTTTTTATTAATCCTATAGACTGTTGGCTTACTTTCCTACCTGACTCTAGGATAATATCAACTAAAAGATAAAGAAGGAAATTAAAAATATTTTATGACCTTGCAAAGCCATCTCTTGGGGAAATTTACATCTGTTTAGAATCTTCTTCCCAGGAACTCTCTGAGGAGTTAGACATTTGCTATCTATTCTCTCTAAGGGCTGCCACCTTAAAGCTTCATCTACATATCAAGAACCTTGGCTTCTCCAGCCCCCCCTTACCTCAACATGACATTTCCTTTATTGATTTCAACATTCTTTAGACAGAATTTAACTCTTTTTACCAATTGCCAATCAGAAAATCTTTTAATCTACTTATGACCTGCAAGCCCCTACTTGGAGATGTCCTACTTTTCCGGACCAAACCAATATGATTCTCACATGAACTGATTTATGTTTGGCCTATAAAGTCTGTCTCCCTAAAAATGTATAAAGCCAAGCTATAATTCAACCATTTTGGGCACATGTTCTCAGGACCTTTTGGGATTGTGCCATGGGCCTAGGTTACTCATATTTGGCTCAGAATAAACCTTATAAAATACTTTACAGAGTTTGGTATCTTTTGTCAACACAATGAAGAAGAAAATTGAGGTTCAAAGAGGGGAGGTGACTTTTCCCAAACAACAAAACAAATACTCAGCAAAGCTGTGTTAAATGCTTAGGACCGAAGTCAATTCTGAGCACACGGCTTCACTGAAGAGCTTGACAGGTAGAAAGTCTATTGAGCAGAGGAATGATCCCAGTCCCAGCTCTGCTATTGACTCACTGAGTTAGTTACCTTGGGGACAAATCACTTGGAAATCCAAAAGTCTCAGAGCTGGAATGTGCTTGAAAATACTTCCTAGTCCAAAGACAGCAAATGGGGAACACTGGTAATACTGCCCCCCTCTGGCAAATTATGAAACTCCGTCTTAGCGCAGATGTGCCTAAGAATCTATCCCCAGGCAGTGCTCCAGATAGTTACTACCTGTTGTTTAACGTTCCATCCCTAATCTGATCTGATCCCTTCATTTTATAACTAAAGAATCAGGAACAGAGTGGAGAAATAAGTTTCTGAAGGCCACAGAATGAGTAAGTAGCCTCACCAGGAATTGTATCTGGCATTCCCATATCCCTCTCCAGTGTGTGTTCCACTTATCATCTCCCTCTCAGTACCTCTCTTGACCATCAGTTTCCTCTGCTGTCAAATAGGCACATTAAGAAACTTTTTGATATGATTCTGGGGTTGGAGGTCAGATAAGATAATTTATGTAAAAGTACTTTCCACATTGTTAAATGCAGTGTGTGTGTGTGTGTGTGTGTGTGTGTGTGTGTGTGTGTGTTTATTTTATTGTTATTAGAGTGGGCAATTTATCAGTACGTATATATTTCAAGTGCCCAGAGTGTGTGAGACTTTCTGGAGAAGAAAAGAAGTACACAGAATATGTTATTGTAAGAGAAGCAAGCCAGGCTTGGTGGCTCAGCCTGTAATTCTGCGCCTTTGGGAGGCTGAGGTGAGTGGATTGCCTGAGCCCGCGGGTTCGAGACCCGCCTGGGCAGCGAGACCTCATCTCTACAATAAATCAAAAAATCAGCCGGGCATGGTAGTGCATGCCTGTAATTCCGGCTACTCGGAAGGCTGAAGCGGAAGGATCGCCGGAACCCAGCAGGTCGAGGCTGCGGTGGCCGGGAGCGGCCACTGCACTCCAGTCTGGGCGACAGAGTGAGACTCCAACTCAAAAAAAAAGAGAGAGAGAAGCTAGTGAGTAGAGGTGGCCATTGAGAACAAATTCCAGACATGCAAATAAGTAACAGCTCACATATTCAGGATCTGAAAGAAATCAGGTAGTGGTTTTTTATGGTCATGGCTGCCATAGCCTAGGTCCAGGCTGGAGTTCTGGGAGGATATGCTACAAGAATTATAAAATTATAAATTATGAGTTGGAGTATGTGGATAGGAACAGAGAGATGATATCTAACCCAAGAATGTACCACCAGACTTGGATAGCTTCCACTCCGGGCCCTGTACCCAAGGTCAGCCTCATTTCTCCAAGTCAGGACGTACTATTCCTTTATAAATTGTTTTGAAACATCTTTGTGGTTTGTGCATATTTGTCTGCATTGGGAGCTTCAGTGACATTGTGGGTGGTCTTTTCTTGGGAGTGCTTGGGAAGTGACTGAGTCTTAGGGAATGCTTCAAAGGCACATACAGCCTTTAGGACAAAGCTTACCAAACATGGGCATGTCCACCCATGGCTGGGAGTGGGTGCCTCTTCTGGATCAAGACTTTAAAGGGTTAGAAGGTCTGGGTCATCCTGTGGCAGTAGAACAACTTCTCTCACAATACATTGTGGTCTTTACCCAGGGTGGAGACCTGAGCCTCAGACTGGTTCCTGTTTTCTTTTTTCTTTTTATATTAGATTCAGGGGTTAGAAGTGCATGTTTGTCACATGTACATATTGTATACAGGTGAGGATTGGGCTTCAGGTGACCCATTCCTGAAATAGTGAACTTTGTATCCAGTAGGTAACTTCTGAACCTTAACCTTCATTCCTGTATCTCCAGAGTCTACTAATTCCATTTTTGTGGCCATTTATTTCCCACATATAAGTAAGAACATGCAGTGTTTGGTTGTTCTTTTTTTAATGACTGTGTCGCAGTCCATGGTGTATACATATCACATTTTCTCTAGTCAGTCAATTGTTGATGGGCACTTAGGTTAGTTTCATGATTTTGCTATTGTGAATAGTGTTGCAATGAACCTACGAGTATTAGGTATCCTTTTAATATAATGATTTATTTTCTTTTGGGTAGATACCTAGTAGTGAGATGGCTAGATCAAATGATAATTCTATTTTTAACTATTTGTGAAATCTATAATGTTTTTCATAAAGGTTGAACTCGTTTACAATCCCACCAACAATGTATGAGCATTTCCTTTTCTCTCCATCTGTGTCAATATCTGTTTTTCTTTGACTTTTTAATAAGAGCCATTCTGACTGGTGAAAGATGATATCTCATTGTGATTTTAATTTTCATTTCTCTGATGATTAGTGATGTTGGGCATTTTTTCGTATGTTTGTTGACCACTTTTCTTTTGAGAAGTATCTATTCATCTCTTTTGCCCATTTTTTGATCAGGTTGACTGCTTTTCATGTTGAGGTTCGAGTTCTTTGTCGATTCTGGATATTAGTTTTTTGTCTGAGGCATATTTTGCAAATATTTTCTCCCACTCTTTAGGTTCTCTGTGTACTATATTGATAATTCCTTTGCTGTGCAGAAGCTTCTTAGTTTAATTGCATACCATTTGTCCATTTTTGTCTTTGTCTCATTCACTTTGGGGGTCTTTGTCATAAATTCTTTGCTTAGGCCAATATCCAGAAGAATTTTTCCTAGGTTTTCTTCTATGGCTTTTATAGTTTCCAGTCTTATATTTAAGTTTTTAATCCATCTTGAGTTCATTTTTATATATGGTGAGAGGCAAAAGCCCATTTTCAGTCTTATGCATATGGCTAGTCAGTTTCCCCAGTACCATTTATTGCATCGGAAGAGAATCTCCTTCTCTAGGAAGAGTCTGACGGCTTTTAAGACATTTGCCACCTATTCTCTCTGAAGCCTGTTACACCTGTATAACAAGAACCTTGACTTCAACAACCCCCTTATCCTAACTCAAGTATTCCTTTCTACTGATTTCAAATTCTTTAGCTAGATTATTTCAATCAACTACCAATCAAAAAAAAATCTTTGACTCATCTATGGCCATAACCTGCTTTAGCCATGCCCAGAACTCCCATTCTTTCTGTAACTTCAAGATGGTATGTAAGTTCCTGCTCCTTATTGGGGTGTTGGGTAATCATTCTGTGATGCTTCCCACATACACGTTAATAATTTTGTATTCCTTTTCTGCAAACAATCTTTTTGTGAGTTGATTTTCCAGCAATCCTTTGCCCCTAGAGTTCTTTGCCCTCTTTGGGCCTCTGCATCAGAAGCTGAAGGAAGTCTCTAGAGGCCCTGTTAGCTAAGAGCATCTGCTGTCAGCTTTTCTAGCTGGTCATAAAGCATTTTGGAGAAAGAGAAGATGCTGGCAACATCAAGGAAAACTGGGAGTTTTACCCACTGCCATATAAACAGAGGACATAGTCAGTGCCTTAGGTACATATCTTAGAAATAGTCATTTGGAACACTCCTCTGCCCAATATACCCCTCCTTTTCAGAAGGTTGAGGGACCACCTCAGAAGGTTACTGAATGAAACGTAATTGTACACCTAACCCTTAACTGTACCCCATAAAACCATAATAAAAAATATTGATTTAATAAAAAAAAAGAAATGTATGCTCAAAACACAGAACCAACCATGATACCCATAGAAAGAGGACTGGATTTTTAAAATGTGCTGCACATACATATGGAATATTACATAGTCATAAAGAAGGACAAAATTATGAACTTCTCAGCAACTTCAATAGACTTAGAGGCTATAATACCAATGGTCTATCACAGAAACAAAGAACTGAGTATCACATGTTCTCACTCATAAGTGGACCTTGAATAACCATCGTAATACTATAAGAAAGGGATTGGCAGTAGTGGGAAACTGCCAGGGGATGGGGGCATACCTCATCAACAAGAGTATCTGCATAATAAATCTTTGTATATCTCACCCTGAGTTGTACACCACATATTTAAAATTAAAAGTTAGAAAAAAAGGAATATATGCTCATATAAATCAGGGAATAGTTATAAGAATATTCAGATCAGCAATGTTTTTAATAGCCCCAAACTTGAAATGACTGAAATGACTAACAGTGGAACAGACGCATAAATGGTGATAAAGTCATACTGTGGAATAATATGTTGTAACTAAAAAAAAGTATAGTTCACATATAAACATGAAAAAACTCAAAACCTAATTTAAGTTTTTTTAAAAAGCAAGTAGTAAAAGAATATATACTATTTAATTTTGTTCATGTAAAGTGTGGAAATAGACGACACTATTCGAAATATTTTTCAAAAATACATACATTTGGTAGGTGGACTAAGGACCACCCCCCACCAGATGGCCATACATATTCAAAAAAAAAAAAAAAGAAGGTTGACAGGCCTCCTCTGAGGCAGGTATGAAGAGAAGCAAGAGGAGCTGACTGCAGGTATGAGTCTCAGGCCGTATGAGCCCATGGCCCTAGCCGAAGGGCGTGGCAGTGTTCAACTCCTTGCTCTGAGCTGCATCAAGGTAGGAACTGAGACTATATCCATACCAGAGATGGGGAGAGTGAAACACAGCAAGGTGAAAAAAACTTGCCTGAGGCCCTAGGCTATAGGCAATGTAACCAGGACAGGAACCCAGGCAGTGTGGTGCCAGAGCTTGTATGCTTGCTCCTATACCTTTTGACGTCGCACTCCCAACACCTAATACAGCGTGTTGAGGGCTCTTCAACCAAGATGCCAGCTCCTATCACATGCCAGGCAAAGCTTCTGCCCTGAAGGACTTAGAGTCAAATCTAGTAGGGGGAAACAGACAGTCAATCAATCAATGATACGTTAAGTTGTAATAAGTGCTTTGAAGAAAAACAAAGCAGGGTAATGTGCTGAGAATGATAGGATAAATAAATGACAACATTTATTTATTTTTAAAATTGAATATAGCTGTACATTTTTATTGTATATATTTATGGTATACAATGTGATGTTTTGGATGGGTTGCTATTTTAAACAGGATGGTCAGAGATAGCCTCTTGAAGAGCTGATTTTATTTATCCTGTTTTTGAGATAGAATTTACACATAATAAAGGATACTAATCTGAAGAGTATATCTCAATGACTTACTACATTTATAGACAGCATGTAAGCACCACCCAAATTATGATTTAGAACATTTACAGCACCCAGAAAACTTCCTCTTTTCCATTCCACCCCAGAGGTCACTAATATTCTGACTGCTATTATTATCGATTAGTTTTGCCATTATCTGACGTTTTTCACAAAACACAATGTCGCTAAGATTCAAACATGTTGCTATGTGTTAGTTTATTCTTTTGTCATTGTTGTGTATTTCTCTGTAGATAGTCCATGTTTGTTTATGCATTCCCTGTTGATTAACATGAGTTGTTACTATTTTTTGACTATTATAAATAAAGCTGCTATGAACACTGATTTGTAGGAGTTCTTTATATATTCTAGATATGAGCCCTTTTTCAGATATATGTATGTGTGTGTCTATATCTAAAAAAGGACTCGTATCCAGAATATATATGTCAAATATTTTTCTCCTCTTATGTTTGTCTTTTCATTCTCTTGACTCATTCTATATAAAGAAGTTCTGAAATTTAGTGAAGCCAAATGTATCAATCTTTTCTTTTATGATTAGTACTTTTGTATCCTATTTAAGATATGGTTACCACTCCAAGGTCCTGAATGTGTTCTCCTGTTTGTTTTTTCCTAGAAGCTGGTTTACTTTCATATTTAGGTCTATGATCCAACTCAAATTAATTTTTGTATGTGACATGAGGTAGAAGATAAGGGTCTTCCCCCCACAACAGCCAGTTGCTCCTACCACTTATTGAAAAGATCACCATTTCCTCTACCGAATCACAGTGGGGCCCTTTGTTGTAGATAGGTGATCATGCACATGTGAGTCTGTTCTTGGTTGAGGTCATGTTTGAGCTGAAGTATGAAAGAAGTAAGTGAAGAAGCCAGACATAGTGCTAAGGGGAACTAAGTATTTCACAGCCCAGGTTAGGGTGAGGAACTTGCCAGGGGTGAAAATTTAAGAGGTCACTAAAAATATCAGTAATTAGAATAAAGAATATTTTAATGCAATATTAAAACATCAGAATGAATGCAGAAAATCAATAATAAACAACATGTCAAAAGTGTGCGCAAGGGCAAAATGGGTATTACTGACTTTTTCTTTTGTCTCAGGGTCCCATATGACTTGACCTAGTACTGAGGCATATAGTACCAAAGGTGGGGTGTGGGGAACAGCCAAGGAAAAGTGCTTTACCAGTTCTGCCAGACAAGGGAGAGGTGAGCATTACAGAATCCTGCCCAGAGGAGGCAAGATTTGTCCATGTCTTTGAAGGAAGGGTAGGCGCTTTCCAGACAGAGTTTAGGGTAGAAGTGCATCCCTGACAGAGTGCAGTGTGGGCAAAGGGATGCTGGCTTGCAAGAACTTAGATCTGGAGAGCGATCAGTGGGTTATCCAGTGTGGCTGGGTCCTGCCAACAGTGAGAAGAGCTGGGCCCTGACGATGGCAGTGAAAGAAGAGGTTGGAAAAATGGGCTGAGATCAGATGGTAAAGGGCCTGTACTTCTAGCCCTTGCTTCAGGGGCTTTGTCTTGAAGATTAAGAGAAGCCATGGATCCTTTTGAGGTGGGGAGTGCTTAGTGTATGCAGTGCTTAGGAGGACTTTAGCCTCTGCAGGGTTCTTCCCTCTGTCCATATCCTTGTCTGCTTGAGAAGCAGAAAAAGAATTACTCTTAGAGTTCAGCTTCCACAAGAGGGTGAGAGCTCCACGGTAAGGGGCCCACAGCAAAGGACCACAGGACTCCCACACTAGCCTTGTATTCCTTTGAGGACCTCATCCAAGTCACTGACTCATTGCCCTTGACTTTCCAGCTGGATATTGAGGCTCTTCCTTCTCCATTTTCTTGGAAGGTGTCCAGACACTTCTGTGCTCCCTCCATTTCAAAGTTACCTTCTTTGAGAGGCCTGCTCATCTTACACCCAGTATTCCCTCCCTGCCCACCCACAGCCTTGGCAGCCTTAGTCTCTATGCCATGAAATTTAGGGCTGAAATGGTGTTTGTTCACAGACCACTTAGGGCCATGGCTCTCAACCCTGCCTGTACACTGCAATCACCTGGAAAACTTTTTTTAAAAATACTGATGCCTGCCTGGGTCTCACTCCCAGAGAATCTGATGTCATTGGTCTTGGCCAGGGTCTGGGCATCTGGAGAGATCAAAGCTCTAATGTGCAGCCAGGGTTGAGGACCACTTATCCAGTGTTTCCCAAACATCACTGATGGTACCAATCCTCTGGGGTACTTGTTGAACATACTCATTGCAGAGCTTCATCTCAGAAGTACTAGGGATGGCCTCTTTCTGACTGAATGTAGGAGTAGTGTTTGCAGCATCTGAGTAACCGTCTCTTCCTTCTCCTTCTCTTCTTACCTCCAGACATGAACCTCCCTCGGGACAAGCTTCATGTACATGCTGTGGGGGAGGAGGTGCTCCTGGGATCACCCACAGAGCAATTTGCCTTGTACTATATGCTAGCAAGTTTATTGGACAACAAACAGGTACTCAAAGCTTCAGCAAATGTAAGTGTAGATGAGGCCTCAGCCCTAGAGGACACTCTCGTCTCTCCCCTTTTTTTAATAGCTGCAAACCCCATGGTGATCTGAGTCAAAAATAGGAGGAAAAGGGAGCCAAGATAGGGATTCCCCCATCCCAAGGTCTAGCTTTCCCCTCCTCCCTTGGAAGAGACAGTATTGGGCAGATGAACAAGAGCCTGGGTTTGCAGGTGGGTGGAGAATCAAGGAAGAGGGAGAGGTATGAAAAGGGGGCCCAACTCAAGGGTACTGAGGTGTGGCTTCATGGAGTGGGCATCAGAAATGCAAAACCAGAGGCACAAATGATTGACCCTGTAACAAAACCCTTTAAAAAAATAGAATTTTATTTTTTTAAGTATAAAAACCACAGATGCATTTCAGCATTTTCATGTTTCAGATGAGAAGAAATTGAGGCTTAGAAGAGAAAAGGGACTTGCCTTGGTCTACACAGTCACAGACCAGGAGCTGAAGCCATGGCCACCTGAGGCATAGAATTCATGCTGTCTGAGGGTCATGTTCACCAGGTCGGGCTTTCCTCACCTCAAACCTCTACTGCCCCATCTCCAGTCTACTTAAGATGACTTGGGAAGTGGGAATAAAAATGAGGGAAGAAAACGAAAGAGGGATGGGGAAGGTAGAAAGGAAAAAGCGATGGAGGGAGAGAAAAGAGGAAAGAAAAAAGAGCTTGCTGCTCTGTGTTAATAGGCTATCTGTGTGTCCAGAAAGATGGGGAATTTGGGGACCTGGAGGGCAGAAAGCATTACAGAACCAGAGTGTCATTGAAGACCAGCATTTTTCTGGGAGGAACTTGGCTGGACTAAAGAGTGAAGCAAGGAAAGGCTTGTCCTCAAGCGCTCCTGGCTGAATTCCACAAGGGTTCAGGGCACTTGGAGATGCCTCTTTTATGATGTGTCAGAGTCAGGAGCTTTAGGTTATGATCCTGACTCTACCACCCACTGGGCATCGGTGAGCAAAATACTAAGTTTACAGAACTTGATTTGTCAAGTGGAGCTGCTGAGCTGTGCCCTGTTCCCTCCCAAGGCTATTGTGACACTGACAGAAGGTGCAGATTTAGAAAGCCCTTTGATTGTCAAACATCACTTGGGGTGTTGTAAAATGCGCAACTTCTCAGGCCTTTCTCTGGTGCTTCTGAATTGGAGTCCTGAAATGCACCCCAAGGGATCGGAATCATCAGCGATGTTTAGAAAATGCTGAATCAGTGGTTTTCAACCCTGGCTGCACATTAAAATTACCTGGGAAGCTTTGAAATCTCCAGATGCCCAGATCAAAGATGACAGAGTCTCTGGGGGTGGGCCCCAGGCATCAGTATTTTTTAACGTTTTCCAGGTGATTCCAATGTACAGACAGGGATGAGAGCCACTACTCTAAATGGTCTGTGAAGAAACACCCTTTCAAATCTAAATTCCACAGCTTGGGGACTTGCTAAGGCTGTGGGTGGGAGGGCAGACCTCTCTGGGAAGGTGGCTTTGAAGTGTAGAGAGCGCTAGGCTTGGGGTCAAGAGGTCTTCAGTCTTATCTTCCCACTTGCTAGCACTGTGAGCTTGGGTAGGTCACTTTCCATCCCCAGAACAATGAAGTCTTGAGCAATCAGATTTTGTGTGTAGTGGGAAGAAGGGAACTAATTGCAGTCTTTGCCCATAGAGCTCCAAAGCTTATTATGAGAACCACTTGAGATAACATTTGGAAAAGGGCTTCATAAAAGTCCAAGAAAAACACAAGACCAACCTTAAGGGCTTATCAGCTCTATCAGGATGCAATTAATCATCTTCATTGTGAGTAGTTCCTCCAACACATGGTGAGGGCAGCAGGTGGCCTTTTAGATCTATGCATCTAATTTGCCCCTCTTAACTGCAAGAGGGAGCGAGGGATAAACAGAAAACAAAGAGTAATGATTGTGATAGTGCTCCCTTAAGTCTATTTCTAGGCTTTGCATAAGTTAAGAGAATATACTGCTTGTAGCTGACAGAAAAGACCCTTCTGGGTCTAGCTAGCCTCACAGAATCCTCACAACAGCCCTGTTAGATATACTGTTATTATTTCCGTTTCACATAGGAGGTAACTGAGACTCAGCAAACTGAGGGACTTTATCTGAGGTGACACAACTAAAACTGAGCTGGACATAAAATCAGACAAAGATCACTGAATTTCTAAGCCATCAATACAAATCATTGAAGTATCTTTAATAAGTGATACCAGGAAAACTGGAAAATCACATGCAAAGAATGAAGTTAGATCCCTCACTGCACATATAAAAATTAACTCATAATGTTTCAACAACTTAAATATAACAGCTAAAACTATAAAACTATTTGGAGAAAGCCTAGACACAAATCTTCACGATCTAAGATTTGGCAAAGAATCCTTATATTTGACACCAAAAAGCATGAGCAACAAGAGAAAAATATATAAATTGGACTTCATCAAAATTAACTTTTGTGCATCAAAGAGCATTATTGTGTAAGTGAATAGACAACCTACAGAATGGGAAAATATTTGCAAATCATATATCTAATAAAGGCTTAGTATCCAGAACACATAATGAACTCTTACAATTCAACAACAAAAAGTCAAACAAACCGATTAGAAACTGGGCAAAAACTTGAATAAACATTTCTCCAATCAAGGTATACAAATAACCAACAAGCATTTGAAAATATGTTCATCATAATTAATCATCTTTAAGAAAGGAAAAAATTGTATTAAAATTGTAATAATATATACTGATAACAAAAGATGAATACAAGTCGCATTGATTTCTGCAATTACGAGAGGTGCTCAGAGTAGTTACCATCAGCACCCAGACACTTCTAATTATGGTGAACTACTGCAGGACTTGTTGCTGTGTGAGGTCTCCTGGATCTTCCCTTGTGTACATCACACACAGTACTCAACTTACCACAAATGCTTGCAATTGTTAGGTATGTTGGAGGTTCTGTTGCATACTCAAACCTCGCCTCCATTGCCATTGTACTTCCACAACATTCTCGAATTTAAAATATCACTTCAAAATGGTCTTGTGCTCCTTGAACGACAATTGTGCTTCCACCATTTTCTTTGACTGTCCTGCCTATCACATGGTGACGCTAGCATTCATTTAATTAACAGTATCTTTTGAGTGAACATCATAATATACATTGCTACCATGGTTAAATTCAACTTTGAAAAGTAATACATAAACTGGGCTCAGTGGCTCAGCCAGTAATCCCGCACCTTTGGGAGGCTGAGGTGAGTGGATTGCCTGAGCCCGCAGGTTCGAGACCCACCTGGGCAACTTGGTGAGACCTCATCTCTACAATAAATAAAAAATTAGCCAGGCATGGTAGTGCCCGCCTGTACTTCCAGCTACTTGGAAGGCTGAAGCGGAAGGATCACCGGAGCCCAGCAGGTGGAGGCTGCGGTGGCCGGGAGTGGCCACTGCACTCCAGTCTGGGCAACAGAGTGAGACTCCAACTCAAAAAACAAACAAACAAACAACAAACAAACAAAAAAAGGAAAAGTAGTAGATTGCATCTCTTAAAATGTGTATACATTTGTTAGGCACCCCAGCTATGTACATACATATACATACACACGTACATTTCTCCCATTTTGTGTCTTGATTTTTCTCTTTCGGTGTTTTTTTGGTTTTTTTTGGTTTTTGGTTTTTTTGAGTTGGAGTCTCACTCTGTCACCCAGACTGGAGTGCAGTCGGCCACTGCAGCCTCGACCTGCTGGGCTCCAGCGATCCTTCCGCCTCAGCCTTCCAAGTAGCTGGAACTACAGGCGCGCGCTACCACGTCCGGCTGATTTTTTGATTTATTGTAGAGATGAGGTCTCGCCAAGTTGTCCAGGCGGATCTCCAACCCGCGGGCTCAGTCAATCCTCTCACCTCAGCCTCCCAAAGCGCTGGAATTACAGGCTGAGCCACCGAGCCCGGCTTCTTTCAGTGTTTTTTGATGGGTGTAAGCTCTTAATCTGTTCGAAGTTCAATGTCTAATTTTTCTTATTGTCAGTGCTTTTTGTGTTCTGTTGAGAAATCTACTTGCCCCAAGATTATGAAAATATTTTCCATCTTTGAAGAATTATTGTTTTGCCTTTTATATTTAGATCTGAAATCACCTAGAATTGACTGTTTTGTATGGTGTGAGGTAGAAATCAGTTCTTCATATGGATAACTAATAACCCAATTTATTTAAAAATTCATCCTTTTCCTAACTGCCCTGCAGTGTCACCATTGTCATAAATCAAGTAACTGCATTTGTAGTAGGTCTATTTCTGGATGCTCCATTTTGTATCATCAATCTGCTTATCTATTCTTATGCTAATATCACAATGTTTTAATTATTATGCTTTTATAGTAAGTCATGGTATTTAGTAGTATAAGTCTTCCAGCTTTGTTCTTCAAGGTTATCTTGACTATTCCCCATTTTTTTTGTATTTCATATAAACTTTAGAATCAGTTTGCCAATTTTCACAAAAATAAACCTTCTGAGATTTTGATTGGCATTTCATTTAAACTGTATATTCATTTGTAGGATAATTTACATTTTTATAATGTCAAATTTTAAAATTGGTGCATATGGTTCATTCCTTCTTTTATCCAAACCCTTTTATTTCTGTAAAAATATTTCCGTTTTCTCGGCCTTGGGTAACATATTGTTTAGGATTTTTATTAGTTTTCTTTCATGTATATTTTTCTTATTTCATTAATCTTCCCTCTTTATTACTTCTTTTTGTCTGTGTTATTTGGGTTTAATCTGCTCTGGTTTTAAAAATTGCTTGACAAGAATGCCAGTAATATAGGCATTTAAAATACTTTTTTTTTTCTCTTTGAGTTGCATTTTCACTGTGTTGCCTAGGCTGGAGTGCACTGGCATGGTCATGGTTCACTGACAGTTCTGTCTCTTAGGCTCAAGTAGTCCCCTCATCTCTTTCTTCCAAGTAGCTGGGACTAAAGGCATGCGCCACCATGCCCGGGAAATTTTTCATTTTTTGTAGAGATGGTGTCTCACTAAGTTGCTTAGGCTGATATTCAACTCCTGGGCTCAAGCAATCCTTTTTTCCTGGTCTCTCAGAATGTTGAAATTACAGGTGTGAGCCACCATGCTCAGTCTAAAATTTTTTCTTTATAGTGGTGATAGCTTGTATCATTCCATTCACTTTTTCCCCATTGTCTTTTGTGTGACCAAAAGTATGTGTTTTCAAGTAAAGGTCCTTTAACAAATTAAGGAAATAAACTGTTAATATTAAAAACTTATTTTCTGGCCATTGCCTTACTAGACTTTGGTGTGGACATGTGCTCTTTGAGCTATGGCCGTTGCCATGTGTCCTGGCTTTGGCCCCCTTCCCTACCTTGGGAGGATGAATCTCCTCTCTCTCTCTCTCTCTCTCTCTCTCTCTCTCTCTCTCTCTCTTTCTAATTTACTTTTTTTTCCTCTTTAATTTTTATTTTAAAATTGTGGGGTACAATTCAGGGCTAGGTATACAAATATTCACCATACAGTTACCCTTATTGATGAGGTGTGCCCCCCTTCCCAGGCAGGTATTGACTACTGTCAATCCCACCTCCCCACTCCCACCCCCCACAGTTTCCCGCCACTTTCAATCCTTTTCTTATAGTAATATGATGGTTGCTCAAGGTCCACTTAAGAGTGAGAACATGTGATACTCAACTCTTTTTTTCTGTGAGAGATCACTCAGTATTATTGACTCTAATTCCATCCAGGTTGCTGCAAAGTTCATGATTTTGTACTTCTATATGGCTGCATAATATTCCATTGTGTATAGGTACCACATTTTTTTTTAATCCAGTCCTCTTTTGATGAGCAGCACGGTTGGTTCCATGTTCCTGCTATTGTGAACAATGCTGCGATAAACATAGGTGTGCAGGTATCTTTTTCATAGAGTGACCTGAGTTCTTCCGGTTATATTCCCAGTAGGGGGATTGCGGGGTCATATGGAAGGACGATTTTTAGAACTTTTAGGAATTGCCACACTGATTTCCACAGAGGCTGTACTAGTTTACACTCCCACCAACAGTGTAGAGGTGTTCCCTTTTTGCCATATTCTCTCCAGCATCTATTATTTTTTGAGTTATTGATGATGGACATTCTGACGGGAGTTAGGTGGTATCTCAGTGTAGTTTTAATTTGCATCTCCTTGATGACTAGTGAGACTGAACATTTTTTCATGTATCTGTCGGCTGCTCGTATGTCTTCTTTTGAGAAGTGTCTATTCATATCTTTTGCCCACTTTGTAATGGAGTTGTTTGTTTTTTTCTTTTCAGCACACTTGAGTTCCTTGTAGATCCTTGATGTTAGGCCTTTGTCAGACATGGAGTTGGCAAATATTTTTTCCCAGTCTGTGTGCTGTCTCCCTGCTCTCTTGATAGTTTCTTTGACTTTGCAGAAGCTTGTCAGTTTAATGAGGTCCCACTCGTCTATCTTATCTCTTATCTCTTAACTATCTCTTAACTGGGCACTTATCTCTTAACTGGGCACTTGGGGTTTTGATCAGGAATTGGTTGCTAGTTTCAACTTCCATAAGAGTGTCTCCTGCATTTTCTAAGGTTCTTACAGTTAGAGGTTTTACATTTAGATCTGTAATCCATTTAGAGTTAATTTTTGTGTATGGAGATATGTAGGGGTCCTGTTTCAATCTTCTGCATGTGGTCAGCCAGTTTTCCCAGCATCATTTACTGAATAGGTTCGACTCTCCCCAGTAGTGGGTGGTGGAGGCTTTGTCAAAGATGAGTTGGTTGAGAAATTGAGGTTTTGCTTCTGGAATCTCAATTCCATTCCTTTGGTCTATATGCCTGTTCTTGTACCAATACCAGGCTGTTTTGATTATTGTAGCTTTATAATATAGTTTAAAATCTGGGAGTGTGATACCTCCTGCTTTGGTTTTTGTTGTTTTTGTTGTTTGTTTGTTTTTTGCTGAGGATTGTTTTGGCTATTCTTGGTCATTTATGTTTCCATATGAATTCCCGTATTGTTTTTTCTAGGTCTGAGAAGAATGTTTTTGGTAATTTGATGGGTATTGCATTAAATCTGTAGATTGCCTTAGGTAAAATGAACATCTTAGCATTGTTGATTCTTCCAATCCATGAGCGTGGAATATTTTTCTACTTGTCTGTGTCATCTTTGATTTCTTTGAGCAGTGTTTTGTAGTTTTCATTGTAAAGGTTTTTTACATCTCTGGTTAGGAAGATGCCAAGGTATTTCATTTTTATGTGGCTATAGTAAATGGAATTGTGCTTTTTATTTGGATTTCTGTGTGGTTATTATTGGTGTGTAGAAATGCGATTGTCTTTTTTACATTTATTTTATACCCTGAGACTTTGCCATAGTCCTTTATCAGTGCAAGGAGGTTTTTTGGCAGATTCTCATGGGGTTTTCAAGGTATACAATCATGTCACCAGTAAAGAGAGATGACTTGACTTCCTCTTTTCCTGTTTGAGTACCTCTGATCACCTTCTCTTCTCTGATTGCTCTAGCTAGGACTTCCAAAACTATGTTGAAAAGAAGGGGTGGGAGTGGGCATACTTGTCTTATTCCAGTTTTCAGGGGAAATGATTCTAATTTTTGTCTGTTTAGGAGTATGCTGGCTGTGAGTTTCTGATAGATGGCTTTTACTATTTTGAGTTATGTTCCACCTATGCTTAGATGTTTGAGGGTTTTTATCAAGAAGGGTTATTGGATTTTATCAAAAGCTTTTTCTGCATCTAATAATATAATCATGTGGTTTTTGTTTTTACATCTGTTGATGTATTTAATTACATTTATGGTCTTACAAGTGTTGAACCAGCCTTGCATCCCTAGGGTGAAGCCTACATGGTCGTGATGGATGATTTTTGAGATATGTTGTTGAATTCGGTTTGCTAGGATCTTGTTGAGAATGTTAGCATCTATGTTCATCAAGGATATTGGCCTGTAGTTCATTCTTTGTTGGGTTTTTACCTGGCTTGGGTATCAATGTGATGTTAGTTTCATAAAATGATTTGGGGAGCGTTCCATCTTTCTCAATCACCTGGAATTCTTTCAATAGGATTGGTATCAGTTCCTCCTTGTATGTTTTGTAGAATTCTGCTGGAAAGTCATCTGGTCCAGGACTTTTTTTTTTTTGTAGGTAGTCTTTCTATGACATAATCAATTTCCTTGATTGTTATTTGTCCATTTAGGGTCTCAGTTTCTTCTTATTCAACCTGGAGATGTTGTGTGATGTCAGAAAGTCCTCCATTTCCTTTAGGATTTCAAGTTTGTTTCCATACAATTGTACATAGTAGTCTCTGATAATCTTTTGTATTTTTCAGGGTCAGTTGTGACTTCAACTTTTTTGCTTCTGATTGAGTTTATTTGGGCTTTTTCTCTCTTTTCCTTGGTCAGTCTGGCTAAGGGACCATCGATCTTGTTTATCCTTTCAAAGAACCAGCTTTTTGTTTCATTGATTTTTTTTTGTATTTTCTTTTTGTCTTCTATGTCCTGGATTTGGGCTTTTTTTGTGATCTGGATTCTGGACTCTTCTGCTGAAGTTAGGGTTTTGGTGGTCTTGCATTTCCAGCTTCCTTAGGTGACTTGTTAAGTGACTTGTGATCTTTCC
Organism: Cephalopachus bancanus; assembly: GCA_027257055.1. NCBI lineage: Eukaryota > Metazoa > Chordata > Mammalia > Primates > Tarsiidae > Cephalopachus > Cephalopachus bancanus. The sequence goes on from JAPVLO010000844.1 coordinate 134,196, forward strand.
GTTTTCTTCATGTGTGGTTGTAGAAATATGAATTCCCCTCTTACTACTGCTTTCATGGCATCCCAGAGATTTTGGTAAGATGCTTCTTAATTTTCATTTGTTTCCAGGTATCCTTTAATCTCTGTCTTAGAGTCAGTTCCTTTTTAAAGTTTGCCTAGAAGCTACTTTATGAATGTTGATGCTCCTATCTTGGGTACATATATGTTTAGGATGGATATTTCTTGTTGATGGATTGAACCTTCCTATTTTCCTCTTGTCTCTCCTCAATTCTTTTTATTCTCTCTATTAATGTCATTCTGGGGGCTCTTCATTGTTTGCATTCCAAAGTCTGTTTTCTCAGCATCTGATCACCCAGGGGTCTGTGTGACACCTATATTCTTCTTTTGGTTTTTCTTCATTTGTGTAGATTTTCCTCACCACTTTTCCCTTTTTTCCCCATCTTCTTTAAATCTGTTGTTCAGGGGTGCTTTTACTTCTGTTTGCTCAATCTCCTATTCTTCCTTGTGTGAATCCTCTGGCTTTGTTCAATTCTGAAGCTGGACTGTAGGTTGGGGGCTATACTTTTTGTAGTTTTGGGATTTAATTGAGAGGGGAGCTGTGATTCAAAATCTATCTGCAGATTCCAGTATCCACTGACAGGTGTATGGATACCCTGGAACCTGCTTCCCACTGCCTTACAATCTGTCCATGCAGTGGGGGTATAGGTTTGCTCCCTGAAAGTAAAATGAGGTAAGAAAAAGGAAAGAAATGGAATGGGGGAGGAAGCAAAGTGTTGAGAGAGAAGAGTAAGACAGAAAACAGACAAAGGTACCAACTAACAAATGAAAATAGACACGAAGACAGATAAGAGTAAGAGAAAAAAACAAAAACAAACAAAAAATAACAGTGAAAAAAAAAACTAGGACATACAATCATACAGACACACAAGCTGACCAACTTCCTTATGATGTGCTATTCCCTTACACAAGCATGAGGTCTTAGATCCAAAGTTGGAGGCTGGGCAGAGCTGGGCAGAGCTGGGCAGGACAATGCAGGTCTCTGCCTGGTCTCAGGGCTCCAGATGATCTCTGGTTCTACTGCAACTGGATCCAGCTGGAGGAGGCAGAGTGCAAGACAGCCAGGCACTGGAGGTTAGTGCATCACAGTGTGACTTGGGCCTCTTTTTCTTTCTTTGTTCTTAGGTCCCAAGCTGGAGGCTGGGCAGAGCTGGGCTGAGCTGGGTGGGGCAATGCAGGTCTCTGCCTGGTCTTGGAGCTCCAGTCGTTCTCTGGTCCCGTTGTGGCCAGGGGTGAGTCAGGGGAGGCGGGAGATGGATGGGCATTGCTGGTCAGTGTAGTGTAGGGCGGCTGGGGGCAAGGTGGCGCAGCTGGCGAGGGAGCCCAGAGCTCCACAGGGTGGGAGCTGAGGGCCTCTCCGGGCAGTGGCAGCTTGGGGCAGGGTAGGATGGTGCAGCCAGGGAGGGGACCTGGAGCTCCATGGGGTGGGAGCTGAAGTCCTCAGCAGGTGGTGGCTGCTTGGGGCTGGGTGGAGTGGTGCAGCCAGTGAGGGAGCCCAGAACTCCCCTGGCTAGTAGCCAAAGGCCTCCGCAGGTGGTGGCTTGGGGCAGGGCAGGGCGGTGCTGCCAGGACAGGAGCCTGGAGTCCACGGGGCAGGAGCCAAGGGCCTCTGCAGGTGATGGCAGCTTGGTGCCGGACAGGGCAGTGCAGCCAGCAAGGGAGCCCAAAGCTCCATGTGTCAGGAGCCAAGGACTTCCACAAGTGGCAGCAGCTTGGGGCCAGGCAAGGCAGTACAGTCAGGGAGGGAGCCCGGAGCTCCACAAAGCCAGGATCCTAGGGCCTGGGGCAGGGCAGTGGCAATGGCCATGTTAGCTGAGCAGTGCATGGGATCAAAGGCCGCCAGACCTCAGACCGGCACAGCTGGCGGGGAGAAAGTGAGAGTTTTTATGGAAACTCACTTTTGTGGAGATTCTTACAGTCCCACCTGTGCCATCACCATCTTGCCAGAAGTCCTCCATAATTAATCATTAAGAAAATGCAAATAAAAGCCACAAGGTACAATTTCACACCCACTAGGATGGCTATAATAATAAAAAAAGCAAATAACAAGTGTTGACAAAGATGTAATGAACCAGGAACACTTGCACAGTGCTTGTGAGAATGGTAAAATGGTATAGTCACTGTAGGAAACACTTTGGTTGTTTCTCAAAGGGTTAAACATGGAATTGCCATGTGACCTAGCAATTCTACTTCTAGGTCCAAAATAATTAAATAGGTACTCAAACAGATACTTGTTCTCAAATGTTCATTGCAGCACTATTCACAATAATCAAAAATGGAAACAACTCAGATGTCTATCAATGGAAGAATGAATAAACTAATTGTGGTATAGCCATACAATGAAATATTATTCAATCATAAAAAGTTAATGAAGTACTGATACACACTAAAACCTGGATGAATCTCAAAAACATTAAGCTAAGTGAAAGAAGGCAAACACAAAAAAGTCACATATTGTATGATTCATTTTATATAAAATATTTAGAATAGGCAAATACTAGAAACAGAAAACAGATTACTGGTTGCCAGGAAATTGGGAAAAAGGAGTATGGGGAGTGGCCACTTAACGTATATGGGGTGTTCTTCTGGGGTAATGAAAAAGTTTTGAAACTAAAGAAAGGTGGTGGTGGTATAACATTGTGAATGCACTAAATGCCTCTGAACTGTATGCTTTAAAATGATTTATTGTGGGAGGAGGCAAGATGGTGATGGAACAGGTCGAAGTATGAGAGTCTCTGCAAAAGCAAGCGTCCATAAAGAATCTCTGCATGAAATCAAAACCACACTGAGACAGCACCTAACTCCAGTCAGAATGGCAATTATCAATAATTCAAAAACTAACAGCTGCTTGAGAGGGTGTGGTGAAAAGGGAACACTTCTACACTGTTGGTGGGAGTGTAAACTAGTGCAACCTCTGTGGAAAGCAGTGTGGCGATTCCTAAAAGCTCTAAATATCAACCTCCCATATGACCCCGCAATCCCCCTACTGGGAATATACCCTGAAGAACTCAAATCACTCTATAGAAAAGATACCTGCACACTTATGTTTATCGCAGCATTGTTCACAATAGCAAGAACTTGGAAGCAACCATACTGTCCATCAAAAGAGGACTGGATTAAAAAAATGTGGCACATATACACAATGGAATACTACGCAGCCGTAAAAAAGAACAAAATCATGAATTTCGCAGCAACCTGGATGGAACTAGAGTCTATAATACTGAGTGACCTCTCACAGAAACAAAGATCTGAGTATCACATGTTCTCACTCATATAGTGGACCTTGAACATCCAACATAGTACTATAAGAAAATGACTGACAGTGGTGGGAAACTATGGGAGGAGGGGAAGGGAGATGGGATTAATGGTAGTAAATATCTGTCTGGGGACAAGGAGACACCTCTTATCAACAACGGTGCCTGAACGAAGCATATTTGTATACCTAACCCTTAACTGTACTCCACAATATCATAATAAAAAATATTGATAAAAAAAAAAAAGAATCTCTGCATGAGTGGGTGTGTGTCAGTGGGTGAGTGAAAATTTGTTTGACGAGAGACTCAGGTTCATGCATCCAGGGCTCTCTGCCAGTGGTGACTGCAACCCACCACCACCCTGAGATTGGAGTCCCCAGAGCACAGGATCATCTGCAGTTCTTGGGTCTCTCTTGAGAGGAGGCAGCAGAGAACAACTGCTCCTCACTACCTGACACCTGGCCCATGCCATCACCAGACCAGACACTAGCAGCAAGTCTGGAGAAGGCAGGGTGTAGAAATCTGAAACGGAGCTCTGCTGCTGGTGAGACGCCAACCAAGGCTGTCTTCTCTGTCCTAGGACTGGGAAGAGAACTGCATTGCCCCACCCAGCTCTGTTCAGCACCCAACCTGGGACCCAGAGGCTAGCCCCACAACCCTGAGACTGATAATTGGACTTGGAGAGACAGATGCCCCTCCCCCATGCTGGAAAAGGCACACACATCTTATCTGAGTGGGAGACTTGACAGCAGTGGCAGCAACAGGTGAGTTGGGTGAGACCGGATCTGATCCATTCTCCTCCCACAGTAATCCGTGGGGCATCTGTCCCATGCTGACAGCAACCCAGTCAGCCTGAGAGATGACGGGAGGGGCTGGAGACCAGAAGTGCTCCTTAATGTGGTGACGGCAGCTGAAAGGCACCTGGAGTTACAGAAACAGTCACAGAATGAATTTCTGTGTGTGTGTGTGTTTTCTTTTTTTGTTTTTGTTTCTACTCTCTATCTTTTTTATTTACATTTTCATACTTGCTTTGTTTCTGTTATTTAAACTTTTTTTAAGGTTTTCTATTTGTGTATGGGTATTTTTGAGGGCAAGTACACCAACAGAGGGGTTTTGTTTGTTTGTTTGTTTGTAAGATTGTATGTTTTTGTTTTTGTTTCTGTCTTTCTTTGTTTCTCTGTTTATTCGTTAGTTGGTGTGCCTGTCTGTTTCCCTCTTATTCTTCTCTCTCTTCACCTTCTTTTCATCTTCCTCCTTCCTTTTTTCATTATTTCCCTTTTTCTTATCTCATTTTGCATTCGGAGACAAACATACACCCCCACTGCATGGACAGATTGTAAGACAGTGGGAAGTGGGTTCTACAGGGCCCACACACCAGCCAAGATACTTGAATCTGCAGATAGTTTCTGAATCACAGAACCTCCCCTAATTAAACTTCAAAGCTGCAAAAACCACAGCCCCCCTACCCCCATTCCAGCTTCAAAATTGAACAAAACCAGAGGATCTGCATAAGGAATAATAGGAGATTGAGCAAACAGAAATAAAAGCTATCCCCCCCCATCACTGAACCACAGAATTAAAGAAGAGGTTGGGGGGGAATAGGAGAACATTCACAAATGAAGAAAAACCAAAGGAAGAATATGGGTCTCATACAGGCCCCTGGAAGGGCAACCACTGAGAATTCAGAACTAAAACAATGAAGAGTCCCCAAAATGACTGGTCTCAAACCACAAACCTATATATCAAGATATTAATAGAGAGAATAAAAAAAAATGAGGAGAGACAAGAGGAAAGAATGAAGGAGTTCATAACTGAGATAACAGCAAAAAAGAGTACAGTGATGAAATAAATAACAAACTGATAAGCATGAAAAGCAGAATCAGCCAAGCAGAAGAAAGAATTTCAAAACTTGAAGACCAAAATATGGAACTCACTCAAACTGTCAAAAGCACAGAAAAGAAGCTTAAAAGACAGAACAAAACCTCCAAGAGAAGATCGATTATATCAAGAGGCCAAACCTAAGATTAATTGGAATCCCTGAGGCAGAAAGAAAGACAGACACCACCCCGGAACAAACATTCCTTGAAATATTTTAAGAAAACGACACAAGAGATTCAGAGGACCCCTACAAGACAACAAATGAGAATCCCAACTCCTAGACACATAGTAATTCACCTACACAAAGTAGGTATAAAAGAAAAAAATCCTTAAGGCAGCAAGAGAGAAAGGTCAGACTACCTACCGGGGAAAACCAATTAGAATAGCAGCAGACTTATCTGCAGAAACACTTCAGGCTAGGAGAGCTTGGAGCCCAATCTTCAAAATTCTCAAAGATAAATAATTTCAACCAAAAATTACCTACTCAACTAAGCTAAGTTTCATCAGTGATGCAGAATTAAAACCCTTCCCAGACATTCAATTCCTAAGAGTTTACACTGCCTCCAGACCAACTCTACAAGAAACACTTAAGAAACCTTTAAACACAGAAGAAAAAAAAGAATGAAAATGCCCTTCCCAAGAATGCAGGAAAAAGATTGAAAACACACATGAAGCAATCCAAAAAACAAAAGACAACAAACAAATAAACAGCAGCAACAACAACAAACTCTATAAGAACCTCATGACAGAGACAAACTCTCACATCTTAATAATTAGCCTGAATGTGAATGGACTAAATGCGCTACTGAAAGGGCATAGAATGGCAAATTGGATAAAATATGAGGCAACAATATATTGTCTCCAAGAGCACCAACGTTCGTAAAACAGCTTCTAGGTAAACCTAAGCAACTGAACCCTGAATCCTATTGAACCCTTTCCAAAGCAAATTCAGAGATGCCCTTCATGAAGCCACCTCCTAAGAACTTGGACCCAGATCTCTTCAAGCGTCAGCTGCCAGGAGATGGTTGAGCTTTGAGTTTGGCCAGCAGGCAGCTCTGATGCTGTTCTCCAAATCAATCCATCAATCTATCTCTCAACAGTTCATTTGTTCTCCTCTCCCTCTCCCTCTCCCTCTCCCTCTCCCTCTCCCTCTCCCTCTCCCTCTCCCTCTCCCTCTCCGTCTCCCTCTTCCTCTTCCTCTCCCTCTCACTCTCTCTCTCACTCTCCCTCTCTATCACTTCAAAGAGCAGATTTTATCAGTCCTGTTGCTTAGAATGGGCCAGGCAGTCCAGCCTCTTGACTCACAAACTTGTGAATGAAGAATATTTTCAGGCAGCCCATTGCTAATAGCCCTTTATGCAAGGTTGCCAAGATTTCTTTTCTGGATGTTTCTTATTCAAAAGACAATTTGTTCAACAACCAGCAAGATCCAGGTCCTGGGAACCTTGGAGGTGTTCAAGTAATCCTCTTGCTTCTCAGCCTCCCAAAGTGCTGGGATTATGCACACAGCCACCTCACCCAGTTCATCCTCTATCTCCCTCCCCTTTTCCCCTGGGTCACTTGTAAAAAAAAAAAAGTCCCTGGCATCCTAAAAATAAGAAAGCCCACCTTCCCCAGGGTTAGTAAGTAGAGGGAGACTCCCCATGTGAAAAGTAGTGGCCGAACCTTATTTGCCAAGACTCATCCTCCCCTTGAGGACCTCTCACTAACTTCTACTGCCTCTACTCTTTCCAGAATTCTTACACACACTGGCACTACCCATTTAATGTTTTGAACTGTAAGACTTTTCCCTTAATTCCCTGCTCTCTGCCTGGAATGTGTAACTAAGACTTTCCTACAGGCACATGGATAATAACAGGGAAATAAACACACAGAATAACATGAAACTACATCATCTAGATTACAAAAGAAGCCATCCTCAAGATCCCTGCCAATCCCATCCTAACTCCAAGCTTGCCTCTACAATGCAGGTGCCTCCCAAAACCCATGTCTATATATCTGCCCTTGTTGCCAAGTCTAGACTCCAAGATTCCAGGGCTCTGACAGAGCTAAAGAGGTGATCTTTTACCAAAAGGCCACCAACCACAGTTTCGATTTCTGTGTGAGACCTGCCTCTTCCCTAAGCACATCCACATGTAGAGTGCCTGAATGCAACCCAACTATCCACCATTCACACCCACAGAGTACATTTGGGTGCACAGGAGAGATGTCCTTACATTTCTTTCCTGTGTTTTCTACTTTGTCTCTTGCCTCACTGCCACCTCTCTCCCTAATCTTCTCCTTCCTTCTCTCCTCCCATTCCCAACATAGGAGCTTTTCTGCTTCATCTTCTGATGGCCTTTCCAACGCTGGGGTGGCAAAGCTTTCCCTAATGTCCTCTCTTGCCTTCAATGGGTGCCCCACATGGAATGGTTGCTTGCACCCCTTTCTCCAGAGTCACATCTCTGCTCTGTTCAGCTGATATTCTCAGTCATTCATTCACTCAACAAGCATGAGCTGAGCCCCTCTCGCCAGGCCCTGGTTAAATGCTGGGGACTCTGGGAGAAAGTAGTTGCAGTTCCTGCCTTCCAGTGATGCATAGTTAGTTGAGAAAACAGGCACAAAAGGTGGTGATGAAAATGCAGTGGCAGCAGATCTATATGAGGAAAGCACAGGAGTACTGATCCCAGACTGGGATTGGGAAGGAAGATAATGGAAAGTTTTTAGGAGAAAGTGAGATATGACTTGAGGTCTGAAGGAGGAATAAAAGCTAACCAGGCAAAAAGGAGAAGGGCATTCCAGGCAGAGGGACCTGCATATTCAAAGTCTAGGTAGAAAATGAAAGCATGACATATTCCAAGAACTCCAAGAAGTTGACTATGGCAGGAGCAAAGAATGTAAAGGAGTGTACTGATGGAGGATGGACCACATGGCAGGGGCCCAAGAGAGCCTTTGGAGTCCAAGGGAGCCTTTGAAGGGCCATCCTTGCCTTTGGTCCCAAGGCAGAGAGGGGGAGTGGCCTTTGAGTGTTGCACAGCCAGCCCAGTCTCTGAAACCAGATTGCCTTTTCTGCCATTTAATATATAGTGACCTTGGGCAAGTTCCTGAACCTCTCTAGGCATCAGTTTCTTCAGCTCCAAAATAGGGATAAGTATAGTACCAACCTTGAGGGCAGTCATGAGGTTTAAATGAAATAACACATGCAAAGCATCAGGCACCTAGTAAGTACTTGATACAGAGTAGCTATTTTCTTAAAATTTATTAAACACATTAAACTCTCACTATTTGCCAGGTACTGTTATAATTATTAACGAAATATTAACTCATTTAATCCTACGATATGGACAGTATTATTGCCATCCCCACTTTACAGATAAGGAAGTTGAGCAGAGGTTAAGTAATCTGCCCCAAATAATGCACTAAGTGACAGAGTCAGGACTCAAACTCAAGGAATTGGCTTCTAGAGGCTGTGCTCATATCCACTACATTATGTGAGCTGGTGTTCTCATTGTAATTATTATTATTATTCTCCCTTGCTACATCTTAGTCACTTCCAGGCCCTCCAGCTCTTTTCTTAAAGCCACCCTCAATGCCATCTAGGGATATCCCTAGAGATATCCGTGCTCAGCTCTGTGTTCACCTAACATCCTAAAGTGCCATCTTCCCTCGGGGCCTCCCAAGAAGAGCTAGACTTAGTTTGCCCTACTGTGGGGATGGGCACAGCTTCAGTGTTGATCAATACTTGATAAATGTTCAGTTGATCACATGAACAATTTGAGTAAGACATCAGGAAGAACTTCCTGACAGTGAGAGTTGTGAGAGACAAATGGAGGATGCTCATCTGCCTGGAGACAGAGGGAGGTTTGGGGGATTTTTGAGGCCAACAATCAGAGGAGGCACCAAATATCCCCCAGAGGTAGCTCACTGGTCATTGGCAGTAGGGGAGCAAACTCTGAGAACCTTTCTTTCTGACCTCAGGGTCTGTGCTCCTCTGCAACCACTCAGACTGATGTCTTTCCCATCCTGGCTGCAGCATTGGGGACATACCCTTGACTGCTCCACCCAGAGCCTCAGAAAGCCTCCTCAGGTTTCAGGCGGCATTGTAGTTCTGTGACTACGCAGGCCATGCAGGAGATCGTAGGCAGAGGCAGGTAACTAGGTAGAAAGTTGCCAAAGCCTCTGGGAAGATAAGACTGAGAAAGCTAGGGACCAGCCTAACCCTGAACAAAGTTCCCACAAGCATGGGAAGTCAGGGAGTAGTGAGGCACTTCCCTGAGAACAAGGGAAGGTTCTGGAGATGAGAGACAGTGCCCTGTCCCAGGTCAATCCCCTCCAGCTACAGAGGCAATGTGGCCTGTGGAGTACCCATTAACCATGGAAAAAAAGAGGAGCATGGAAGGGTCTTGTAAGAAGATTTTTGAGTTTTGGCAAGAAGTTCCCTCCTCAGATAACCTGTCCATGCCTGGCCTGAATGAGAGGAGAATGTGCACCCCTAGCCCTGACCCGTGCCAAGGTGGTATGGTTAGAAAGCGTGGCCTGGGGGAGCTGTCTCGTCAAAACCTCATTTCAGCCTGGAGACCGTGGCCCTCCCATTTCCGTTCATCCACAGCCACCAGCAAACGGCATCCTCACACAGCTGAGCTAGAGGACCTCGCCGTCTCTTCTCTCTCCCAGACAGGCTGTCTTCTCTTTTTATAGGGCAAGTACCTGAGGACAAAGATATTTCCAGGGCCCTGTAAAGGGCACACAGAGCTGCACCAGCCTACCACCTAACCCCACAGTTGCTCCGCTTGCGAGCCTGACCACACGTGTGACTCATGTCTCGGTGCTCAGTGGCTGGGCCCAGGCCCCAGACTTCAGCACTTTTCCCCATCCGTCTCCAGGAACCTCCAGCACAATAAACCCTTGCCCTCCCCCACCCCCCACCAGATCCTGGATAAGCAGTTCATCCCATCCCCACGTTTTGAAGGGCAGTAAATGCTTGCATGCCTTTATCCTTGCCCCATGAGCATACCACAAAGCCAGATTGCAGCAGAGGCTGGGTCACCAGATTACTTCACCAACCAGGATTGCACAACCAGCAAATGAGATGCGAAATGAACATATGTGTCTTTGTGCCCAGGGTTGTTTTCTGTGTTACGGTGTGGACACATGCCCATGTGCCTTGGGTCTCATGCATAGCCATAATACAGCACATCCTAACACCGAGGACATGTTGAGTACCCATTCTACTGGTGTCATTGCACAAACTATGTCCAGATGACTGTGATCCAATGTAAAATCACCAGGTCTTTAGTGTCAAGGGATAGGCTTGTCGACAGCCTTAAATGCCCCCCTCACTCCCGAACTCCTTCATTAATTCCCCATCAGAGCTAGGGTCATCGATAGAGTGAGGTTAAGTGGTGAGGTAAAGATGTCCTTTTCAAATAGCCCTGGAGAGTAATACTCATTTTTCTTTAAAGCTGAAGATTTAATAGTTTAATTTTAGGCCTTGTAAAAATTTCTTCATGTCAAAACGACCCCATTAAAGCAGTCAGAACAAAATGTTCCTGGCATCCAAATGGATTCATCCCAGCAGCTATGTCGAAATGTCATGCACCTGTGTGTGTGGTGTGTGTGTGTGTGTGTGTGTGTGTGTGTGTGTGTGTGTGTGACTGCTGCTAAGTGAGTATATGAGGATCACTGGCTACATGCTCCTTTTTATGAGTATTTGGGCCAGCTCAAGACTCTGTAGGCCGGAGGGCCTTTTTCAGCCTATACTGAGTGTGTCTATGTGGGGAAAGGTACCCATCGGTATTGCCACAGAAATGGCTTGGCAGGGGGCTTATGCCTGTGACCTTAACTCCACACTGTACAGGTGAGGAAACGAGTGTGATCCATGGGAAGGAGCTACTATTTGCATCTTCTCTCCCAGACCTCTTCCCACTTTGTTTCATCACATCCATCAGTTCAGCTAGCCTTTCCAACAAAGTCCCTGTAGTGAGAAGTCATAAAATGCTTCATAAAAGAGAAGGAAGCCTGGGGACAGGCCTACTCTTGCTGCAAATTCCATTAGGGAGAAATGAATTGAGGGCTGTGGGCTTCATGCACCTCCATTCTTTCCAGGTTTCAGGATGGATAGAGGCCAGGAGCCCAGCTTCCTCAAATACCAACACATGGGCATTGTGGGCAACCTGGAGGAGCTGGAACTGAAAGGCTGGAGCAGGGCTGGGTGGGGAGAGTGCCTAGGGTGGGACTGAGATGACCAAGGGGGTTCAGTCCAGGGTGTGGGCAGGCTTCAGGGTGCATTGACCAGGTCCAACTCAAAAATGAGACAGGCCCCAATGCTATGGGATTCTCCACTGCACCCTTGCTGGGGATGGGACTCTCATTTCTCCCTCCTGCACAATGATAGCCATCACTGTCCTGATCTTCCTGCTGCTTCTCTCTCCCTCTCCAGTCCACAACCCACACAATATCCAGAGGGAACCTTCTAAAACGCAGGTCCAATTGCATCACTCCCTGCCTAAAACTCTCTACTGAGTCCCTAGTGTTTACAGCAACATCTCCCAAACTACATGGCCTGGGATGGTCACAGGGATCTGGTGAATAAAGGGGTTATAAGGGCGAATAAGTTAGGGAAACGCTAGGCTCAACAGAGTAAAATAGGTGTCTTTATTACACGACATATCAGCATCTTTACTATGCTAATATTTGGGGGGCGGGGCCCCAAGAGGAGGAGTCTAGAGTAAGCCTGTTGCTCCACTTCTTTGACACCAGATTCTCCTCCATCCCATCTTTCTCTTAGGACATAGCCTTCAGCAAAACCCCGTTTGGGAAACACTGGCTCAACATGCCCTATGCAATTCTCTGGAACCTGTGTGCACCTCCAGCCCTTTGTCTTCACTCAGGCTGTCCTCTCCGCTGAAATGCCTTCCTCACCTCTCTCCATTGCCTGGCTAATGACTACTTATTTTTCAAGACTTTTAGACTGCACCTCCTCCAGGAAGCCTACCTTGGCTTCCCCCATCCCTCACTTTCCAGACTGGGCTCAGGAATGTGTTCCCCTCACACCCTGTGCCCATCTCTGACTCGGCAGTTGCCACTATATATTGAAATTATTTCCATATTTTGTCTCCTGCATGGAATTGAGCTCCTTGTAAGCAGAGTCTGAACCTTGTTCAACTCTGGGCCCAGAACCTAGCACAGGGCCTATCAATTCTCAGTGAGTGCTACATGGAGAGAGAGGAAAGAAAGAAGGAGAAAAAGAGGGAATGAGAGAGAAAAGCAAGTATAGGGAGGAGGTTTTTGTCAGGAAGCCCTCAGGATTCCCTAGGTTCTATGTGTCAAGCTAACGAACTTGAAATCGGATGACTGCACTGGGGTGTCCTGGCCAGGATAATGCATTTCTTTGTCTCTCTGGGTCTGTTTCCCTCTCCTTCCCTCTGACACTCAGAATTAGGAAATAAGGAAAAGAAAGAAGCTAGAAAGAAAGGACAAGGCTAGGGTTTGGATGGGCCTTCTTGGGGGCAGAATCCTGGTACTCAGCACAAGACCTGGCATACATTAAGTGATCGATAAATACTTGTTGAATAAAGAAACTTGAGCTAGGGAACGTAACTTTGGAGGCTGGAGTGTGACTCAAGGGGCTTCTAAATCCTTACTTGTTCCAAAAGAGTTAGCTCTTCCAGTCTGCCACAGGCCCTGCATTTCCACCATTCCAGGCTCATCCTTAGGACTGAAGGACACATTTGAAATGCAAACATTTTACCAGTGAAGAGAAAATCAGTATTTGGTCACCTCGTATATACCTATCAATTTACTCTAGTGTCTGTTAATTGAACAAACACTGACACCCATGAAGTGTCAGATCCTGCATCAGTTGAGCACAGTCCTTGCCCTGTTGAACTCACAGCCCATGGGGGAGATGTTTCTTCCTCAGCACCAGGCCAACTGAAGAGGGGTAGAGTATCTCAGCTTGATTGGAAAGGATTTCCTGGATGATGCACTCAGTGTTTATTCATTGAGTGTGTACTAGGTGTCAGCTACTATGTTTTAGATACGGGAGATACAGCAGAGAACAAACCTGTCAAAAATTTCTACCCTCTCGGGGCTTCTGTTTTAGTGGGGGAGACACAGATAATAAACAAATATATATTAACATAGTATGTCAGATGGTGATAAGGTAAGGAGTTGGACCAGGTATGGGGGTATACTTTGCCATTTGAAGTAGGTAGCCGGGGAAGACCTCACTGACATTTGAGTAAGAATCTCAGAGAGGTGAGGGAGCAAACTGTACAGCTATCCAGGGAGACAGGCAGTTCAAAGACACTGATGCAGAAGTAAGCTTGGCATGTACAAGAAACTGCTACTGTGGGCAGAACAGATGGCATGAAGGAGGAGTGGTAAGCGATGTAGTCACAGAGATGGTAAGGGGTTAAAGGGCCTTGGAGCCAGTTTTAGGGACTTGAGTGAAACCAGAAGTCATCTGAAAGTTTTGATCAGAGGACCTTCCTGGCTCTTGTGTTCAGAGTGAATTGTAAGAGGCAAGGGTAGAAGCAAGAAGGCCAGTCAAGAGGCTGCTGTAATCATCCAGGTGAGAGATGGCATTAGCAAGAACTAGGACAGGAGCAGTGGAAGTGGTAGGAGTGATAAGATTCTGTATATATTTTGAGGGGAGAACCAACAGAACTTGGATCAGACGTTGGTCTGAGAGAAAGATAGAAGTCAAGGATGACTCTAAGGCTTTTGGCCTGGGCAACTGGAATTAGAGTTGCCATTTCCTGCTAGTCACCACAGACAATCAGACCCAAGCCGTGGGGCAGGATAAAACCCAATCAAGCCGGGCTCGGTGGCTCAGCCTGTAATCCCGCGCCTTTGGGAGGCTGAGGTGAGTGGATTGCCTGAGCCCGCGGGTTCGAGACCCGCCTGGGCAACTTGGCGAGACCTCATCTCTACAATAAATCAAAAAATCAGCCGGGCGTGGTAGCGCATGCCTGTAGTTCCAGCTACTCGGAAGGCTGAGGCGGAAGGATCACCGGAGTCCGGCAGGCCGAGGCTGCGGTGGCCGGGAGCGGCCACTGCACTCCAGTCTGGGCGACAGAGTGAGACTCCAACTCAAAAAAAAAAAAAAAAAACCCAATCAAGTTCCTGCAAATTTCATTAGCATCCTCTCCATGCAGGTTCTCAGTGCAGGTCCTTCCGGACTTGAATAAGCTCTGTGTTTTCCTGGAAGGAAGGAAATGAGATCTCTGGAAGGCCCAGGTAGAAACCCTAAAGCCTGGGAGAGTCAATGGGCCCAAAGACCTGGTTCTTCCCTTGGATCTTGGGCTTCTCTGGGGCCAGAGAGTATGGGACACTATGAGGTATCCCAGCACTTTTCTCTGCTCACAACTTTCTTCAAACAATTTAGTCTACTCCATCACTCCCAAGGCGTCCAAAGCTTGTTGAAACTGAGAAAACTATGAGGGCCAGGTTTCCTGGAAGATGCCTGGGACTGGTGGTTGGAGAGCAGGGGTGAGTCTGAGGCTTTGGGGGCTAGAGAAAGTTGATAGTGCACAGGTTTTTGGCTGGGAGGGGGCAGATGAGGTCCATTTGCCAAAGAACCAATAGCCATTGTTAGAACGGGCATCCAGCACAGAAAGAACTAGAGTTTTTAGGAGGCTGAGGCAGAGGGATCACCTGAACCCAGAAGGTTGAGGTTATAATGGGCTCTGATCATGCCATGCACTCCAACCTGGGTGACAGAGTGAGACTTTGACTAAAAAAAAAAAAAAAGAACTAGAATTTGAGGTGACCTTGATCCTTGATATTTTCTTTAGAGTTCATGCCTGCTAGCCTCTGGATATCAGCCCTGGGTGGGGGGATGTTCAGCTCCCCATCGTAAATGAGCCTGTATGCAAGAGTTATGCTTGTCTCTGATCCCAGGGATCACTGGTCAGGCCTGGAGGGATATCACCCCTCCCTATCCCCGATCTTACCAAGTCCTTCATTAGCAAAGATGACCAAGGCTTTAGTTCCCACTTTTGTTCTAAGGATCATGACTGTGAGTTGTGTCTCCAGCAAGCGAACTATTCCCACTGTCCCACCTGCTTCCCTGGCAACCTGGGGTATTGGGGAGATGGCTGGCCCCTTTGGAGGAGTTTATCTTGTGAGAAGGCAATAGGACACTGTGGATGCTAAAGCAACTCCATCTTTGATGCTAACCTGCCATGTTGACCTCTGATTAACCCCAATTCCAGGAATGCCTCTAGGATTTCTGTTTTATCTCCTGTTCCTTTTGTAAGAACATGTACTTACTATAAATCCTACCCTTAGGTCAAAACAACCTTGATATTATTGCACTTATCATAAATTCTGCACTTAATTGTCCTACATGTTCCTTCTGAAGTGCATATACCCTTTCACCATGATATAAGCCTTCGGTCTGGGGGTAACAGTGTGGGAATCCACCATCTCATCTCATGGCTGCCCGAGACATGGCTTCCCTTCCTAAGTCACTATTAAATGTTTCTCTCTGAGGAACTGGATTTGTCAGCCTGTTTCTTTGACCTTTCAATTTCCTTGGCATTGGGGGTATGTTTGCATAGACCTGTTCACTGCAGGACAGACTTTAGGGCCAAAGGAACTTTTAGAAAAACTAACGCTCCTCAAAAGGACTCATCAAAGTCTTATGAAAGAGGTCTGAGCCTTTCATAACTAAGAATTCACTATGTTTCTCTCATAAGTCAAATGAACTCTTCAGGAGTTGCTTTTCCACTCAAGCCAGCCCTCCTGGGATCTCTGGAAAATCCACTGCTCAGATAAGCCCCAGGCCCAGCCCTGCCCATGCCCCCAACTCTGCTCTGTCCTTTTGGGTCTTTTTGCTCCCCCCAGCTTCCACGATTGTACCTGCTCACTGACTCCACAGTTCTTTCAGAACCTTATCTGCATGGAATGGCTGTGAGTGGCTTCTTTCCTTTTGGGGGGTGGGGGGAAATGAAGTGGAGTCAAGAAAGGGACAGTGATCATCTTAGTCCATTTGTGTTGCTATAACAAAATACCACAGAGTGGGTAATTTATAAATACTAGATATTTCTTTCTCGCAGTCTGGAGGCTGAGACTTCCAAGATCAAGGTGCCAGCAAGACTGATAGCTCATGAGGGCTGTTCTCTGCTTCCAAGATGGTGCCTTGTTGCAGCATCCTCCAGAGAGGAGGAACCCAGGTCTTCACATGATAGAAAGAATGAAAGGGCAAAAGGGCACTTCCTTTAAACTGGAATTATTTTATAAGGCATTAATCCGGAACCTGGATCCTCTCTCTTCTCTCTTGCTGTAAGTAAACACTGCCATTAGAACCTGATGTACATGTCTGTTCTCAGTGACCTTGAATGAGGCACTGGTCTCTTCCCTGGGGGGCACTTATGTACTATTTAATCTTGGCCACACAGCCTGATTACTCAGTAAACAGTGAAACACTGAGACCAGTTCACATAGCAGTTGCTAGCAGTCACCATTTGTGTTTGGATGAACCAGGAAAATACAAGGTTGAGGGTCTGGCAAGGCCCATCCTTGGAAGGAGACTTTACCTCAGTTATTCACAAACTTCTTGATCCCATTGTCAGGACAACTCTGACACTTTCCTGGAGGATGTCCAGGATGAGGGTAGCAGTCTGGAGAAAAGCAAATTGAAGACCATGCCTCTAGCCACCCCCTACCTCAGAGCTATGGCAACTCCCACCTGCTGCTTTCCCCTTGCTGAGACTAGTCTCACAGGAAGGCGGACAACAATCTCATCCATCTGCTCCTTGGCACCTTCCTGGAGTTGAATTCCTTGTACTTTCTGTAAATTCTTGACCTTGTCTTCTCTTTTCTTCACATTTGCTCTAGCTAAGGAGCAAAGAATCTGGTGTCTGTCTGTGTGGGTGTGAGTTTCTGTGTGCACACATGACCATGCATGCATGGTGTACATGTCTGTGGGCATGAGTGTGGATGTGTAGGCCTACCTGCACACAGGACAGGGACAGGGGTTTCTTCTCAGACAAAAGGGGCCCAGAAGTCCCCAAGTCCACTCCCTGGGACTGATAGGGAGTACAGACAGCAGACTCTGGTTCCACTCCTTAGACCATGTTTCTATTTCCACTGGGCAGACTTTGAGGAAGAGCTGGAAGGGGGATCTTGCTCTCAGGGTCACATAGTTCACAAGCAACAAAGCTGAGACAAGACCACATGGTTCCTGATTCTCAGAACAGTGTTACTCCACTGCCCTAGAGAGGAAAGAAAAACCTTCCTTCTGCTAATCTCATGGAGTATTCCTGAGACTCACATGAGCCAACAGACAAAGCAGTGCTTGGTGGGTGTAAAGGGCCTTGTGGCTGTGAAGGATGATTATTAGATATTGTGTCTTTTTAGCATGTCTAGCAAAGTCCTGAACCCCTGGAAGGTATTCAGTCCTGTCTGCTTGCTTGCCACACTCTAGGTACCTGCCGAGCAATTCTCTCAGTAACATGGCCACTCTGTCTGTCTGCATTCAGATGCCTGAACTGAACTGGCTGAGAAGGCCCTTTCCTTCAGAGTTAGGGGAATAGTTCTGTCATATACACAGTCAGTTCTGTATATTCCTTTTATTTTTTGCCTTCATTTTCTCATCCTTGATCCCTGGCTTGATGGAGTTTGGCCCTATTGGCTTTGACCAGTTAGCCCCAACTGCAGCCGGAGGAATTTGAGTTAGATCAGGGTTTCTTAATCTGGGCAAAATTGACATTTCAGATGGTATAACAATTCTTTGTTGTGAGGGCTTTCGCATGCACTGTAGGATGCTGAGCAGTATCCCTGGCCTCTACAAACTAGAGACCAATAGCACACTCCACATCCCAGTTTGACAACCAAAACCATTTCCAGATATTGTCAAATATTCCCTGGGGAACAAAATTGCCCTCAGCTGAGAACAACTGGGTTAGATCAAAGACCAATGCTTCAGTTCTGTGAATCTTTCTTTTTTTTTACACAAGAACACAAATTCACATTTATTTATTTACTTTCCATTAGTTTCAGTCCTTGAGGAGTACAACATCGCATAAATTCTATGTGCAATGGCCTTAGCAGGAAGGTTCCTTCAGAATTTGGCATAAACCATGACACTGTTTCCATGGACCCTAGTTACCTTTCCCCAGATGACTCTGGTTTTGCTTGGTTTGTTGCCAGGAGTCATTGTGTTGTTTTTTTGCTTTATGTACATAAGCACATCTCTTGCCCAAATAGAATTCAGTTGCATCTTCGGCATAAACACCTACAATTTTGAGAAGAGCTGTGTGCTCCCTTTGGTTCTAGAGACCCTGCTAATAGCCAGCAAAAATGGCCTTGGAACACAGCCATCCAGATATATTTGCCTTTTAGAAGTCCTGATCCCAGCAGTGCTGGAGTCCAGCTCCAGGAGAGAATCAGGGCTTGAAATGGGAGAATCGGGAAGCGGTGAAAAAGAAAAGACGAAAACGACAGGAATCCTCTTCCTGGGGAGAGCTCAAGACTCTGCTAATTTTCATTTATTTTTCACAAGCTTATATAGGTTTTCCACTCAGCCCTGTACCCACAAAGGTATCTTATATTGCTAACCAAATGCCCATGTACATCCTTTTTGCACTAACAATAAGGTTGACCTTTAACAATTTTTTTTTAATCAATATTTTTTATTATGGTTTTGTGGGGTACAGTTAAGGGTTAGGTGTACAATTACGTTTCATTCAGGCACCCTGTTGATAAGAGGTGTTTCCCCATCCCCAGACAAATATTTGCTACTGTTAATCCCATTCCCCTCCCCCCCATAGTTTCCCAGTACCGTCAGTCATTTTCTTATAGTATTACATTGGATGTTCAAGGTCCATTATATGAGTGAGAATATGTGATACTCGGATCTTTGTTTCTGTGAGAGATCACTCAGTATTATAGACTCTAGTTCCATCCAGGTTGCTGCGGAATTCATGATTTTGTTCCTTTTTACAGCTGTGTAGTATTCCATCATGTATATGTACCAAATTTTTTAATCCAGTCCTCTTTTGATGGGCAGCATGACTGTTTCCAGG
Source organism: Cephalopachus bancanus (assembly GCA_027257055.1). Classification (NCBI taxonomy): domain Eukaryota; kingdom Metazoa; phylum Chordata; class Mammalia; order Primates; family Tarsiidae; genus Cephalopachus; species Cephalopachus bancanus. The sequence goes on from JAPVLO010000844.1 coordinate 153,399, forward strand.
TTCTTGCTATTGTGAACAATGCTGCGATAAACATACGTGTGCAGGCATCTTTTTTATAGAGTGATTTGAGTTCTTCAGGGTATATTCCCAGTAGGGGGATTGCGGGGTTGTATGGGAGGTTGATATTTAGAGCTTTTAGGAATCGCCACACTGCTTTCCACAGAGGTTGCACTAGTTTACACTCCCACCAACAGTGTAGAAGTGATCCCTTTTTGCCACACCCTCTCCAGCAGCTGTTATTTTTTGAGTTGTTGATAATTGCCATTCTGACTGGAGTTAGGTGGTATCTCAGTGTGGTTTTGATTTGCATCTCCCTGATAATTAGTGAGGTTGAATATTTCTTCGTGTGTTTGTTGGCTGCTCAGATGTCCTCTTTTGTGAAGTGTCTGTTCATATCTTTTGCCCGTTTGATAATGGGGTTGTTTGTTTTTTTCTTTTCAGCACGTTTTAGTTCCTTGTAGATCCAGGATGTTAAGCCTTTGTCAGACCTGGTATTGGCGAATATTTTTTCCCAGTCTGTAGGCTGTCTCCCTGCTCTCTTCATGGTTTCTTTGGCCTTGCAGAAGCTTGTCAGTTTAATAAGGTCCCACTTGTCTATCTTCTCTCTTATGACCTGTGGGTTTCGGGTTTTGTTCAGGAATTGGATGCCAGTTCTGATTTCCATAAGGGTATTTCCTTCCTTTTCTAAGGTTCTTATGGTTTGAGGTTTTACATTTAGGTCTCTGATCCATTTGGAATTAACCTTTGTGCATGGGGATAGATAGGGGTCCTGTTTCAATCTTCTGCATGTGGTCAGCCAGTTTTCCCAGCACCATTTACTGAATAGTTCTCCTCTCCCCAGTGGTAGGTGGTGGAGGCCTTGTTGAAGATGAGTTGGTTGAGAAATTGAGGTTTTGCTTCTGGAATCTCAATTCTATTCCATTGATCTATATGCCTGTTCCTGTACCAATACCAAGCTGTTTTGATGATTGTAGCTTTATAATAAAGTTTGAAGTCTGGTAATGTGATACCACCTGCTTTGTTTTTTTTGCTGAAGATTGTTCTGGCTATTCCTGGACATTTGTGTTTCCATATGAATTCCTTTGTTGTCTTTTCTAGGTCTGAGAAGAATGTTGCTGGTAATTTGATGGGTATTGCATTGAATTTGTAGATTGCCTTAGGTAAGATGGACATCTTCACAATGTTGATTCTTCCAATCCATGAGCATGGGATATTTTTACACTTGTTTGTGTCATCTTTGATTTCTTTGAGCAGTGTTTTGTAATTTTCACTGTAAAGGTCTTTCACATCTCTGGTTAGGAAGATGCCAAGGTATTTCATTTTTTTTGTGGCTATTGTGAATGGAATTGTGTTTTTTATTTGGGTTTCTGTTTGTTTATTATTGGTGTAGAGAAATGCGATTGTCTTTTGTACATTTATTTTGTATCCTGAGACTTTGCCGAAGGCTTTTATCAGAGTAAGGAGGTTTTTGACAGATTCTCTTGGGTTTTCAAGGTACACAATCATATCATCTGCAAAGAGAGAGAACTTGACTTCCTCTTTTCCTATTTGGATTCCTCTGATTGCCTCCTCTTCTCTGATTGCTCTAGCCAGGACTTCCAATACTATGTTGAACAGGAGGGGTGAGAATGGGCATCCTTGTCTTGTTCCAGTTTTCAGGGGAAATGGTTCCAATCTTTGTCCATTTAGGAGTATGCTGGCTGTGGGTTTCTCGTAGATGGCTTTTACTATTTTGAGGTATGTTCCCCATATGCCTAGATGTTCAAGGGTTTTTATCAAGAAGGGGTGCTGGATTTTATCAAGAGCTTTTTCTGCATCTAATGATATAATCATGTGGTTTTTGTTTTGACATCTGTTGATGTATTTAATTACATTTATGGTTTTCGAATGTTGAACCAGCCTTGCATCCGAGGAATGAAACCTACTTGGTCATGATGGATGATTTTTGAGATGTATTGCTGAATTTGGTTTGCTAGGATCTTGTTGAGAATTTTAGCATCTATGTTCGTCAAAGATATTGGCCTGTAGTTCTCTTTCTTTGTTGAATCTTTACCTGGCTTGGGTATCAATGTGATGTTGGCTTCGTAAAATGATTTGGGGAGAGTTCCATCTTTTTCAATCACCTGGAATACCTTTAGTAGGATTGGTATCAGCTCCTCCTTAAATGTCTTGTAGAATGCTGCTGGAAAGCCATCTGGACCAGGGCTTTTTTTTGTAGGAAGTTTTCTTATTACGTAGTCGATTTCCTTGATTGTTATTGGTCTATTTAGGGTCTCAATTTCTTCTTGTTCCAATCTAGGTAGGTTGTGTGATGTCAGAAAGTCCTCCCTTTCATTAAGGTTTTCAAGTTTGTTTCCATACAAGTGTACGTAGTAGTCTCTAATAATCTTTTGTATTTCTTCAGGGTCAGAAGTGACTTCATCTTTTGTGTTTCTGATTATGCTTATTTGAATTTTTTCTCATTTTTTCTTGGTCAGTCTAGCTAGGGGACCATCAATCTTGTTTATCCTTTCTAAGAACCAGCTTTTTGTTTCATTTATTTTTTTGTCTTCCATGTCCTGGATTTGGGCTTTTATTTTGGTGATCTGGATTCTTCTGCTGAAATTAGGGTTTTTGTGGTCTTGCTTTTCCAGCTTCTTTAGGTGGCATGTTAGGTTGTTAATTTGTGTTCCTTTCATTTTCTTCATGTGCGTTTGTAGGGATATAAATTCCCCTCTTACTACAGCTTTCAAGGCGTCCCAGACATTTTGGTAAGATGTTTCTTCATTTTCATTTGTTTCCAGGTATCTTTTGATCTCTGTTTTGATTTCATCATTGACCCAGGAGTTCTTTAGCATCATGCTGTTTAGTGTCCATGTCTTTGTGTGTTTTGAGGGGACTTTGTTGGTTTCAATGTTTATTTTTATTCCACTGTGGTCTGAGAAGGTGCATGGTAGAATTTTGGTCCTTTTAAATTTTCTTATGCTTGATTTATGGCCAATTACATGGTCAATCTTAGAATACGTTCCATGCAGTGATGAGTAGAATGTATATTCTGTGGTCTTTGGATGGAGTGTTCTGTAGGTATCAATTAAGTCCATTTGGTCCAAAGTCACATTGAGGTTCCGGATCTCCTTGCTGATTTTTTGTCCTGATGATCTGTCTAGGGTTGTGAGTGGGGTATTAAAGTCCCCAGTTATGATGGTGTGAGAGTCAATATCTTTCTTTAGTTTTCCTAGAAGTTGCTTTATGAAAGTTGGCGCACCTATGTTGGGTGCATATATGTTTAGGATAGATATTTCTTGATGATGAATTGAACCTTTTATCATTATGTAGTGGCCTTCTGTATCTTTTTGATTTTTAGTAGCTTGAAGGGTATTTTGTCTGAAATTAAGATCGCTACTCCTCCTTTCTTTTGTATTCCGTTCGCCTGAAAGTTTGTTTCCCATCCTCTTACTTTGAGTCTGTGGGTATCCTTTCTAGTGAGGTGACTCTCTTGAAGGCAATAGATTGTTGCCTGATGATATTTTATCCATTTTGCCATTCTATGTCTTTTCAGTGGTGCATTTAGTCCATTCACATTTAGGCTAATTATTAAAATGCAAGAGTTGATCCCTGTCATAAGGTTTTTACAGAGTTGTTCCTGTTTGTTTGTTGTCTTTCTTTGGGTTCTGGAGTTGGCTCATGTGTGTTTTTAATCTTTTGCCTGTACTCTTGTGAAGAATGTTGTTGTCCTTTTTTCTTTTTCTTCTGTGTTCAGTACTTTCTTAAGTGTTTCTTGTAGAGGTGGTCTGGTGGCAGCGTAGGTTCTTAGGGATTGGATATCTGGAAAAGATTTCAATTCTCCCACACTAATAAAGCTTAGTTTGGCTGGGTAGGTTATTCTTGGTTGAAATTGTTTCTCTTTTAGAACTTTGAAGATAGGGTTCCAGGCTCTCCTAGCCTGAAGGGTTTCTGTGGATAAATCTGCTGCTATTCTAATTGGTTTTCCCTGGTAAGTAGTCTGGCCTTTTTCTCTTGCTGCCTTTAGGATTTTTTCTTTTACAGCCACTTTGTTTAGGCGAATTATTATGTGTCTGGGAGTTGGTCTTCTCATTTGTTGTCTTGCAGGGGTTCTCTGAATCTCTTGTGTTTGGATTTTTTCATCCTTAATGAGATGAGGGAAGTTTTCTTGAATGATTTCATGAAATGTTTGTTCCAGTGTGGCTTCTGTTTCTCTCTCTGCCTCAGGAAGCCCAATTACTCTTAGGTTTGGTCTCTTGAAGCGATCATTCATCTCTTGCAGGTTTTGTTCTGTCTTTTTGAGCTTCTTTTCTATGCTTTTGACAGTTTGGGTTAGTTCTGTGTTTTGGTCTTTGAGCTCTGAGATTCTTTCTTCTGCTTGGCTTATTCTGCTTTCCATGCTTATTAGTCTGTTATTCATTTCCATCACAGTATTCTTTACTGCTGTTATTTCTGACATCAGCTCCTTCCTATTTTCCTCTTGTCTCTCCTCAATTTTTTTAATTCTCTCCATTAATGTCTTGATGTCTGGGTTTGTTGCATGTGACCAGTCATTCTGGGGGCTCTTCATTGTTTGTGTTCCAGAATCTGTTTACTCAGTGTCTAATCTCCCAGGGGTCTGTGTGAGGCCTATATTCTTCTTTTGGTTTTTCTTCATTTGTGCAGTTTTTCCACCTTCCTACTTTTTCCTTCCCTCCATGTCACCGTCTTCTTTAATTCTGTTATTCAGGGGTAAAGAGATTGGTTTTACTTCGTTTGTTCAATCTCCAATTCTTTATGTATGCCCTCTTACTTTGTTCAATTCTGGAGTTGCACTGTAGGTTGGGGGTGGTCCTTTTTGCAGTTTTGAGATTTACTTAAGGGGGGAGCTGTGATTCAAAATCTATCTGCAGGTCCTGGTATTCGCTGACAGGTGTGTGGATAATCTGGAACCCACTTCCCACTGCCTTGGAATCTGTCCGTGCAGTGGGGCTGTAGGTTTACTCCCTGAAATAAAATGTGGTTAGCAGAGGGATGAGAATGGAGCAGACAGTGGGTTGAAGAGGGGGGTGGGGAGATAGAGGAGTAAGGGGGAAACAAACGTGTGCCAACAAATGGAGAGAGAGACCTATACTGAAACAGATAAAAACAATAGACCACAGCTACTGACAAACCAACTCCAATACAAAAAAAAAATAAAACATATAGTGATGCTAACATACAAGCTAACCAACCACCTTATTGGTGTGCTGTTCCTCTATACAAAGATATGGTTTACAGAGAGAAGAAAAGAGAAGAAAAGGAAGGGGGGGAAAGGAACAAACAGTAGGAATAGAATTAAGTCATTAAACTAACAGAATCAATGAAGCACACTCTGAGACTTTTCGTTTAAGTCCAGTGTCCTTTCAGTTCTGATTTCTAGCTTTCTTTTCAAGCAGGTAAATTAATTTGCAGTTAGGGTCAGTTGCCCCTGGTCTGCTGTGAAGGACAGTTCAGATCACCCTCCGTTCACCACTCTGGCCTATGTCCTTTTCAAGCTTGTTTCTCCCATTTCGGCGTTGTTACCTTGAATCACCAGCAGGTGGTGTTATCTCAGCTGCTCGCCCCAGAGAGGGTTGGGCCGGACAGGAACCGGCGAGACTGGAGATGGATGCCTGCCTCAGGGCACAGGCAGGAGACTCACGGTGGGCAGGACGTCTCGGTCACAGGAGAGGTGGCAGCGATCCCAGCAGATCTTCCCTGAAGGGGCTTCAAGGACTGAAGTTGTGGATCGCCTCCGGCCCAGGTGGTGCGATGTGCTACCGGCGGCGGCTGTGGTGGCGGCGGCGGCGGCATCTGTGCTGCAGTGGCTGCCCAGTCCGCCGCGATGCCCCAGCGGTGGCAACGGCCAAGCTCCATATGAAGAGCAGGCTGCGATATTGGGGTCTGCAGCCCCCGGGGCGAGAGCCAGAAACCCACTGCAGTTCTCCTTTGCAGAGGGTTTCACAGACCAGGTTGCCCCATCGCCATCTTGCCAGAAGACAACCTTTAGCAATTTTAACCACAGACGGTGTTTTTCTTAAGTCAAACATTATGAACGTCCTGGTTTTCTTCCTAACTTTCTCATAACTATTTACTATTATAGGCCTATAATATCCTTACCCTATAAAGCTAAACCTTAACCCTAAGTCTTATTTAACTTACTTACTACTATATATTTATTTCTATTAATCTTATTTCTATCCTTATGTCTCTATATTTTCTTAACTATCACTTACACTATTATATATTTCTTATCTTACTAGTTTATCTTATCTTACTATCTTATTATTAATATTCTAAATTCTATCTTCATTAAACTACTTATTTAATCCTAAAATATCTTAACCTATTTTTCATCTCAAACGGTTGTTTTCCACCAGCCTTCAGCTGGGGTCTGTTGTTTATGAGGAAGTGGCTGACTCGTTCCTCTCGGCCTCCTGCTGTTTAGTGAAAAACATCCTTACACACCCTAAGGGGCACCCTTTTTGCTGCAATCTCACCTCCATTATGCCTATGTATAATTTTTGCTGTCAAATGCCATCCTCCATTTGCTCATCTATTATCTCAATTAGAGGGAACATTCTCAAGTCTATGCATGCAATCCTTCAAAGTTAGGGAAGATCCGTCAACAGGATCCATGGGGCTTTGCCTCCGTCATGGCCGCATTTTACTGGGGCCTTGCTCCCAGCCGGCGTTTTTCCTGTTTTCAGGTCCCTTTCACCTTACTTTTACTAGTGATTGCGGCTCCCGATACAGCAGGCCTCTGCAGGCTCAAAGAGGCCAACACTCAGTGGCTAGGTGTAGGCACACCCATCCACACAAATCCTAAGGATATAGGAGGTGTACAGTGTTGAGAGCTGGTGTGGGGAGGGAAGGGGACAGGGGTTGGAGGAGAGACAGGAATTCCCAGGTATGTTTGTAGCGAAGTTGTGAGTGTGAAATGCCAAGTCCTAGGCCAATATACCTCTTTCCTTTCAGAGTCACAGTCACGTCTTATTATGATCTTGCTGTCCTGCTAGGTGCTCACACCAAGGCTGAGCCTCACTATGCCTGGTTTTCTCCTGTCAAGGCTTTCTGCCATTGTGGGGTGCTGGGAAAAGGCAAATGCCCCTGGGGGTGTTGAGCCTAGACTTGTCCCCAGCTTCCCTGCCCACAGGGCCCTGAAGTGCAACAAAATCAGTGACCTGAAACACCTCCCAGTTACCATTGCAGTGCATCCTTGGTGCTATGGATAGCCTGCTTTCTGCACCCTTGCCCTTACATCCACCCCCACCTGCTTTCTCAGGCACACTCAATTTGTCAATCCTATGGCCCATGTGGCATGAGGATCCAAATATTTTTTGTTTGTTTTTTAAACAACTTTATTGACATATAATTGATATTTTATTTCAATAGCTTTGGGGTTACAAATAGTTTTTGGTCTGGGCTTTAAGTGTACCCATCACCACAACCTGTGCACATTGTACCCAATAGGTGAATTTTTTTGTCCCTCTACTCCCCTCCCCCACTTTTCTGAGTCTCCAATGTCCATTATACCATATTCTATGTCTTTGCAGATCCTTAGTTTAGCTCTCACTTACAAGTGAGAACATGCAGTGTTTGGTTTTCTATTCCTGAGTTAGTTCACTTAGGCTGATGTTTTCATCCATGTTGCTGCAAAAGACATTATTTCATTCTTTTTGGCAGCTGAATAGTATTCCCTGGTATATGTATACCATATTTTCATTATCCACTGATAGGTTGATGGACATTTAGGTTGATTCCACATCTTTGCAATTATGAATTGTGCTGCAATGAACATACAGGTGCAGGTGTCTTTTTCATATAATGACCTCTGTTCCTTAGGGTACCTAGTAGTGGGATTGCTGGATCAAATGGTAGATCTACTTTTAATTCTTTGAGTAATTCCCATACCACTTTCCATAGAAACTGTACTAATTTACACTCCCACCAATAGGGTACAAGTATTTCCTTTTCTCCCCATCCACGTCAGCATCTATTATTTCTTGATTTTTTTAAATAATAGTCATTCTGATTGGTGTAAAGTGTTATCTCATTGTGGTTTTAATTTGCATTTCCCTGATGATGAGTGATGTTGAGCATTTTTTCATATGTTTTTTGGTCATTTGTATATCTCCTTTTGAGAGACGTCTGTTAATGTAATTTGCCCACTTTTTAAAGGGGTTATTTGCTTTTTTCTTGCTGATTTGTTTGAATTATTTTTAGATTCTGGATATTAATCCTTTGTCAGATGTATAGTTTGTGAATAGCTTCTATTCTATAGGTTGCCTATTTTCTTGGTTGATTGCTTCTTTTGCTGTGCAAAAGCTTTTTAGTTTAATTAAGTCCGACTTATTTATTTTTGTTGCATTTGCTTTTGGAGTTTTAGTCATAAATTCTTTGTTTAGGGTGATGTCCAGGAGAGTTTTTCCCTGGTTTTCTTCTAGGATTGCTATGGTTTCAGATCTGACAAATAAGTCTTTAATCCATCTTGAGTTAATTTTTGTATATGGTGAGAGATAGGCATTGAGTTTCATTTTTCTGTATGTAGCTATCCAATTTTCCCAGCACCATTTGATGAATAAGGTGCCTTTTCCCCAGTGTATGTTTTTGTCTGCTTTGTCAAAGATCAGCTGGTTTGGGAGTTTATTTCTGGATTCTCTATTCTGTTCCATTTGTCCAAGTGTCTGCTCTTGTACCAGTATCATGCTATTTTAGTTACTATAGACTTGTATAATTTGAAGTCAGGTAATATGATGCCTCCAGCTTTGTTCTTTTTGCTTAAGATTGCTTTGGCTACTCTGACTTTTTTTGGTTCCACATGAATTTTAGGATTGTTTTTTCTAATTATCCAAAAAATTATATTGGTAATTTGATAGGGATTGCATTGAATCTGTTGATTACTTTTGATAATATGGTCATTTTAGCAAAGTTGATGCTTCCAATCCATGAGCATGGGATGCATCTCCATTTGTTTGTGTCCTCTACAATTTCTTTCATTAGGGTTCTGCAGTTTCTCTTGTAATGATCTTTCATCTCAGCCAGGCTCAGTGGCTCAGCCTGTAATCCCATGCCTTTGGGAGGCTGAGGTGAGTGGATTGCCTGAGCCCGAGGGTTCGAGACCCACCTGGGCAACTTGGCGAGACCTCATCTTTACAATAAATAAATAAAAAGATTAGCCGGGTGTGGTAGGGCACGCCTGTAGTTCCAGCTACTTGGAAGGCTGAGGTGGAAGGATCGCCAGAAGCGGCCACTGCACTCCAGTCTGGGTGACAGAGTGAGACTCCAACTCAAAAAAAAAAAAAAAAAGATCTTTCATCTCCTTGGTTAAATAAATTCCTAGGTATTTTAGCTTTTTGGCCACTATTGTAAATGAAATTGAGTTCTTGATTTGATTCTCAGCTTGGTCACTGTTAGTAGTGCTACTGATTTGTGTGTGTTGATTTTGTATCCTGAAACTTTACCAGATTAATTCATCAAGTTCAGGAGCCTTTTGGAGGAGTCTTTAGGATGTTCTAGGTATAAGATCACATTGTCAGCATACAGAGATAGTTTGATTTGTCTTTTTCCAATTTGGATGTCTTTTATGTCTTTTTCTTATCTGCTCTGGCTAGGACTTCCAGTACTATGCTGAACAAGAGCAGTGAAAGTGGGCATCTTTGTCTTGTTTCAGTTCTGAGAAGGAATGTTTTAAACTTTTCTCCATTCAGGATGACATTGACTGTGGATTTGCTATATATGGCTTTTATTATTTTTGAGGAATGGTCCCTTTATGCCTATTTTGCTGAGGGTTTTTATTGTGAAAGGATGCTTGATTTTATCAAATGCTTTTTTGTATTTACTGAAATTATCATATGATTTTTGTTTTTAATTCTGTTTATGTAGTGGATCCTGTTTATTGACTTTCATATGTTGAACCAACCTTGCATCCCTGAGATAAAACCCAGTGGGTCAGGATGTGTTATTATTTTTTTTATGTGCTGTTGAATCTGTTTGCTAATATTTTGTTGAGGATTTTCACATCTATATTTTAAGGGATATTGGTCTGTAGCTTTTGTTGTTGTTGTTGTTGTTGTTGTTGGGTCTTTTCCTGGCTTTGTATTAGAGTTATACTGGCCTTGTAGAACAAGTTAGGGAGCATTCCCTTCTTGTCAAACTTGTGGAATAGCTTCAGTAAAACTGGTATCAGTTCGTTGACGGTCTGGAAGAATTCAGCTGTGAGTCCATCAGGTCCTGGACGTTTTTTTGTTAGGAGACTTCTAATTACTGTTTCAATCTTGCTACTCATTATAGGTCTGTTCAGTATTTCTGTTTCTTCCTGATTCAAGGTTGTGATAGTTGTATGTTTCCAAGAATTTATCCATTTCCTCTAGATTGTCTAGTTTATTTGCATAGAGGTGTTCATAATAGTTTTGGATGATCCTTTGAATTTCTGTCATGTCATTTGTAATGTCTCCATTTTCATTTCTGATTGAACTAATTAGAATCTTCTCTGTTTCTTAATTAGTCTAGCTAGCAGTCTATCAATTTTGTTTATCTTTTCTTTTTTTAGTTTGTTCCTTCTTTCTTTCATTCTTTTGTTTTAAAGATGTGGGGTGAGATTCAAAATTAGGTACATAAGTGAACATCATACAGGTAAAGTTTGGGCCTCCCTTTGGTACCTTCTTTGCCTGGTTTTAGATCAGGTACTACTATTGATGTTGTGTTCCCCCCTTCCCCCTACCAGCAGTATCCTGCTACTGCCAATCCTTTTCTTATAGTATTATGCTAAAGGTTCAGGGTCCACTTATGAGAGAAAACATGTGGTTCTCAGTTCTTTGCTTCTGTGATAAATCACTGAGTATGATAGACTCTAAATCCATACACGTTGCTGCAAAGTTCATATGCTTGTCCTTTAGGGTTGTGTAATATTTCATCATGTATATGTACCACATTTTTTAATGCAGTCCAGTTTATCTTTTCAAAGATTAAATTTTTGTTTATCCTTTCAATTTTTGTTTATCTTTTCAGCTTTTTGTTTCATTGATCCTTTGTATTTTTATAATTTTAATATCATTTAGCTCTGCTCTCCTCTTCATTATTTCTTTTCTTCTGCTAGTTTAGGTTTGGTTTGTTTGTGTTTTTCTAGTTCCTTGAGGTGTGATGTTATGTTGTTGATATGCAATCTTTTAGTCTTATTAATGTCGGCCTTAAGCACTATAAATTTTCCTGAGCCAGTTTTCCTGTTCCAGAGGTTTTGATAACTTGTTTCATGGTTGTCATATGTTTTGAGAAAATTTTTAATTTCCATCTTGATTTTATTTTTAGCCCAAGGGTCATTCAGAAGCAGATTGTTTAATCATGTTTTTGTTGGGTTTTGCAAGTTCTTTTTGGAGTTAATTTCTAGTTGTATTCCACTGTGGTCTGAGAAAGTGCTTGATATGATTTCAATATTTTTTAATTTGTTGAAACTTGATTTGTGGCCTATCATATGATCTATCTTGAAGAATGTTCCATGTGCTGATGAAAAATATATATATTCTGTAGTTTTGGGGTGGAATGTTCTGTAGATGTCTTGCTTTAGGGTCTGGTTTAATGCCAGTGTTTCTTTGTTGGCTTTTTGCCTTGATGATCTGTCTATTGCTGTCAGTGGAGTGTTGAAATCTCCCACTATTGTTGTATTGCTGTCTGTCTCTCTTTTCAGGTCCAGTAGAATTTGTTTTATAATGCTGGGAGCTCTCTGTTAGGCACATATATATTTTAAATTGCTATATCTTCTTGTTGAATTAATCCCTTTATTATTGTATAATAATCATCTTTGTCCTTTTTTTGCTGTGGTTATTTAAAGTGTGTTTTATCTGATATGGGAATGGCTACTCTTGCTTATTTTTGGTGTCCACATGCATGAAATGTTTTTCCCACCCCTTTTCCTTGAGTCTATAGGAGTCTTTGTGAGTTAGGTGGGTCTCCCGAAGACAGCAGGTATTTGCATTGTGTTTTTTAATCCATTCTGTCAGTCTTTATCTTTTTAGTGGGGGCATTTAGACCACTTACATTTAGAGTTAATAATCATATATCAGGTACTATTCCATTCATCATACTGGTTGTTATCTGGTTGCTTGCTTTGTTTGTTTGTTGGTTGGTTGGTTGGTTTTCTCTATGTGTTGGTGTTCTATAAGGCCCATGAACTTTATGGCTTCCAGCATTTTTCTATTGGTACATTTAAACCTTCTGTTTCAATATTTAGAACTCCTTTGAGTATTTCTTGTAGTGCCAGTCTAGTGGTGACAAATTCCCTCAGCGTTTTCTTGTTTGTGAATGACTTCATTTATCTTTCATTTATAAAATTTAGTTTTGCAGGATACAAAATATTTGACTGACTGTTGATCTCTTTGAGGAGATTGAAGATGGGGCCTCAATCCCTTCTGGCTTGTAAAATTTCTTCTGAGAAGTCTGCTGTTAGTCTGATAGGTTTACCGTTGTAAGTTATTTGATACTTTTGTCTCACTGCTCTTAAAATTCTTCCTTCACATTAACTTTGCATATACAGATGATTATATGCCTTGGGGATAACCTTTTTGCAATGAGTCTTCTCACTGGGCTCCTGGGGGTTCTTTAGGTTTCTTGTACGTGGTTGCTTAGATCTCTGTCAAGGCCAGGAAATTTTTCCTCCATTATTCCCTCAAATAGGTCTTCCAAACCCATTGCTTCCTCTTCTTCCTCAGGAATACCTATGATTCTTAGGTTTGGACATATTACATAATCTCACATTTCTTGGAGACTTTGTTCTGTTCTCTTGATTCTTTTTTCTTTATTGCTGTCTGATTGGGTTATTTCAAAAACCTTGTCTTCAAGTTCTGTGATCCCTGCTTTTGCTTGTTCTAGTCTACTTTTAAAACTTTCCAATGGATTTTGTACTTCTCTGGATGATTCTTTCACTTCCAGAATTTCAGCTTTTTTTTTAAGGTGTCTATCTCTTTGGAGAATTTTTTATTCATGCTATGAATAGTTTTATATTGGTTTTTAATTTTCTTCTAAAGTTCATTGATCAATTGTATAATCAACCTTTTGAATTCTATGTCTGAAATTTCAAAAATTTCATTTTGGTGTGGTCTTTGGGGAGTGTTGGAGAACTCTATTTTTTTCATATTGTCAGAATTATTTTTCTGATTCCTTCTCATTTGGGTATATCTTCTTATGTGAGATTGACAGGGAGCTAACATAGGCACTATAGATTTCCCTTGGTTATATTTTGCCTGGGTGTATTGAGTTTCTTAGTAGCAAGCTATGGCAGTTCTGTGCTGAGCACCTGCACTGGCTAACAGTGTCCTCAGTGGTTAGAGTTGCTTGGAAAGTGGTATCAGTGGGTTTTTGGATCAAGCCTTCTCCAGAGCTGAGATATTATATCAGGTGGAATGGACTATGCTGTTGACCTCTGGCCAGGCGGTGGCACTTGTGGGAGAGAACCAGCTGTGATGGTGGCTGTGGGCCTTCACCTTAAATGCCCAGCCAATCTAGGCAGGAAGTGGGGCTCTGGGTATTACCCAAGTTCTTTGTCTGTTCTGAGCCCTCAAGGGTAGCACAGGAGGGAAGGGGAAGGAAGAAACCAAAACACCCCACCCATGTGCACTCCTGGTCACCCCAGTGGGGGTTAGGAGGGAGTCCCACACCACTAGAGCAAGGCTACCATGTAGGGCGGACACAGAATTTACAGGGTGTGACAGGTTGCTATGGCAACACATCCCACCTGGCTTCCTGCTTTAGCTTCAAGTAGTTTGCAATCTGAAGGTCAAAGTGCAGTGGCCTTAGGGCCTCATGTGTTCTTGCAGCAGCCTGCCCCAAGAACTGTCTGCCACCAGGGAGTTTGCACTTGGGACCCATCTCCTCCCAGACCTACCAGAAATCAGCTGTTGGAAAGGGTTGAATTCCTGGGAAATGGCAGCTGGAACTGCTCAGGACTTTTTTCCTGCACCACTCAATGTGGGTTTGGCAGAACATGGCTGTGGGTAAGGCAGTTTGCCGTGAGGAACTGGAGTCCCACAAGGCTCAGGAGGCTCTTTAAGTGGTGGCAGGAGCACAGAACTCCTGAATTCCCCTCACTCACCTTCCGCACTGTGTCAGAATGCTGCTGGTGATCTGTGTCACGATCTGGAGGAGAGTCTGGATAATTCCAGCCCAGGGTGGTTGATTTTTTTTCTTCTTTGGACTATGTGAATTATTATCTTTGCTGAGTCGTGGAGCATGCTGCTAGTCTCATTCCTCTCTGAATGATGAGGAAATTCTTTCTATTTTGGTTTATTCTGTAGGAGAAACTCACTCCAGCTGTCTCACATTGATTATCTTAATTGAATCCCCCCTCCTCTGAACAGTTTTAAATGACCTGTCTTCATATTTCTGATTCTTTCTTTTGTTTGATGAAGTCTGGTGTTGAAAAGCTCTATAGAATTTTTTATTTCAGTTATTGTGTTCATCAGCTCCAGAACTTTTTTGGTTCTCTTTAATGGTTTCTATCTCTTTGTTGATATTCTCATTTTATCCATGTATCATTTTTCTAGTTCAGTTTAGTTGCCTATCTGTATTCTCTTATAGTTCACTGAGTTTCTTTAAAATTATTATTTTTGAATTTTTTGCCAGACATTTCATAGAGCTTCATTTATTTAGGGTCAGTTACTGGAGATTTATTTTCTTGTTTTGGTAGGGTCATATTGTCACACCAGTCTCCCCCTCAAAAGCATTAAGTTGCTACCTATGGCCTAGTACCTAAATAATTAAATTCAAAGTCTCTTTCTGGGGTTGTAGGGTCAAGCCTTAGCCCCAGGTTTATTTGCCCTTCTCTTCCTGTTCCCACTGTGTTTTCCTGCCAACCCAGTTCCTCAAGTTCACCAAGTAGAAATTGTGTTCTTTCAACTCTCAATCCTAGCTCATACTCTTCTCTATAACATCTCCTCCATGCCCTCAGTTCTGTCTGTCTTTTGCAGTTTTACCTACCCTTTTAGCCCTCTCTCAAATACTATCTTGAAGTGACGCCTCCTTTGCGCCAGCCCATTATGATGAAATCTTGTCTTCCTCTAGACCTCTCTGCCACTTGGCACATCTCCCTTGTCTTCTGAGTCTTAGTTTACCTGACCTATAAGTCCTCAGCACACAGGACTGTTGTGAGATTCCAAAAATAAGCCTGCATAATGTGAAAGTGTTTAGCAGTGGTCTTCTGCTGCCTCTCCTCATCCCACTATCCCCAATGGCCCAAGTCCTCAGCTGGTGAGGTGCTTAACTCTATGATGCTGTGACACTGTATGGTTGTCCACTAGCTCCCCATCCTGTAGGGGAACTAGAAAATTCAAAGCCTTCCTAGAGGAGGGTGGACCTCTAAGCCTCAAAGTAAATAATAAATTTGCCTCTCAGCTGTAAACATAAAATATACAACCAGAGGGCAATCCCCTCGGGTCCCCTCCTACTGTGGGAGCTTTTCTGTCCAGAAACCAAGCAACCTGAGAGGGAGCAAATGGTGAGAAATCTAGTATTAGGGCTCAGGCTCATTTCTTCTCCTCCTCCTCACCCATGGGCTTGTCCCCAAAATAAGAGTTCAACCCTGTTCTTTTCCAGGCAATTTAAGTCATTGGATGTCCTCCCCAAATTCTGGCTCTACCTCCAGGTCCTATGGGAGTCATTTGGAACAGCCCCTTGTCTCCAAGCAAGATGCTGCCAGATAAGTGGGTGCTTTAGTGATCCACAGAATGAGAAAGTTCTTTCCAACATCTACCTCAATTTCTCCAGCTGCTCCCTAAATGTACTTTTTCTCTTTCCTCCATGGACATGGAAATCACTTCTCAAAACATTCTGGGTGAAGATTAAGCTGAGTTATTTGTTTCTCTGTTTCTGACTATGTTCCATTTCCAGTCTCTTTAGCTCTGTTGAACTTGTCCCACTGGTTCTAATGCCCATTATCCTGCCTAATCATAACCTTAGGTCTTTGGAGTCTGCTAAAGCAAGCTTCAAATGCAGGCTCCCCCACATTTTCTAGTTCTGTGACCCCAGGTAGGTCCCTTCACTTCTTTGGGTTTCAGTCTTTCTCATCTGAATGGAGCTACAATCATGCATTACTTAACAACTGTGGTGTGTTCTGAGAAATGTGTCGTTAGATGATTTCATCATTGTGAGAACATCATACAGCATGCTTAAAACTAAGTAGCCTACTACACACCTAGCTTACACTTATAAAAACATAGATAGTCTACTACACACCTAGGCTATATGGTACAGCCTATTACTCCTAGGCTGCAAACCAATATAGCATATTATTGTACTGAATACCACAAGCAATTATAATACAGTAGCATTTGTGTATCTAAACATAGAAAAAGTGCAATAAAAACAAAGTATTATAATCTTTATAATACCACCATTATATATGTAGTCCATCATTGACCAAAATGTTGTTATTTGGTGTATGACTCTATTCATAATAGGGTTGTAAAAGTAAACCAGCGAATGCATGTAAGGCATTCAACCTGTTCCTGGCATAATAAGCACACAATAAGTTTTAGAGGAGGAATGGCATGTAAAGTGTGGAAGCAGAGCTTGACATATTGTAGATATTAAATGTCAGCTACTATGCTGATACCCACCTCAGGATCTTCTGGAAACAAATTAAGTGTATTTTTTTGGAGGCAGTGCAGAGATGAACCTGACTCCCAAGATGGGTGAAACCATGAGAAAAGGCACTCCTGTCTCACTCACCTCCCTGACCTCACCACTGCCATCTCACTGACTAATCTTTTCCCACCCACCCAACACTTGAGAGTCACACAGACCTGATTTGTCCAAATATAATTTCATCACTAACTAGCTGAGTATAACATTGGGTAATTCCTTCCTTCACCTCTTTTGAGCCTGTTTCTGCACCTCTAAAATGGGGATTCAAATGTCTACACACCTGCAAGATTTGATGAACTTCTAATGAGAAAATAGGCAAGTGAGCTGTGTCAACCACAGTGGAGAGGGGTTGGTTTTTCTTTCTGTGGTGTCTCCTTTTCCTGGGCCCAAGGCCCTCTTACCCTCACCTCATTTCCCATTTCTGTCTCCTATGCTTCCCCTCCTCATAAAGCTGTCATGGATTAGGACATGGTCATTTCTTGTACCTACACAAGCAATGCTTGTTTATGCTAGTGTTTTTCTGTGACATATTTCACTCTATGGACAAGCTGGAGCCACTGATTCAGCTGTCCCTCACCTACCAAGGTGCTAGTTTGGAGGAGGTCAGGCTCAAGCTGAGTCCAACTCTTTCCCCTTCCCTCAGAAGAAAGGAGGCTGAGAGCCCTGGGGCTCTCCCTAGAGCTGCATCAGGCTTTGCTCCATCCCCTCCCTCCCAGTCAAAAGCTCTGTGCCATAAGTTGCTCTTATTTGATAGCATAAGCTTGTCCAAGGTCATAGGAGCCAGTTAGAGGCCCTGGCAGAACCCTGCTTGCCTCACTGGACTAGGAAATAAGGCTGCAATGGAGTTGAGAAATGAGAAGGGGTGTTTACATTCCAATAAGGGAGGTGGAAGTGCTGCTGATGTCACAAGTGTGAGCTGCACTCAAGGTGTAGAGACAGACTTCCAGCTGCCCAGGCCTCAGTGCCTCTCACCCCTGGGTAGCAAAGTTTTTACTCTTTAATCGTCTCTGTGCTAGCCTCTGCCAGGGCCAATTTATCATCGTTAGGCATAGGTAGGCCCAGCACCTAGGGCCTACAAAATGTTTTAATTTAAACATCAGAAGTAAAAGTGAGTATAATAATAATCAATATGTAGTAATTCATACAACCCAGATAATATTTGTTTTTATACCAATGTGATCATAAAATTAAAATTTTAATATTGTTCCTGATGGAAGGGACCCACAAAGGCAAAGCACCTAGGGCTTATGAAAATTCATATGTAGCCCTGGTTTCTGCTCAGTCCCAGGCTCATCACCATCTGCCTGTTTTAGAGGTGCTACAGCTACCCCAGGGTCTTTCCTGACCATAGCTAGAATCCCAGAGGCAGGGCAGAAAGGGCCAACTCCTAGGAGGCTGCAGGGATGCACTGGGGTGGAGGAGCACAGCCTCTATGGACCGCTGAGCATCTTAGTAGCACTGCCCCACTTTAGCCAGTTTTCCTCATGTACTCTCATTCAAACGCATTTCCTCCTTTGTTCAATGGCTCTCACATCTACCACTCCTGGTTTTCTCTCTGCTCTCTCCAACTCCTCTCCCCCAACTTCCGAAACCACCACTAGTAAGTAAGAGGCTCCTCTTCCTTTGCATTGGGCTACAATAAAAGAAGACAGTCTTGAGAGTCTGGAGAGAAGTCCCACTTCTTTGTCTTTTGGACTCTCAGATCTCTATCCAGAAAAAGGAGACGCTAGCAATTCACAGGGGAGTTGGAGGTTGAAAGGACATCCTGTGTGAGAAAGCCCATGGTACTGGTGTACAGTAGGCATGCAGTATCCATGCATTCCCTCCTGCGTAGTGGAAGGGTTTGATGCTATCCTCATCCACTCTTCCTCAGATTCTTCTGAGCGCCAGTGACCCCTTGTATCCCCAGTCCCTGCCTCATATCCTCTCATGTCTTCCTGCTTCTACACACAAATATCTAACTGCATTCAGCACATACTCCCTGAGCACTGGCTCTTCTAGAGCAGACTCTGTGCTGGACACTGATCAAAGAGATGACTCTCACATGTCCCTGCCCTTAATGTCATAACATGGACCAGGAGATTGTCTTCTATATTTGAGGTTAGTTTGATGTAACAAAAGTCCACTTGAAAAGTGCTTCATGAGTGCAGGAGTGGGTTGGTTAGAAAAGCCTGGCTGAGGCTTGAGGGTGTGAACCCCAGAGAGGGGAAAGAAGGGCATGCCAGATAGGGGCCTGGAGTGAATGAACCAACACAATGAGCAGAGATTACACACTTGCTTTATGCCCATGACTATACTGGGTACAGTGATATAGGTGCAAATGTACATTTTATAAGATCTTCTCAACATCCTAGCAAGATAGGCACTCCTCTACCCATTTTACAATTGAGAAAACTGAGGCTTTCTAGAGCAAAAAGTGCCTTGCTAAATATCACACTGATAAGAAATGGTAGAGCCAGGATTTGAACACCCCTGTGTGATTCCAGGTACTTTTCACTGGGCCTACATACATCCCTGAGCCAGGCACTAAATGGCTCAGAGATGAACCCTGTGCAGATCCTGATCCCAGGTGGTCCCAGGGTAATGGGAAGAGTGGTAGTGTGATTGGTACCCAAAGAACCCTAAGAGGAGGCATAAGGAAGATAGAGGCTTTGGAAGAGATGCAAAGGACAGTGACAATTTAGAAGGAGAGATGAGATCTTTCTGAAAGCTTCAGGGATGACCTCATGGTGGAGATATTTGAGTTGAGTGTTGCCAGACTGGTGTGGTTTGAGGATACCTTAAAATATAATAACCCCTGGGGAGGGTGATAGCACTTAGCAACAAACAGCCTATATTACTAAGTAATCCACACATCTCTCTGAGCTTTATTTTACTTATGGGGAAACTGAGGTTCTGAAACGTTAAATATTTTGCCCTCAGCTCCACAGCCAACAACTGACAAAGCTGGGACTTGGAGCCTGGGTTCTTTGAGTCCAAGAGCAGTCCAACTGCTGGCAAAGAGAACTAAAGGAGCATGCCCAGAACATGTCTAGAGAAGGGATGTGAAATGGAAGAGAAGCATGGTGGTACAGATCAAGACCACATTGTAGGGTCCTGAATGCCACGGTTTAGTAGTCAGTGGAGAGAGGGGTGAAGGCGTTGATGGTTTGTGAGCCAGAGAGACATACGATGACAATGAACTTTAGAAAGAGTCACCTGACACCATTACAGGTGGAAATGGGTGGAAGAAGAGAGAAGAGGGATGAAGGACTCTCCCTGACATCCCAGTGGAGAGGAATGAAGTGGGAACTAGCATGTCACTGACACCGGGACAGAAGGTAGATACAAGAGATGCTGCGGAAGTAGAATAGACAGGATTTGGCCAGATCCTCATTAGGGCCTGCATGATCTGGCCCTGCCTACCTCTCTGGCCTCATCTCCTTCCACTCTTTCCTTGCTCCCTGCACTCCAGCCACGCTGACTGCTCACCCTTGAAAACCCCACTCTTGTTTCCACTCCAGAACCATTGCACTTGCTTACTATTTCTCTGCCCAGAACTCATCCCCCTAGATCTTTTTATAGGTGATTTCTCCTCATTTGGGTCTTAGCTCAAATGTTACAGTCTCAGACAGTTCCTCCCTTACTATGCTACCAAAGTACCCACCTAGTCACTACCGCTTCATACTGCTTTGCTGCCTTCATAGCCCTTGGAGTAGCAGAAGGTGGCTTGCATGTGTTTATTTTCTACCCCCTCTCCCACTTATCTATCTACTAGATGAGGCACTAAATGAAGGTAGGAGCCTGGTCTGTCTTGTTCACTGCTGTATTCTCAGCATATCAACAGAGTCTGGCATAGAGCAGACATTCAACTCCTACTTGTAGAATGGATGAACTTTGAGTGAATGGATGGATGCATGCATGCATTGGTTGTAGGGAAGGCAAGAGGGAGGGAGGGGTTATGGTTACTTTGGGGATCTAAACTGGGCAGCCAGGAAGGTAACTGTGTCACCAACAGAGACAGAGTAGACAGCAGGGAAGCAGATTGTGTGTGGAAAGCAGATGAGCTTGGCGTAGGCCTATTGAGTTTAATATGCAGGTAGGGCCTCCAGGTGCAACTGTCTACTCATGCAATGGGAAATGCTGGCCTGAGTCAAAGAGATGGGGCCTCTGGGGAGTGATGTGGGGGACACCTGCATAGAGGCAAAAATGAAAACAATGGATATCAGTGAGGTTCCTGGTGGACAAGGTGAGGCAGGGAGAAGAACATAAAGTAGAACTTTGAGGAACGCCTGAGGTTGGAACAGGGTCAAAAGAGACAAGAAGTGGTAGGGGGCAAGGAAAGAAGACCAAGGAGTTGTGCTCAAAGAATTGAGACATGATCTTGGAGTGTGGAGGGAGGGTTTCAAGAGGAAAGATATGGGCATGGGGCCAAATTCTTAAGGAGGAAGTAGAGTGGAAACCAATTGGTAGTTAGGGTACAAAGAAGTCACTGGAATGTTTCAAGGGCAGAAAAGGGGTAGGTGTGTCCAGGATGGCAGATGCTGAGGCTGTGGGGGGCTGGATATCAAGAGGAGGTAGGTAGGGCCTTGGATGCCAAGCAAAAAATAATCTCCATATCCATATACCCCAGGCAGGACTGCACACTCCAAACCCTGCTTTTGTTCTGACACCTACTCTTCTGCCTCCAAAATTCCTTCCCTCTTCCATCTCATCCATGGAACCCAGTCATGTTTTCTGAAAGCTGGACCCAGAAGGCCAGGGGCTGGATTAAAAAACAAATGTTAGAGCCAGTCATGCCTGGCACTGAGTGTGTTAGAAGGCACAGAGCCTTCTCACAAGCAGTGGGCCTGTGTGGATGGTGCCTGCTTTATCAAGGCTGACTGCTTCCTGGCGGTTGAGCACTACCCCCCAGTTGCTGTTCACTGGAATGGTCTTTACATTTGATCCTCCCAGGCCCAACGTGTTCTGTCTTTGCATGGCTCTTGTCTTCACCTACTTCACATTTGTCAAATGTCACCTTCTCCATCATGACCGTAATTAAAATGACGGCCACCGCTCCCCACCTCAGCACACCTGCTCTTCTTTCCCTACATTACGGTTTTTTTGTAAATCACCTTCAAACATACTATATAATTGACTAATTACATTTGTTCCTCTCTCTAGAATGCCAGCACCATGAAAGAAGGGATTCTTATCTTTACTGCTCTATCCTTCGTGCCTATGACATTGCCTGACACATAATCAACACTCAGTCAATATTTGTTAAATCAATAAATGGCCCATTAGAAAGGACACCCTTGGATCCTAACAGGCATGAGTTCCATCCCAGCACTGCCTCTTCCTTCCTAGTAACTTTGGGCAAGGCTTGTCAACTGTCTATTCATTTATGAATTCATTTATGCACTCGAGAGTGAACTAGACAGTGAATCTCAACTTGGAGAGAAGTTTTCCCACCCTAAGGAATCAGTGGGAGGAGGAAAGGGGGCAGAAGTATAAGGGCTCTGTGATGGAGAAAAACAAGGGCTGGGGGAGTATTGAGGGGACAGGGGAAGGGGCAAAGACTAGGAGACCCTGTGAAGGGAAAGGGCCAAAGAACGAGGAACACGGAAGACTTGAAGGCAGGAGGCCAGTAGCTGCAGTTTCCAGTTCCCAGTGGCCCATGTTCCCACACAAAGCAGCAGTGCCCCCTTGTGGACTCTGCCATGGCCATGCTGTCAGGATTGAGGCCTCTACACTTCAGCTCCAACTTTCTTTATCCCAACAGTTCTGCTAGCACTTCCAATCCTGTACACAGCTGCAAATCCAGCACAGCCCCACCATCTCCTCCTTTGAGAACCTGCGGTTTCACATCTGTGTCTGGGTTATTGCCTGTGCCACTGACCTGGGAAACCTTTCTGTAATGTGCATGCATGCCTGCTTTGTGCCTCAGGACAGCCCACATGCCATGGCCATCAAGTGCTTGTGCTGGGAGTGTGGGACAGCACTATGTGGCCCCTGGCCAGTGCAGAGACTGGGACCAAGAGGGACAGGATGCTTTGCCATAACCCAGAAGGGAAAGTGGCATCACTTTGTGAACATGGTTCTACAGTAGAGGGTACAAACCAGTGTACTACTCATGCTTTTATGTTCAGTCTGTTACATGTTATTTTAAAATGTTCTAATTATTCACCAACATTTTTAAAAGGTTAGATTTCACATCAAAATCTGAATTTTTAGATTCCCTGGAAGAATCCCTGTGGCTATCTGGATCTGGACCCATGTTTCTGCTTGTCCATAATGGACGAGGAGGGAATAGCTGCTTCCCCCTTCAGATGAGACATTCACTCTCCAGTCACCGTGGTCTTTACCCAAGCATGGTTTGCTTATCTGTGCTACCTGCCTGGCTCCTGCAGGAATTTCAGTTTGAAACTCCTGTAGTTTTCCAGAAAGAGAATGGGCAGCCTTATTTAAATGAAATACAAATCATCAAGGAAGATCACAGAAGAGCCATAAAGTTAGAAACCAAGGAGTGATACAGCTTGGGCCAGAGGGAGGTATGGCAGAACAGCACCCTTTCTGTCTTTCTCTTCTACAGACCCTCATCCCTGACCTCATCTCTGCCCAAACCTAGCAGTGGGTTCTGTACTGCATAACAAAGGAAGATGTGTAGTATTACTAAAAAGAGAAATAGCAGTAAGGTGACCTACCATGCAATAAGTAACCTGTTATGCTAGAAACAATAAAGTTGACTACTCATAATCTTCTAGTAAGGTAGTATTATTCCCATTTTTAAAATAAGGAAAATGAGACTCAGGGAGAGTAATTAAGCCATGTAGCTAGAAAGGGGTAATACCTTTGAGTCCCAAGCCCCTGATCTTCAGAGACTGTACATAAGACTGAGGAATTTCAAACATCTTCTGATTTGAATTCAGTTGAATGAAACTTGTGTCACTACCATCACCAACCACTTTATCGATCAGTAGTTTTCAAAGTGTGGTGTCCAAATCAACAGAATCAATTTTGATCTGTTAATCAATATCACATTGGATATTGTCCTAAATGCAAATTCTCAAACTCCACCCCGGACCCACTGAATCAGAAACTATGGGTATGGGGTTCAGCAATCCATGTTTGAATAGGTTGTCTGGGTGATGCTGATGCTCACTGAAGTTTGAGACACATTGGAGGAGTTATGAGCACACTCAGGTATGAGGTAGCCTGAGTAACCAGCTATATGACCACCTGGGTTACTAACTACGTGACTCCTTGAGATGATGACATAGAGTCACAGAGATGGTAAATGGTGGTGCTGAGTTTAAGTCCAGTCAGTCTGACTCCAGAGTCCATGGTCATTTTTTTTTTTTTTTAGTTGGAGTCTCACTCTGTCTCCCAGGCTAGAGTGCAGTGAGCCCATGGTCTTAATCACCGCCCCATATTCTCCTGATAAGGTAGGTCCTAAACTGGGATTCCTGATTTCTGGGAAATTGCAAGATAGTTGTCTATGAAGTATTTTTTTAAATTTTTCTGAAAAGGAGAGTTTTTGTCTCCAATGCCTTCAACTGCCCCAGATAACAAATTCTGGTTGTTTCATGTAATAAACCCTTAAAGGCCCCTTTGAATTTTGCCCTCTCCCCATGGAACCCCATGTTTTAAACTATCCCATCAATAAAACAAACACCAACATTCTTTAAGTAATCATTATTTTGTTTGCAAATTTTATAAATGCTAAAGAGACATGGAAGCAACCATCAGAACCAATTCAGGCCAAGCCCCTCCCTTTTCATATGGGAAAACTGAGGCTCATAGAAGTGAAGAATCACAGAACCCAGCTAAACCTGACACCCAGGCACACACTTTCTGCATTTCAAAACTCTGCATCCCTGGGAGGCTGGAAAAGGGCCAGATGTGTCAGACATCAGCCTGCACATGTGCACGCGCACACACACACACACACACACACACACACACACACACACGCATGTGTGCATAGACCCAAGACCCCTCCATCTGAGCACTGGGGCAGGACAGAGCCAGAAAGGTCTGGGTGGGGCAGTGGGAAGCCAGTTGCCATTATCGCCCTGTTGCCCCAGGTGCCAACTTCCTCATGGCATCTACTTCCTCGTTGAGGTTTGCAGACTGCACTATGCTAGCAAGTACAACAAACACACCCAAGACTAGGTAGTTGGTACCTGATGTCAGGCTGTGGGCAGCCTGGCCATGGTCTCCATCTTGCTGCTCACCTGTGTGACCCTGAAGTTCCTGAGCACTGTCTGCCCATTTGATGCCTATCATACAGGCCATCTGCAGGCCTCTGCCATACTGGTAGCCAGCTGGCTGCAAGGCTTCACCATCCTTCTAGTGTTGTGGCCCTTTGGGCAACTACCATGGGAACAATGGCATCTGCTTTCCTCTCCTGTTTGATGCACATGCGAGTTCCACTGCCCAGGGCTACTCCACTCTGCTACCTTCTTGTGTGAGGGTGGGGCATCGTGGGTAGAAGCCAGGCTGCCAGCTTCCTGGCCAGGTCACCCAGCCCTTAATGAAGGGGAAGGTGTTGCTCTGGTTCCTTCCTTGGTACCTGGTAGCTAAAATTCAGACTCTGTTACTGATTGGCTCACAAGGCAAGTGGCTGTCTACCTAGAAAGCATTACATTAGTTGCCAGCCCCAAGTCATTTTATGAAACTTTTTTCCTGTTGGCTGCAGCTTCATGCAATGGAGTCCCTATATCCATCTCTGCATGTCACCCACTCACTTGCCCTGCTGAGGGCTCTGCCTGCTGACTCCTCCCCATCAGTGGGTGAGTGGCATAAGCTCTTGAGGTTTCTTGGATCTCCATAGCCTCAACCCTGCCCCCTGTGCACATCCATGACAGACTGCATTGGACTTTCCCCTGCCCACCTCCACACCCTCAGGCCTTCAGGAAGGTCAGAAGCTTTGTCACTATAGGTGCTAATCTCTGGAACATCATTGCCATCATCTTTGCCTACACCAGCATGTTTTAATCCACTCGCTCCACTAGGGCCCATTTGCACGGTGACTTCTCCCATGAGGTAGCCCTTGCAAAGCACTTCTTTTTCATTGTCTTCACTGACAATGGGCAGAAGAGTCCCCGGCAGCTCCTCTCCCTCTTGTAGCTGGAGATTCCAGGTAAGGGCCGAAGCTCTCCCCCATGGAGTCTGACTGGCAAGAAAGAGGCAGGGCAGGGGAGACGACCATATTTTTTATGGCTGCTATGTGCTAGGTACTGTGCAACCACATTCACAACTATTGGCTCATTTAACCCTGACAACCACCTTACAAGATAAAAGTGATTCTTAATCTTATTCTTCAGGAGGAAAAAGTAATCAGAAAGGTTAAATGTGCCACCTAAGGTCACAGTCAGGAAACGATATAGTTGGATTTGAGCCTGGGTCTGACTACCATCTACCCTCAGTCATTCTGGCAACAGGGTACTGGAGACTAGAAAATAATAAACAAAACTCATAGATAGATTGTCTGATTTCTCTGCAGAATTCCCCTACAGCCTGGTTTCTTTGAGACCCTGGGTCAGGGAAAGCACAAGAGAAGAGAGTATGGGAAGTTGGGCCGAGAACTTGAAGGTACGTTCTCTGGCACCAAGGAAATGAGGATGCATATTCGGGATGGGTAGAGGTATGAGACTGAGGGCTAGACATGGCCACAGGCAATGCTTGCAACGTGTGTGGGAATGATGGGCCCGGACACCCTCATCATGATACCCACCCCACATCTAGATGCATGGCAGCCCGCTCATGGACTACACGGTAGGGTAGGCAGGGACGAGGGATGTGAGCCTAGCTTTACACAAGGGGATACTGAAGTACAGAGAAGCTCTCCTACTTGGAGCTACTCCTCCCAGGATGCCAGGCACTGGGCAGCTGGTCAAGGGCAGCAGAGTCCACAGCTGCAAGTCTGGGGAAATGTTCCTGTCGTTCCAAGAGCCTCCCTCCTCTTTATCTGTCTGCTAGAGGTCATCACCCGGGGATCATTTTCATACTCCCCATTAAGAATGTGCTGAGCCCCATCCTCTGCACCATCCCCACAGCTTCCTTCCACAAGAAGTGGGCAGTACCTGGGCCAAAAAGCCTCCTTGATGCCTTCCTCACAAAGACTGGCCAGAATGTCACACAGGTGTCCCTTAAGCCAGGCACTACTGAAGTAACCTCCCAGTCCACACCACATGAGGGGCTTCCATGTAGTCTTCCCAAAGGCAAGGGGCTGACTGGTCCTCTGCACTACTTCCTTCACTTCCAGAGCTAGCCAAGACCCCCAGGCAGCAGGAGTAAGGAAAGGCCGAGGCATGTAAGGACGACTGAACCCAGAAGGAAAGAACACAAGGTGACAGAGCAGTGGGACTTGGCAGGCACCCCAATTTGTTCAGGCTGGGTCAGGGTGCAGATGGGTGGGCTGACCTGAGCCATTACTGAGCCAAGGACTGTCACGAGGCATGACTAGTCTCGCTTGACCATGAGGAGGCTGAGGTTCAGAGGCAGCAGGAGTTGCTTGCCCAGGCTACTGCCAGCACTTCAGGGATGCAAATTCAGATTGAATTCCAAAGCCTGTACTTTCTCTCTAGCTGCTTCTCAGAGCCTGGGAATTTTATGGCCACAGCAACAGGGCAAAGGAAAGGGCTTTCCTTTGGGAAAGTCAAGATGAGGGGGACTTCTAGCCCCCTGGACTTTGCTTGTCACTGGAGCCAGACCAGAGGCTTCCTCAATACACTCAGATCTCTCTTAGGTTGGCTTATTGGTGGCACAGGGCCCCCAAACCTCTTCATCCTTGGCATCCCCCGTGTTTAGAAGGGAAAGGAAGGCATGCTTAGCCAGGTTCGTATCTTCCTAGGATGACTGAAATGCTTGTGGCCAGGTCAGGAGATGGGGTTTGCAGCTTCTGCCCAAACCTTGGTTTCTCTGAATTCCAATCCCTGTCTCCACAAATCACCCTCCAAAGAGAAGAGCTGAGGCTCTCCCCATTCCTCCTGTAGCCTCACCCAAGTCCTGATGCCAGTAAACTGAGGTCAGGAGAGGACGAAGTGAACTCTCACAACCTCTGAGCCCTAACACTGAGCATCAATTGCAACCCCTGATCCCAGTCCCTAGCCCATTGTCTCAGCAAAAAGACAGTCACACAGCCAAAGTGCATCTCTAGTAATGATTTATTGTTCTGCTGAGAGATCCTGCTGTACCTGGCTCCCCACTCTCTCCTGTCTCATCTGAAGAGCTCTACCTACTCCCAGAAATTACAAGACTCTCATGAGAGATTGTGTGTGTGTGTGTGTGTGTGTGTGTGTGTGTGTGTGTGTGTGTACACACATATATATTCTGACTGTACAGTATTTACAGATATAAGTAAAATAGGCTTTAAAATTACAATGGTGGCTAGGATCCATCCTACTTCAGTTTATGCAGTAGACAGAAAAATAATGCACCAGTTGGCATTTGAATCTCTATATGAACAAAGATGACCAATGAGTGGCATAGATCAGACTTGACTCAAGTCCCACCTAGTTAAAGATGGGCCTTTCCATTGGCTGGCTCATAGGCCAGGTCTCTACTCAAGGAAGGTGCTGTTATGTTAGCCCACTACCACAGGCAAAAGGGACGAGGATACAGACACGTGTCTCCTCACCACTCTCTACTTTTGCTTGGCCTGGGCAGTGGCAGTGCATGGCCAAAGGCTATATGAGGCCCCAGGGGCTGGCAGATGAAGCGTGAAGCCCAAGTCAAAGGAGACTGGTTCATTGGTGCCTTGAGACTTGAGAAAGGAAAGTTCTCCACTCTCATATCCCAAGCTATACCAAATTGTCATGTAGCCTATTAGGAGCCCACCAGTGCTCACTCTAAATCAGCCTCATAAAAATCAGCATCGTATTTACACAAATAAAATAGCTCATGGTGGTTGGGGCTATCTTGTGCTCTGCCCCTGTGCCCATTTGCTCCAGTCCAATTTCCCTGGAAAAGTCACTTCAGGCCAGCATTGGCCCTAAGGCAGGACCGCAGAATCTGTCCTGTCCAAGTTTGAAAACACCCTAGCACCAAACAGGATGGCTTGGCCTCTCAGTCTGTCAGAGAGCTGGGACCACGCACTCTCAGCCTTCCCCCTGCAGGTGAGGAGCTGTGAAGGTTTCAGCCTGAGTGGCGGCTTCAGGGCAGGTGGAGGACTGCAGCAGTCTTCTTGCTACTAACATGATTCTCTTCTCTTGGGATAGTAGAATACAGAGCTGGGGATGGGGGCAGTGGAGATGGGATGCCTAAATTCTTTTTCCCTCCTCTATGTGCAGAGGAAGGGGGAAATAACAGGCAGCTGGAGCCATCTGGGCCTGGCTCTGTCCCTGACAGCAGCATCCAGGTTCTGCTCTGGTCTTATTCTCTCTCACTCCCTTAGTTCCAGGGGGTCTGGGTGGTACCACCCTGCGACCAGTCCAAGGCTCATAGCTTTGTTTCAGGGCCAACTGCCTGCAGGGTGGGGAAGGAGTCCCGAATCTTTGCCACTTCCATGGCACACAGGTGCCCAAAAACTTTGTTGTACCAGTCAGGTGAACGGCCCCTGGGGAAATAGAAGAAGCCAGGCATGAGCAGTGGGTTTTTCTCTGGAGCCCTCACCAGGAAAAGAGAAGATAGAATTTGCCTCCAGCTCCAGGGATCAACAGCATGGAGCAGAAAGTAGGGGCAGGGGTAGGGGAAGGAGTCAGGACCAAGGTGGGGCAGGCTGTTCTAGGCCTGGTACCTGAGGTCAGCACGACAGATGTGGGTCAACCGAGAGCGACCCAGGCCACAGGGCTCCATGAGGTACTGGGACGTAAGCATGAGGGCCCGCACACCCGACTCTGGCACAGGCTGTTCAGGATCCAGGGACTGGGAGACAAGCAGGCATCCCCCACGAGGCAGGTCAGAGCGCCACATCCTGTGGGAAAGGGACACACAAATTCCTAGTGCTGGTTCCCACCCCACCTCTCTGGTACCCCAAGCACAGAAGGGTAGCAACTACAGCCCCTTACCGGAGAACCACGAAGTCACGGCAGGGATGAGGTGCCATGCTGTCGGTGACATAGTGATATAGCTCCACACCAGGCATCAGGGCTTCTAGCACCTGGGCCCGCAGCAGATCCTCATCCCAAAGGGCCCGCTCCCGTAGAACACGATGCAGCACCACAGCTGGGGGGGCCGCCACCTCTGTGGATGCCTTCCACATCCGCAGAGGGTGTCCATCTGGTGCCTGCAAGCCATGCAGGTGGGGACAGGGGCTACTGTCAGGGATGGAGAACTCCAATTCCACCTCTGTGTGCAGGCCTCAAACTGCAGAACCTAAAGCTCCCTTCACTACAGCCCCTGACAAGGGAAGGCTACGGGTTCCTCTGCTAACCCTGGCCAGACCC
This sequence comes from Cephalopachus bancanus, assembly GCA_027257055.1. Taxonomy (NCBI): domain Eukaryota; kingdom Metazoa; phylum Chordata; class Mammalia; order Primates; family Tarsiidae; genus Cephalopachus; species Cephalopachus bancanus. Next base: position 183,368 of record JAPVLO010000844.1, read on the forward strand.
AGACAGGGCTATCCCTGTGCTCCCTGTCCTTTCTCTCCTTTCTGGATATCCACTTCTAAACCTGCTTGAGAGCACAAAGAAATGATGGGACACATATTCTCGGAAACCTCTTAGGCCCTACCAAGAAATGGACATAGTACTTGGAATTGCAGAAAGAGAAGATGGTGATCAACCTCAAGAAACTTACCATCTAGTGTAGGAAGTAAAATACATACATGACAACAAAAGCTGCCACTTACAGAGCCTTTTGTATGTGCCGGGCACTGTGTGGGCTTCTCACAGTTTTTGTTATGACTGTTGTTGTTGTTGTTGTTGTGTTTTATACATGGGACACTTAGGTTTGCAATCTTACTCAGAACCTCCGTCCAAGAAAGAGAACGTCCAGTGCCCAGAGGGGAACAGAGAAAAGTCCCCTCCAGCTTGGGACATGACAGAAAGCTCTGAAAGGAGGAATGACATGTTCCCATGTTCCACTGGAGCTGAAGGTAGCTTGGGAAATGCAATGCTTGGGGCCAGGACAGTCCAGGCAGGACAGCATGAGCAGAAGCACAGAGGTGGGCATGCAAGTATTCAGCTTGACTGCAGTACTGGGTCAAAGCAGTGCCACATCTGGAACAGGGATTTGGGAAAGTCATTCCAGCAGGTGGTCCCTGAGAGAGTGCCCTTGATCTTGTGTTTTTTTGACTTCTTAAAGTACTCAGCTGCCACTCTCCAAGTATCAGGCAGAGACACAACAAGACTGGCAGGGCAGCTGCTTCCCGGCTCCTTCCTTTGGGTTTCTTGACTCCCCTTGCCTGTGCCAGGCAGTCTCCCAGGCCCACGGCAGCCATGAGTGGTGTGGCGCTCACCTTCCTGCAAGCCAGCTCTGTGTGCTGGGGCCCTGGCACGCTCATCCAGCCCTTGAAGCGCTCAGCAGCATCACGCAGCAGCTCCTGGATGCTCTCTTCCATGTAGAGGCTCAAGCTCACTCCAGCGGCTCGGGCCTGCCTCAGCTCAGCCAGGGCTGGGCCGGGAGCGCTGAGCTCAGCTGCGCTGTAGGAGCTGCACAGCTGAAGCACCATGTCCTGGGGCACCTGAGGGGGCGCACACACACACACACACACACACATGCACACTGGGCTGGGGATCCTGGCAAGCAGGAAATCCCATGGGGTCTGTCAGGTTCATGTTAAGGGCAGTGGAGAGGCATGGCTACTGCAGCACTATAGATGAGAAACCTCATAGGGGAAGAGTTGGAGGTAGAAGGTTAAGGGGTATGTGTTAAATTGGGTCCTGTACCTGACCTGGGGCACCAAAGTCAAGCCTGATGGTTTCCTGGTCTGGTAAGTAGGCACCATGGCCTGGGGTTACTCACCTGAAAAAGCTTCTTGCAGTCACTGATCATGTGTGATAAGCCCTGGGTGGCAGCCATGTTCTCACTCAGGTCCCTGGGGCCTGGCCGGCCAACTAGGTTGCGTTTGCTCTTGATCCTGGATGGAGTAACAAGAGGAGAGGATAGCACAAGGACACAAGACAAGATGGCTGACATACTGGCTTCCAGCTCCCAGGAGGCCAGTTTGCCAGTCGTGACCACAAAACAACCTGCTGCCTTTTGGAAGGCCCTGTTCCACAGCATCCCACCAGCCCTGGGCCCCTGGGGAGTTGGGCTGACCCCTTGTGGTGAGGCTGGGACACAGCAGTGCCAGCCATCAAAGGCCAAAAGATCAATGGGACCCAAATCCTTCTGGTCTGGCCCTGACATGCTCTGTCCTGTTTCACCTGGGTGAAGGGTTATCCTTCTTGGAGACGTTGAGGTGGAAGATGGAGGGCGCCAGGCACACTGCCAGGTTGCCAGCTGTCATCTGGTTCTCCTTGGCAGAGGCAATGTCACTTAGGAAATAGAGCAGGGTCTGTAGCACCTCTCGGTTTTCATCAGGGAGCAGCAAGGTGGCGGCTTGCACTGCTGCCAACCACTGATCCTTGGGAAGGACTGTGAGGAAGCAGAAGGGCTTTCCTTACTTCCCCAGAGGCTCTGGCAGTAAGGTCCCTGCTTCCAAGAATGCAGAAGGTGCAGCAGTCCCAAGGGGAGCCAATGGGAAGGAAGGGAGGTCAGCTCTGGGAGGTCTCTGGATGCTAGATCTAGCTCAGCTACTAACCATACAGTGTAACCTTAGGCAGGTCCCTTCCTTTCCTCAGGGACTCAGTCTACCCTTCCATATAATAGTTTTGAGGGAGCAGAATGTGGTCTCTTTCCAAGGACTTTTCCACCTCCAGAGATTAAATGCTCCAACAAGCACATGGGTCCAGTGACATTTGTCCACATTATCTTCCACATGTCCTGGGATTTAGGGAGGCTGAGAATGGGGCAGGTCATTGGGGATAGAAGCAGGCAACTCACACTGGTAGATCTGCAGGAAAGTGGTGGTGAGCTTGCTGGTGAAGATGGGCTCAGGCAGGTCCCGGAAATACTGCTTCAGCAGGTCAGCCACATCATAGGCCGACTGGCCCTCATAGCAGACATTGTCAGGAGAGGTCTCATTCATTTGGCGCAGGTTCTGGATCCTGGACTTGACCCCAGACTTGCGGAAGATGCCCACCTGGTCCATGCAGGGGAGGGAAGGTGGGAAGGAGACATGCGAGAGTAGGAAGGAGACTGTGAGGAGGCCAGTCCTGGCCTGGGTGTCAGGAGCACAGGCCACCCCAGAGACTTCGAAGCCTATCAGGCTTCCTGCTGGGCAGGATAGGAGACAAATGGCAGAATCAAAGGGAAGGATTTTTACAGCCTTGGGGTGAAAAAGAAAGATGGCTTTCGTTGAGAGGAGCAGGCCCAGGTAGACCTGGGCTAAGCATACTCCTAAAAGATGGGGACTATAGAGTTTGTGCCAGAAAGAAGTGGGCACAGAGCTGGGCAGAAGGCTTTGGCCCTAAGGAATAGAAAGGAGCTCTGGCTCCATCCTTGCTAGGCCCTGCTGAAAGAGGAAAGGTTTCTGGTGGACCAGCCCAACCAGAGAGAGGATGAAAGGGGAAGGCCAGAGCAGTTCCCCTCCCAGCTCCTCAGCCTTAGGACTCCCCTGGCCACTCCCAGCACCATCTCCCAGTAGGTTTCCCAGGGAGGGCTCACCTGGTCGAGGCACTGGCTGCGCAAGTAGCGCATGGCTTGCTGAATGCTCTGTGGCAGTGGCTGGCCTGTGCGCTGCACATGGATGAGGGGTGGCACCCCAAACACATGCTGTCCCCGGTAATCTGGGGTCTTGTTCCTCCTCATGAACTTAGGCACTGACCTATTTGGGAGAATGACAAATGATTGGGGGGGGGAGCACAGTGTAAAGACTCTGCAGTTTTGAGAAGGATCAGGTGGGGGCAAGGAGGGTAAGGAACACACCACAGCCCCAGAGTCAACACTCACTGAACACCTGTTTTGGGCCCAACCTGAGGGAGTTACAGAAGAACACAGAGAGCTCTCAATCTGGTCAAGGAAATAACTGTGTCAATAGGCAGTGATAACTCATGTGGCCATTAGTAGACCAAGAACTTAGGGAAAGACCCAGGAGGGAGGGAAACTGTACCTAGCGGGTCAAGGAAGGCTTCAGAGAGGAGATGGTGATTCAGCAGGCTCTTCAGGGACAGGAAGGCACCGTCCCAGAGAAGAAATGGGAAAAAGACATTCCAAGCAGAGAGAATAGCATGAACAAAGGCAGGGAAAAGAGCATGGCACATTCAGGAAAGGGTGACTAGTCCCACAGGCCTATAAGATGGCATTGCTTAAAACATGGAACCAACCATGCTCCCTATCGAAGCTGAACTGGATAAAAAAAATGTACATATACACAATGGAATATCATGCAGCCATATGGACTTCACAGCAACTTGGATGGATTTAGAGTTGATCATACTCAGTGATCTATCACAGAAACAAAGAACAGAGTACCATATGTTCTCACTCATAAGCGGACCTTGAACAATTATCATAATACGATAAGAAAGGAATTGGCAGTAGTGGGAAACTGCTGGGCAGGGGGTGGGATTGGCAGCTGAGGGAAACTGCCAGGGGAGGGAGGGGCGCACCTCAGCAACAAGGGTACCTGCATAATGAACATTTGTATACCTAACCCTGAATTGTACCCCACATCTTTAAAATAATAATTTTAAAAGATGGCATTGCTTGGGAGTGGCAGACTAAAGAGCCAGAAGGATGGAGTGAGACCAGAACAGGAAAGAATCCTGATGGAAAGGAATCTGGACAATGGGGAGTCACAGGGGGTGTCTCTTTATCTGGAGAGTGACAACCAAATGCATTGAGGAGGAGTCTCATTGGTGGCAGTATGAAAGTTGGGACGGAGGACCTCGGGTCACCTTCCCCACACCCATCCTCATGAGACCTCTCCAGCCCCCTGGCATATCACACCACTTCCCAAGCCTATGGGCTTTGCCCACATGCACTCACCTCCCGGGCTGATTCTCCTGGGGCCCCTGGAGAGTTGGTAGCTCCCCACCCACTGTGGCCCAGGAGCCACCCACCACACCCAGCTGGCCCAGGAGCCACTCACCACACCCAGCCCTGCTTGTGGGGCACAGTGTACTTCTCCATGAAGGCGGTGAGCCGCAGCAGTGAGCCCTTGTGCAAGAGGTTGATCTGGCCTGCAAACTGCCGGTTAATCTCCAGTGACTCCGAGTTGAGGCTGGGCCGGTGGAAGTTCTGAAAACTGTGCCAGCGGAGCTTTCTGGTGGGAGGTGACAGGGATGGAAAAAGCCAGAAGGGCAGGTTTGGCTAAATCTTAGAAAAGGTTGTGTGCTCTTCTGGTCCCTTTTTTCCCCCAAAAGAAAGAAAATACAGGGAGATGACTCCACTTTCAGTGCTACTGCTATGCCCCATGGTGGAAAAGGCTTGGTCTCAGCATCAAGGTCTGGCCAGGGGCCAAGAAGCTCTCAGGGAAGGTGGCACAGAACCCAGGTCCAACTAGTGCCAACAAACAGTACCAGCCCCTACCCATTCCAAGACGACCATGCAGGAACTGCTGCATGAAACCCTGAATGGCAAAGCTATGGATCTGAGACAGAGACCATCTCTTCTAACACCCCCACTTTACACATAAAGAGACGGAGGCCCAAAGAGGAGTTGTAATTTCTTCAAGGCCACAGCAGACGCAGGTCCTGAATATATCGTTGTGAATTCCCAAGTCCTGTACTCTGCCAAGAAGTGATCACCCAGCCTCCAAAAGCTTAGAGAGAGAGAAAGAGAGAGACAGAGCGAGAGAGAGAGAGAGAGAGCACAAGAGAGGAGTCCCTGGTCCCTGTCCCCACCTGAACTCTCACCTGCAGGGTCTGGTAAGTGAGGCCCCAACACCAGAATCACGCCGTTCCCGGGGCATGGATGCCTGGAGTCCAGCCAGAGACCCTGCAGCCTCAGCCTCATTCATGAAGTTCCCACTACTGTCAAGTTCGCTGGAGGAAGCGACAGTGTCAGAAATGGAATGTCCTTCCACAGACAGGCTGAAGGCAGAGGTGGGTTCCCCACCTGAATGTGCCTCCTGCTCACTGTCCTGGACCTGGGCTGGGGCCTCAGCCTCTGCCTGTGCCAATAGCTCAGCCTCAGCTGGAGCCTGAGCCTGAGCCAGGACTATTGGCTGGGCTTCAGCCTGGACCCATGCTGGGGACTCTCCATGGGCCAGATCCTCTGCCTGGGCCAGAGTCTCAGCTTGGCCTTCAACCTCAACTGTGGCTATTTCTACTGATGAAGTGGCCTCCTCCTCTTCTTCATCTTCTTCCTCTTCCTTATCTTCAGGTCCCAGGTCTGGGTATATGGTCTGAGACCAGAGCTCTACCCGTTGCTGCAGCCCCCACACATGCTGGAGAATGTCATCTAGGTGGGCATAGCTGCCTCCACCCTCTTCCTCATCTTCATTTTCAGTCTCAGTCCCAGACAGTACAGGTTCAGCTGGGTATAGCTCAGGAAAGTTGTCATAGGTGCTGGCATGGCTATCTGTTGAGCCACAGGAGCCCCGGCGCCCCTCATAGCCCCAGCGCCTCCCTGGCTGCCAATCTGCCAGACGGTGTCCATCCTCAGGACACAGGCTCTCAATGGACAGGGAACGAGGGAATGTGCCTGGTTTGTGGTCTCCAGGCACATGCACCAAGCAGTCACCCCGGTGTACCCTCTGAGGATGCCGGAACGTGGCTACAGGCCAGGCCTCCCAGGCCTTCCGAGTCTCAGTACCACTACCACAGGCTGAGGTGGGTACTCGGTTCTTAGCCCTGTAAAATCCGGCCGAGAGGAAGCCACGGCAACTGCGGAAAGATGAGGCTTTGGTGGCCTTCTCTGAGGTGGCTAGGCTATGCTCAGGCTCTGCTTGCTGGTTACCACCCTTTTCCTTCCGCCTCAGAGACTCAAGGTGCTTGAGGAAGCTACAGGAACGGTAATGCTTCTTGGCTTTGTCCTGGGGACTCTCCTGGTCCTGGATGAGGCTGAGAAGGGGCCGGTCACTTGGGCTGGGGGCCCGGCTTAGCAAGGGCAGGTTTGCTGGCTCGGCCGGTAGGCTCACAGTGATGACTGGCAGGGAGGTGGCACTAAGCTCTGTGAGGACACTCTCACAGCTTGAAGTCACTGGCAGGCCAAGGCTTGGTGGGGCCAGCAGGTCAGAGCACCCCACACGAGACCAGCGCTTACTTTCCCGCTGGAAGGCCCAGTGGCTGCTGATGGTACACTGTGCTTCCTCTTCTGAGTCTTCATTCTGAGGAAGGTATCACAGGGTCAGGTCAGAGAAGCACAGCCCAGAAATCCTTGCTTGCACTCTACTCTGCCTCCCAATTCTTAAGGGACTTTGAGGTGAAGGACCCTGCTTTCTGGTTGAGTTCGTGGCCTAGGAGGGAGGAGCTGGCTCTGGGAGTGCTGGAGGAAGCCAGAAGTCACCAACAGAGCCCAGATATAGGGTAATGTTAACCTAATTAATCTATCCCCCATTGTACAGATAGCGAAACTGAGACCTACAAACGAGAAGCCACTTGCCCAAGACAGTGACAGAGCCTCTCAAGTCTCTAGGCTACAATCTTGGATTAGAATCACAGAATACCAAAGCTGGAGGAAATTTTAGATTTCCTAATTCATCTCCTCCTTTGCAAGGTGGGGAAACTGAGAACCAGAGAAGTGAAGAGGCTTGCCTGAGGTCACTTAACAGTCAATGGCAGAGCTAGGATCGGGTCCCATGGGTCTCCTGCTTCACAGCCCAGGGCTTTGGCAACTTGCTGCCCCCTCGGACTGCAGACCTCTGGTGGTGAAAGCCCCAGAGAACATCAACAAAGTTTGTCTACAGGAAAGGACGGGGTCAGTAGGCCTGCGTTCCAGAGCTATGTATAGACCAAAATCCTTTTAGTTTCTGCAGTCTCAGATTAGCAGAGTCGAAAAGATCTTTGAGGCTATTAATCCGGTGCCCCAATTCATTGTAGAAATGGAGAAAATGAGGCTCAGAGGGGTAAGGCCTCACGGGGGTAAGTTGGGGATCCCAGCCTCTAAGAGTAGAGAGGTCATGATCTTTCTACATTATTCTGTTTCTGCCCCATCCAAAGAAGTTTAGCCATACAAAGCAAGCAGTACAGGAAGATGGATTTCCTGAGGAGAGGCCATCACTAGGTCAAGTTATCAGTAGCCCCAGGAGGGAGTGGTGGGCTGAGGGGGTGGGGGGGCCCATGGGCCAGGGCACTTGCTGTCATCCTCCAGACCCAGTAGCCTCATGAGCACCTCCATCTCCATCCATCCCTCCTTCCCACTCTAGCTGGAGCAAGGCACAGCTCTGGACACCTCAGACTCCTGGGACATTGGCACTAGTTTTGCAAGTGGTTTGCATGTATTCTGGGTTTCCTCACAGTGCCTCAAAATGAAACTCTACCCACTATGACTCACCTCCTTGCATTGAAAATGAACCTCCAGTTTCATCGAGGCACAGTTGTTCAAAGTCATCAGCCTCCTGCAACAAAATGAAAGTATTCACTCAAGGGTACCAATTCCCAAAACCTGGCCTAACCTTTGAAGACACTTCCACCACTTAATATGCCCAAGCTATCAAAACTTCTCCCAAGCCCCAATGTTCATTAAAGTTTAAACACCAGACATGATGCTGGGAAGATTATGGCCTCTGTCCTCCAGGAACTTATAGAAGTGGAAATAAATCACAACAGAAATGGGACGTGTTCAAGAACCAAACAGATGGAAGACACAGAAGACACACAGGGTGAAACAAGGAACTTCTGTGAAGGGGAGGATGTGCAATCAGAAAAGGCTTCCTGGAGGACAGAAATGGGATTCTGAAGGCGAGAGAAATAGGTACTCCTACCCCAGGCTTCCACAGAAGACTGTGACAAGGTAGAGAGGGAAATGGTCAGTAAACAGACCAGTGTGGTCATGAAAGTGTGGAACCGAGGCTAATGAGGTAGATCAAAAGCCAGATTGCAAAGGGCCTCAAGTGTCATGCTAAAAAACCTTTCCACTGTAGACAGTGACAAACTCTAAGCAGAGGCGCAATCCCTTGGAACTTTACAAAGCTGACTCTGGCGACTGTTGAGAGGATGGATCTGGGGCTGGGGGAAGGTGGGCTATTGAGACTGAAACCAGTTAGACTGAAGCCTTGTAATAGATCCAAGGAGAAGCCATAGTTTGGCCCAAACAAGGGCTGAGCTGGTATAAGCAGACAGAGGCTGATGTTTGGGGGATAGAACTTAAGGACAAAAGAATCAAGGCCCAGATCTCGGCCTTCTAGCTAGAATGACTGGGTGGGTGAGCATGTCACAGACTCAGAGAATAGAATGAGAAACATGATTGCAAAAGATGAGCTTTGTTAATAAACAGGGCTCCTCCTCTGTTAGAGGGTACAAGGGATGGGTTTTTTCCATGAGGAAGCCCCAGGCTGGGCCCTTGGCTACCTAGACCTGGCCCTCAGCTCCCCTACCTGCACAGAGCCCCCAAAGAGTCCTCGTCCAGAAAACCGTGGTCCTTCTTCACAGAGTCAATATCCAGGGGGAACGAACCTTCTGTGTGACAGAGAGAAGCAAAGATGAGTCCAGCAGGAGATCAGAACTTAGCCCCAGCAGCCCTTCAGCTGGAAGGGGAGTCCAGAGGAGACAGAGCAGGAAGGCAAGAGCCAACACAGAAAGACAAAAGGCAGAAGTAAAGAAGGGGGCACCCAGGGAGCTCAGGGCAAAGGCCTGGGAGAGGCCAGGTCAAACTGGACCAAAAACCTCATTGGTCAGTGAGGCGGGTCCATGTGGGATGGCAGGCCCAAAACCCTGGGTGGCTGCCAAGAGCCAACCTGGGCTCCCCCAGTCTCCTTTGAATCCTAGGCTGCTCAGACAGGGAAATCTCTCTCTGGCCCAAGGTGAGCTGGGGGAGGTAGAGAGGGAGCAGGGAAAGAAGAGACAGCATGTAACTCACTTCCTAGAACTTAGAGAGGGAAGAGGAGAAAGAAAGAAGTAGGGAGGAGAGAGAGAATTTGGTAAAACAAGTCCATTCATTTGCTCATTCAATTAATACTAATTGAGCAACTACTTTGTGCCAGACAAGACAACAGCGAGCAAGACAAAAATGGCTTCTGCTTTCATGAAGTTTCCACTCTCATAGGAAACAGACACCAAGCAATACATGAAACCAAGACAAAGCAGTTCTAAACGCCACAAAAGACATCAGCTGGGATGATGGGATGGAGAGAGACCAGTGGGGGTGCGGGCTACTTGTATGGGGTGGTCAGCAGAGCCTTTTCAGAGGTGGTGACATCTGAGCTGAGAGTCTTGAAAGATGAGAAGTGACCAGCTGTGCAAAGAAACTAGCAAGAGAGTTCCAAGCAAGAGTAACATCAACATCAAGGCTTCAGAGAGGGAGAGAGCTTGGTGAGAGCAAATAGTAGGGAGTGGCCCTGTGAGCAAAGGAAGAGTGATCAATGCTTGGAGAATGCAGTCCTGTCAGTCTGAGTTGAGCATTTGGGCTCATTTCATCCTGAGCATGCTGGGAAGCCATCAGAGGGTTTGGAGCAGAGAAGTGGCACAGTCAGACCTACAGTCATCAGGAGCCTCTAGCTGCGGTGTAGAGATGAAAGTACAGGAGGGCAAAAGTGGAAGCACAGAGATCAGGAAGGAGGCTGGTGCATCAGTCCAGGTAAACAGGGATGATGGGTCACACCAAGCTGTGGCAGGGGAGGTGGTAGGGGAGAAAGGACTTGCTGAAGGGTTAGAGAGAGAAGACAAGGGAAAAGAGATACTAAGGACTTGCTTAAGCAAGTGGGTGGAGGATGGTGGTGTCATCAGGAGTCAGGGTTTAGACCTGCTAATCTGAGACACCACCAGACATCTGAGTAGAGATACTGAGTAGATGGCTGAATAGATGAATCTGGAGCTTGTATATGAGGTCTAGACAGAGACATGTGGGAATATAGATGGTACCTGGACAAAGACCACATGGGAATGAAATGTTGAGAGAGAAGACAGTCCAGGACTGAGTCGTGGGACACCCTAACATTAGATATCAGCTAAAGGAAGCAGAGTCAGCTAAGGAAACTGACAGCAGCAGCCAGAGAGGCAGCCAGGAGAGGGGGTGTCCTAGAAGCCAAGGGAAAGAATGGCCAATTGCACTGAAGCTGTTGAGAGATGGAGTAAGATGAGGACTGGGAAGTGACTACTGAATCTGACCACATGGTGGTCACTGAGAGTTGACAAGGTAAGGTGGGATTGATACTAGGGAACAGTGGAGGAGTGGGAAGAAGAGGGGATGTGAAAAAAGTAAGTATGAAGAACTCTAGAAAAACAGAAAAATGAGAGAAATGAAGAAAAACAGAAAAATGAGGCCATTACCATGGGGAACTCCAGCTGGCATCCCTCACACTACTATCACTATCTACATAAACGGTGCCTTCAGGAGCGGTACTGTGCAATGACCCTGGTCAAGACAAGGCACTTTAACACATGGGCAACACCACCGCCTGTGAGAGACAATGACGCAGGAAAGGCTGCAACTTCAGGAGCAAAATCCTGAAATATCTAAGCGGGGATGGAGACATGGCTTCTCGTGTGTAGTTGAAGAGATCTGCTCTCATTTTATAGATGAAAAACTGAGGGGTAGGGAAAGTTGGGGAATTGAGGACTGCAAGCAATTGAGTGACCTTACCTTCAAACAGCTGAGCATACTGAGGGAATCCTGTTGCCCGGAGCCACCCACATGCTTTTTTGGCCTCAGTTTCTGAAACGCAACAGGGCAAAGAAACAGACAGAGAAATGGGGTTAGGAGGGTGCTGGCATCAGGTTTCCAGGGTTCCTGCTGCCTCACCTCCACCAGGCAACCACATCTAGTTCTTGTGATCCAGAAATGGCAAGAGAAGCATAGAAGGGCTGGCACATTTGCTCCAAGTCACAGCCAGCTAGGAGGCCCTCTATTCCCCAAGCCCTACTCTCTGGGTGTCCTGGCCATGGCTTTCTTGAGCTTCATTCCCAGCCTGTTCCAAATCCCTCCCATTACCTCGCCCCCTGCCCAAGAACTGAACCCACCACCATCAGCAACACCCAGGATCATCTGGGGTCAAGGAGGCCTGTTGAGATAAGCAGCCACAGCTGTGTTCTCCACCCCCAGCCTTCCTCAGGGAACCACCCCTTCCAAGACTCTGGGTGAGTCCAGAGTCCAGTCCAGGTAGGAGATAGGAAATGTTCCATGATTATTATCATTCTTTCTCATCATCACACCTAACATCTCCAGCACTTTGATATCCATATCTCATTTAACACACAACTCAGGAAGATGGTCTCATTATCCCCATTTTACAGATACACAAACAGGCTCAGTCTACAGTCTTGCAGGAGACAAAGCAGCAGTGTTGGAGTAGGAGACCCAGCTGAGTTGGACTCCAGTTCAGGTCCCTACACCCTGACAACAGCACCCCCACCCCCACCCCTCGCCAAATGCTTGTACCAGCCCTCACTCCCCAAGGGGCCTCCCAGTACTACCCTAGCTCTTCTTGTTGGCTTGGCCTATTTGTGGCATAGTCCCATGCTGAATATCAGGCTGACATAGTGCTGGCCTGTGAGGGGCTTGGAGGGTCACGGCTAAGTCAGCCTGTCACCTCTGCTCTGGGAGTTCCTGGCACAGAGCTGGGCATCCCTGACAGCCTCAGTGGAGATAGAGGAGGCCCTCCTGGTCAGGGTAGGCTGAATACCAGAAGCAAAGCCCTGCAACAGCCCAGGCAGCAAACTGCCTTCCACCCAGGTGGTGCCAAGGACAAGTGGGGCTGGAACCATAGGGCCTGGCAGTGCAGGGTTGGCGGGAGAAGACTGCTGGCTTTGGCAGAGCTGCTCTGGCCATGGAGGCCTGCCCTCAAACTGTCCTCTGTTTCCCTAGCACCTGTGGCCAGAGTGTCACCTGGTTCCACTGATCAGAGGACTCCAAGGAGACTGGTGGGGTTTTTCCAAGACAGGAAGAGCTCTCTCTTCCCAGTGCTCCCCTACGAGGAAATCAATGATAAGGTCCCGACAGCTGGGACTAATAAAGGGCAAAACAGTACTTCAGAGATGCTGGGCAAGCGGACAAGGGAGGAAGGAGTCGGGGGAGGTAGAAGCCAGTCAGAAGATTACAATGAGCTCCTCAAGAATCACACACTGATGAGGATTTGAGGGACAGAATAGAAAAAAGAGCTCTGCACCCCCTGGAGCCCCCAAAAGTTTGGGAGCAAAATAGTGGTAAGGGCAGAGATCTCCATGAGTACATCAGGTCAGTGCCTGCTCCTGCATCTGTCTCCACATACAGCTGTAGCCAGGTTTGCTCCTGTCCACGATCCATGAGGATTGGTGTGGAATCGTGCACCTGTATATACCCAGTGGCACCTTGGCCTGTGTGGGTACCTGAGTGTGTGAGTGTGTGAGTGTGTGTGTGTGTGTGTGTGTGTGTGTGTGTGTGTGTGTGTGTGTATGTGTGTTCCATGTTATTGCAACTTCTTAACCCAGGAGAGAGACCTAGGAATCACCAGGACCTCTGAGGGACCCTGGAAAGTATCTGACAGAGTCCTGTTAGCAGTACCTCTGTCTGTCTGGCAGGGGGCAATGCAAGTCTGAGAAAAGATCCAGTTCTCTATGCCGGTGGTGGTCTGGTTGGTGTGATAAGATCAGCCCGAAGGGATGCACACCAGCCCAGGGAGCATTTGAGGGACATCGTTTTACTGCTAGGACAGCTGAGATAGCTACCACAACCACTTCCCTGTTCTCTGTTCCTGCCACAACCCCAAGATGAGACCCTACCCCTATCTCAGTGCCCCTCCTGACAGCCAGCTCTGCTTTCCTGTCATTAGGCCAAAAGGGAGGTGCCAGAGGATAGATCAGGTCAGGATTTCCAGAGAGATGGGCGCAGAGGAAACAGGGACCACTAAAGGGTCACAAGCATGGCCACTCCAGGCAGAGGAGCAAATCCCTAGGGACAGGCTGGCACACCAGGAATACACCCTTGAAACCCCACTGCAGCTCCCAGTCATCCTTGACTAGTGGAGGAGAAGGAAAGAGAAAAGCACCTCCCTCCCTTATACTCATTCTCCCTCCCCGGCCCGAAGGAGGCAGGAATGAAGTCCTAAAGCTTATACATCTGCCCAAGCCACAGAGCCCATGGGAGAATGAGAGCTGCCTGCTTCCCTGATACTAAGCAGTGGCCCTAGCTGGGGGCTGGCAGGAAGGGGACTAGCTTACTCATGTGGGTGCCAAGCTCTTTCGTTCCTACCTAGACCCCTCTAGCCCTTGCTACTCAAAATGTAGTCCCAGACTAGCAACATCAACATCACCTAGAAGTTTTTTAGAAACACAAAATCCCAGCCCCACCCCAGATCCAAGGAATCAGAATCTACATTTAATAAGATCCTTGGGCAATTTGTGTACACATTAAAGTTTGGGTTTAAATAGCACTGCTCAGTGATTCTCACCCCTGGATGCACATTAGAATCAGAAAGTGTTTAAAAAAATACCAGGGCCCCATCCCCAGAAGGCTGCCTTAATTGGTCTATGACTCTCCACATCAGGAGTTTTTAAAAGCTACAACATGGAACACACTGAGGCCGGGAAGACTCTTCCAAAGTCATACAGAATTGTCATAGCTGAGACTACAACCCTGATCTTTTAACTCCATGTTCACTGCTCTTTTCCATGCATGATGATACCTTCTCTCTCATGCCAGCCAAGCAAGGGGCTTGGACTCAAAGGAACCAACTCTAGGCCCCCAAACTTTGTTTCTGTTCCTTGATCTAGTGGAGTCACAAGCCTGGGTTCAAATCCTGATGCTGTCAGTCACTAGCTCTTTGACTATGGCAAGTTGTATAACCTTTCTCTGTCTCCATTTCCTCCTCTGTAAAATGGGGGCCATGACATCCCCTTCTCATAGCTACTAAGAGCACTTATATAAGTATAAGAGAAACTAAAAGCCCCTGGCACATAATACCAAGCACTCAACAAATGTGTTCTAAAGGGTCTAAAGGGTCCCCGTTTTCAAAGAAAACTGGAGAAAGAGGTCCAGCTAGCACTCCCTTCTGGGTCTGGACCATGGCTGCACCCAAACCATAGCCAGAATTGGAGCCAAACGGCTTGGAGAAGGTAAAAGTTTCAAAGAGGCTGCAATTGCTCCAAAAGACAAAGAAGCAAAGACATTCCTTAGCAGGAATCTAGAGAATGTAATGGATTATTACCAAACAGGATGTCAGGGATACTGACAATACACCATCTCATACAGGGCTGGGAGGCCCCGAGGCTCCCTCCCAGATGGAGCAGTCAGGGACATATGTCTTGGTGATTAAGGGCTGAACTGAGGTGCTTTGCCTTTGTCCCTCCCACTCATCCCAGCCTGCCCAGGCTGAGGCCAGGAGTGACCCCACCCCCAAGCCCACTAGTGTCAATTCACCTGGGGCTAGGGCCCAGTCAGCCCAGACTAAGGATTGGCTTATGTGACCAGCAGAGAGAGTGACACGGGGCAGGCTGAGTTGAGTGAGGTAGGAATGTCTGTGGCCCTACCTCTGTGTCCAGATGTGCAGATTCCAGGAAATGGCTGGCATTAGTTGCAACTGCTATACTCTGCAAGCTGTGCATGCTCAGGCCCAAGTTAGGGTGATGTGCCAGGATAGGTCAGTAAATAGCACTCAGCTGGTACAAACTGGATTACACCGAGACTCTCTCCCTAGGGAGGGGCCCAGCCAATCCAAGCTTTAAGAGTCAGGAGAGAGGGCATACTAGAGAGCTCCAGAGTCAAGTATCAGAGCCATATCCACAGGTCCCCTGGAGGGACCATCAAAGAAGGAATGGCTGAGCAGCAGCACATGGTTTCAAAAGTCAATGATAGTATCTGTGCCTACACAGGCCACGTACAAGAGATCCTCTCAGCACAGAACATTTTTCTGTGCCAAGAAGGATGGAACAAGGAAAAAAAGCAAGGTTTCTGTTCTTGAGAAATACTCACGGGTAGGAGAAAAAAAGGCAGTAACATCTCCCCCTTGAAAATTCAACAATTCCCAAAGATGATAACTAAGTGGAAAAAAGCTTTTTCAAATCAAGCCAGCTTCCCTGCTTGCTGCCTACGTCATCTGAGGCAACTTGTTTCATTCTCCAAAGCTTTGGTATCCAAATCTGTAAAGTGAGGACTAACAACTTCCCTGCCTATCTCTGTGATTACTGTGTGGATTTGATCAGGCTTTTGCTGGCTTTGAAAGTGGCTGTACGAAAGTTATCATTAAAGAAGGCTACTTTTATTAAGACTAGTTGAAATTTGTACTCACAGTCTTCAAGATACAATTTAGATTGTCCCCTAGTAGTACAGAGGTGAGAGAAAAGAGAGCTAGAAGAAAGAGAGAAGACAACGGGCATCTAGACTAAAGGAGGTAAGGCCTCAGCCTGCCAGTGTTCCCAACCCCACTCTCATGCTGGACACCCTGTCTTTATACCACTACTAGGCAACTTGAGTCCTTGGGCCTTATCACCACTCCGTGGGCTGTGAGAGAGTTGCCCATACCCCAGATTCAGCCTTCTCCTTCCCAAAAGGCAGAGCTCAGGCCTGGGACCAGCCAAGACACAGGGCCCAAGATAAGCAATGGATGAATGTCACAGGACCTAGACAAAAGTGTCCTTTGTTACTGCTGGAGCTCCTGAGTGTCCCATCCCATTTTTTTCTCACCTCTCAACTCTGGCTGTACATTAGAATCTCCTGGGGAGATTTTTTAAGTGTCAGTGCCTGCCCCCCTTCCCACACTATGATTAATTAAATTAGACTCTTTGGAGGTAGGGTTCATTTTTCATCTGCTTGTTTTTGAGAGCTCCCCAGGTGACTCTAAAGTACAGCCAAGATAGAGAACCACCACCCTAAACAGACATGGCCTGCTAAAAAGTCACAAGTATAGGTCCCTGGAAAGATTCTAGCCAGAAGCCAGCTTCAGGCCTGTTCTACTCACTGGCCCATGTTCTCTCTGCCTGGGTGTAAGAGTGGGAGAGAGAAACATGCATTACTATGAATGCATATGATGAGGGAGGGGAAGGCAGGCCTGTGGGTGCTTGTGAAGGCAATTTCTTCAAAAAGTTAGCTGACCTGTCCCATAAGACAAATTTCAACAAATATGTTGGCCTCCTTTACCTGACTTAACTTCCTATGTGGAAAGGCATCTTCTTCCCCATAGCCCTCACCAGAGACTGGGGACCTCTAAAAAGGTCTGGAACCCATGTTGGTCTCTCTCACTTTCAGTGAGCACAGAAAGAAAAAGCCAGTGTCCAGAGGAGTGGAGAAAGACCTGGGGGGCTGCCTACCACTGCAGGCCTTGCTACTGCAGCTGGGAAATGCTAGGTCCTGGAAAACAGCTTCTCTGATCATTTCTTTGGGTTGCTACAAGGCCCATTTACTTTGCCAGCTCCCCACTCCTAGAGTGGAATCCCTCTCAAGGAGAAGGTGCTGACCTTTTGGGCAAGGGCTTGTATCTCAGAAGCTAGCACCAAGTGCTATGACCAGCTCCTCTCACTCTCCCTTAAGGACACATTAAGGATCCTAGGCCAAAAGAAGCCTGCCCACCCAGGCTTGAGCCCTGGCACAGGGCTGCATTCCTCAGAGGTGGTACTTCATTCGAATCTGCACAAAGCTGTCCTCTAGGTTGGCAGTGATTCTGGCAGAGACATTGCAACGGGTGAATAACTATCTTTCTCTCTCTCTCTCTCTCTCTCTCTCTCTCTCCCCTCTCTCTCTACCCCTGTCTCCCTCTCTCCCCCTCTTTCCCTCTCTCTTCCTTTCTCTTTCTCCCTCTGTCCAGGACAGGAGGGGAGCCTTCATAAGGACCTGTACTAAGAGCTGTCAGGGATTTCAGGGCCACCAAGACTTCCCCTCCCAACCCTGGAGTGAACATTCAGGGGGGTCTGCAACACCCTGTCCACTGAAAGGTCCAGTACATTGGTGCCTCTCTCTGCTCCTGCTACTCTTAGCTGGAATCGCTGCTCAAATTCAATTCTTGCAGAGGAAGAAAGCACATGAAGGAAGGGAGACAAGACGAAAATAGCTCTCATCCCACATTCCTAACCTCACAGGAGGGGCACCGTAGCAAGGGCCTCTGTATTTCAACCAGTCTAACTTGGCAGTGCTAGGCCCTGGCTGGCCTCCGACTTGTTAGGTCGCCGGGCAGAACTCGGGGCCCTGCTGCACCTGTTCAGATGCCAGCCTCAGTCTTAGTCAGGGCCACAGCTGGATGCCAAGTTTCTGGGCACCCATGTGAGCCTCCCTCTTGCAAATGAGGCACCAAAAAAGCAAACAGCCCATGAGGGCCCCACGGGACAGGGTGGCAACAAAATCAAGCCACAGGATCTTTTGGCTGGCCAGTAGCAGATTCAGATGTGCGTCTCTATCCTTTAACACCCCTCTCTCCTTAATACTCCGTGTCTACACCACAATCACAGGGCAAAATTTCTCATCTCTACCACAGGGATTCTCCACTAGGAACAACTTCCCTACAGGGAACATTTAACAATGCCTGAAGACATCTTTGATCATCACAACTGGTAGATGGTGTGAATGCTACTGGCATCTACTGAGTAGAGGCCAGAAATGCTGTTAAACATCCTGTAATGCACAGGACAGCCCTCACAACAAAGAAAAGTTGACTCAGATCTGAAGTGTGAGATCCTGAGGGTCAGCCTCTGCTAACCTGGGGCCTCAGGCACCTCTGGACAGCCCATCCTACTTTGGGGATATTCAGGAGGGTAAAGTGAAGAATGGATGCAACATTCAGTGGAGGTCCCTTGCCTTTGCACATTGTGGATGCCTTGTGGGGTCAGCCAGGGAGAGGTGGCAGTTCTGGCTTGGAGTTTTATTTAAATATGGAAGTGTGATTCCCCATCCACCTCTACAAAACTGTGGCCTGAGCTTCTGTATGCAGCTGTAAATGAGGACAAGTCACGAGGGCCCTGAGGTTAAACCAGACTTTAGGCACACTGGGGCTGCTTAAGATTTGAGTTTAAGCCAGGCTCGTTGGCTCAGCCTGTAATCCCGCACCTTGAGTGGATTGCCTGAGCCCGTGGGTTCGAGACCCACCTGGGCAACTTGGCAAGACCTCACCTCTACAGTAAATCAAAAAAAATTAGCCGGGCATGGTAGCGCGTGCCTATAGTTCCAGCTACTTGGAAGGCTGAGGCGGAAGGATCGCAGAAGCCCAGCAGGTCAAGGCTGCGGTGACCGGGAGCGGCCACTGCACTCCAGTCTGGGCGACAGAGTAAGACTCCAATGCCAAAAAAAAAAACAAAAAAAAGAATTTGAGTTTAGAGGTGGTGGGCCCGAGGTCTCCTGGGCAAGCACTTTTTACAGCAGGGCCAGAGCAGACGGCTGACATTCCTGCCTAGCTCAGGCCTTCCCTGTGACAGTGAAGGTCAAAACTGCCACCTTCTCTGCCACAGTTGCTCCATTAGTTTCCTTGCCCCCGGGGGCTCCTGCCCCCAACTCAGTCCCAAGTGCTGTGACAAGGTCATGGTAACAAGGAAAGGTAGTTGCTTTAATAAGCCATGTGCAGCCGGGCACGGTGGCTCAGCCTATAATCCCGCGCCTTTGGGAGGCTGAGGTGAGTGGATTGCCTGAGCCCACGGGTTCGAGACCCGCCTGGGCAGTGAGACCTCATCTCCACAATAAATCAAAAAATTAACCGGGCGTGGTAGCGCGCGCCTGTAATTCCAGCTACTCGGAAGGCTGAGGCGGAAGGATCGCCGGAGCCCGGCAGGTCGAGGCTGCGGTGGCCGGGAGCGGCCATTGCACTCCAGTATGGGCGACCGAGTGAAACTCCAACTCAAAAAAATAAATAAATAAATAAATAAATAAGCCATGTGCTACTCTACCACCTCCAGTCCCTGGTCTGGCGGTGAGAGATGCCAGTCAGACCAGTCCAGGGCAGATGTCAGACCAGGAGTGACTGCTCTCCACTGTGGTTTGGGTAGAAAGTACTGGATTGAAGGTCAGGCAAGCTACCTTCTGGCCTTAGCTCCACAGGTAACTTGCTGTGAAATCTTAGGCAAGCCACTACATCTGTCTGAGCCTCAGTTTTCCCATTTCCTAATGGCTATTCCTGAAATTCTGTAGCCGCAGCAAGGGTATGTGTGATGAGCAGTGGTTGGCTCAGTAGTGGGAGCTGTCCCTCTTCACATTCTCTTCTGAGAGACCCAAGTGAGGGTCCTCAGGGGGACCAAGACCAAACTCACATCCCCCAAACCAGTTCTAATGTTCTTGCCTCCAAAGGCACCAAAAGCCTAGGCCTAAACCTCAAGTAAATCTTGTCCTCCTCTTCTCCTCATATGTAGTATTAACTATCAAGTTCTATTAACTTTTCCATCAAATGGTCAGGGTTTCTCCCACCCAACTGTGTCCTGGGTTCTCCTACCTGGGTTACTTCAGCTTCCAATCTCTCCTTTCAATGGGCCATCCTGCCAGCTTCTTCCAATAGCCTGACCCTAACCTACCCACTCTCCTACTCTGCAACCTAACGGGTTTCCCACTGGCCACAGCCTGGAGCAGGTAGCAGACTGCTTTCTACCTGGCACGCAAGGCTCTGCACAGTCTAGACTCAGCCTGACTTGAAGCTAAAATTCCTATTTCTTCATCAAGATGTGGGTCAAGAACCCCCTCTAGTGAAGCCTTCCCTGACCTCTCACGAACCTCTAACATCTAATTGTTCAGTTCAATTAGGTGGCCCCCTACACATTTCCATTATATTCTCAGCAGCATATGAACCCATCTCCATTCAACTGGGAGCCCCACTGTACTGAGTACTATTGGTATCTGTGTCCCCACTGCAGTGTGGTAAAGCTACTGACATTCTGGCAACACATAGACAGGAAGCCCTGCTTCCCAACTACAGAGTGTGCAGGCTCCACTCCCTTGTCTGGTAGCACCACAGCACAAGAAACCGAACTGAGCACACGCAACTCAAAGCCAACTCACTGGCAGAAGACCTTGCCCCAGGGCAGAAACCACAGGACCAGGAACCAAGGCCCAGAGGTGTGAGAACAGAAAAGAAACTCTGCTTGAGGGGTAGAGGCATTTTGATTTGAAGGAGCACTTAGCTTTGACATTCCAAGCTCAAGTTCACCTGAGAGAAGGGGCACACACTGCCTCCTGCTTCCCTCTCTTGGCCAGCAAAGTCCTGGTGTTTGCCTGTTTTGACCCTGTGCCACCACCTCTGCATCCCACCCCGCTTGCCTATTTCCCTTTCCTTTTGCTGAGGCCAAATATAAACCCCTGGACAGGAAATGCCTTGAAGGAGCCTGGCCCCACCCTGAGATCCAGAGAAAACTGTCTCTGACCAAGAGGAAATGTGCCTAAGTGAGGTGGCCTCCTTGAGAAGTCTGCAGACACAACCACTCCCCTGAGCCCTGCAGAGGACCAGAAGGAGCTATGATGCCGAGCACATAGCAAGGGGCAGGGATGACAATGTGTATGCTCAGGCCATGATAGGACCAAGGGAAGGAGAATCCCAAATGGTGGCTTACCAGCTGTGTAAGACCTGTAGGCACAGAGGTGACCGGGTACAGTGGGAAGAGCAACAGGCAGCAACCTAAAGATGTGGCTTTTCATCCTGACTCTGCTACTTCATAACTACAGCTGTGCTCATTAATGACAACATTTATGATACTAAATGTAATTATTAATAATAATTCATAACAGACACTAATAGTTATTGAGTACTTACTATGTGCCAGGCCCTGGGCCAAGTACATACACAGATCATACTGGACAAGTTACTTAACTTCTCTATGCCTCAGTGTTTTCATCTGTAGAACAGGGATATAATCATAGTACCAACAGCATGAGGATTTTTTCGAGTATAAAATAAGACAATAATAATTGCCCAAGTGTACTAAGCCATATTATGTTCCAAGCATTTTCTTGGGTTCTTTTTATATGGATTATATCCTTGAATCTTCACAACAACCCTATGAAGTAAGTGCTCTGATAATATCTCTCTTTTACAGATAAGAAAACTGAGGCCCAGAGATATGGAGTAACTCGCCCAGAGATATGGAGTAACTCGGCAGCTAAGAAGTTGTGGACCAAGAGGCAAATCCAGGCAGTCTGGCTCCAGAGTAAGAGCTACCAATTTAGATTCTTCCTCATTAAATAAAATAAATTGCCTAGGTCGGGACTTGGCACACAGCAGACACAAAGAACATCTATCAGGGTTTTTGCAGTATGAACTCAGCCTGAAGTAACTTCTGATCAGCTGGGAAAGCACTTGGTCATCCCACATCTCATTTGGTCTCTCCAACAATCCTGTCCAAAGCAGGTAATGCTTATTGTACAAACGGAGAAATGGAGGTTACAAAAGGTCAGCTTCTATTGGACTACAGATGGGGCCAGGAGCCTGCCTAAACCCCCACAGTCCTCCTGCTGATCTAACTTCTCTGTTCCCATCTCAGCCTCCCTTGGCTCTTCCCGCTGAGTCCACTCCCCATGTGCATTTATTCAACCAATAGTACCTGAGCACCTACTTGGTGCCAGGCCCAATGTTGGGCAAGGTCTGAAAACAGGACAAAGGCTGAACTCTCCTGTAGTAATTGGCCAGAGCTGCTTCCAGGCCCATCCCCTTCAAGGTGGCAAAGGCTAAAATGGACTGGTCTTTCAAGCATCCTCTGGAGCTCACTTCAGAGGCAAGATGACAGGTAATGAGCTTCAAAGCAGTGGAGCTGGCAGCTGGTACAAACTGAGAGAAGGATGCTTGCAGCCCCTGAATACCCTGAGGTGGCCATGTCAGGGGAGCTAGAGCTTCTGGATAACCTCCCACACACCATCCATATACCCAGTTCTAGCATAGGCTACACTAGCTAAAGGGATCACAAGAGTTAATCCAGTCAGCCTCCTGCCTGCCCCTAACCACCCACGCCTTCTAAATAATGCAACCTGTTTGTCAATACAGTGCATTAAAATGTCTCTTCTTCCCTGATGCCACCCAGCACCGTGCTTTCCACCCCTAGTGCTGGAAGGTGCTAATCAGGTAGGCCTGGTGCTAATGGCAGAACTACCCCCTAAAACTCCCTCTCCACTCCAGGACCCACTCCTTCATGTTTCCCTTGTATCTATCTGGCCACCTTGGTGGTGGGGACTGCCTGGGTCCTAATCCCAGCTCCATCACTCCCTAGCTGTGTAACCTTCAGCCAAGTTCTTCATGCAACCTCTACTTACCTAAGTTTCTTCATATGTAAAATGGGAATGATGATAGCAGTACTGACCTTACAGAATTGCCATGGGGGCTAAGTAAGTTAAAACATGCCAAGAATTTAGATGACTTCACTACTGCCACTGGTGTTATCATTACTATAGCCTGTTGCAGTGTCATAAATGCCACTAAAGAATACCAGACGAGCCGGGCTCGGTGGCTCAGCCTGTAATCCCACGCCTTTGGGAGGCTGAGGTGAGTGGATTGCCTGAGCCTGCGGGTTCAAGACCCGCCTGGGCAGCAAGACCTCATCTCTACAATAAATCAAAAAAAAAAATCAGCCGGGTGTGGTAGCCCATGCCTGTAATTCCGGCTACTGGGAAGGCTGAGGCGGAAGGATCGCCGGAGCCCAGCAGGTCGAGGCTGCGGTGGCCGGGAGCGGCCACTGCACTCCAGTCTGGGCGACAGAGTGAGACTCCAACTCAAAAAAAAAAAAAAAAAAAGAATACCAGACAAAGGGAGCACTGTAGGTGGGCATGGCCAGGGAGAGCTTTTCTGGATGAGGTGGGCTCTGAAGTGACAGAAAAGCCAGACCAAATGCCTAGGAGGTGGCAGGTTTGAGCATTGCATATCCCCAGGTCAGTGAAAAAGTGACAAGGCTGCAGAAAATACTATCAAGCAACAATAATGGCATCATTTTATTTATATTGTTGGATTTAATACTCAATAACCTCATGAAGTAGGCACATATCTCCATTTTATAGCTGAAAAAATGAAGGCTCAGAGAAGTTAAGCAATTTTCCCCAAGTCACACAGTGCTGTGTATACTAGAGCTCCGGCTCTTCCCCATGACCCTCTGCTACCCCAGGCATCCTGTGCACAGCTTCTGCTCCACTCAGGCCCCTTTCCCACATTCCCCTCTGTGTTTTTCCCATTTAGAAGGTTCTGCTGGGGCGGGGGCTTCCCAGACCAGATGTTTGGGGACAAGCCCTTCCCACAAACTCCCTGCCTCTGTCCCAGCCTGACTTGATCTCAGCCTGGAGCAAAAAGGTTGCCTGCAGGTGCCTATCTCACACCTCAGACAGACCAGCCTTTGGCCAGCCCACATAAAAGGCAGGAAATCCTAGGCCACCTCCCTGGAGCTCATTCCCTCTACCATGGGAACAGTTGCAGCGGGGGCAGAGGTTCCTCTGTGGTTGGGGAAGCTGCCGAGTTAGTCCCTGCTGCCATGGCTGTTGGGTGTGGTTTGGGTAAGACAACGAAGGCTGAGGGTCATGAGACCTGGGTTCCAAATCCTCCCTCACTAGAGACTATTCCCTTCCCTTCCCTAGGCCTCAGCTGGGGATCATCAGGGACCACTCTGGGGAAATCATATCGACTACCATACAGGGTTGCTCTGAAGAACAGAACGGATCACGGAAGTGAAAGTGCTTTGGAAACTGAAGAAGTGGGAGGACTCGTTGTCATCATCATTAACTGCTAGGGGAAGGAATGGCTGAGCTGGTGTTTCTCCCTGTCTGATTCACTCCTTTAGGTCCCACTGTGGGCATGGCTCATACTCATTTCCAGCTTCCCTAAAATACTCCCTTCCGTCTGCTCTCCATCCTTTACCAGTTCCAGAGATGAAACTAAGTGGCAGAAAAGCATGGTACACTGGAAGGCCCCATATATTCAGCTCATCAAACGGAGCACTTACAGGCACCAGGCTTGTCCTGCCAATAAGAAGACTCTACCTTCCAAGGGCTCTCCAACCATGAGAGCTGGCCAACCAGAACAACAGACAAACCAGAGACAGTTGAATAAGGTGTTTGGACCCAAGATTCTGAGAGTTCAGAGGCTACCCACTGGGGTTTTCAGAAAAGGATTTTGGAGAAGTTATCTGGAAAGTTCAGAGTAGAAACAGGAGAGTGACAAGCTTCCAGTGCCCCATTTCCTGCCCCCACACATTAAGGGGGGGGAGGTCATAAACAGAGGCATGTAGGAAGTACAGTCATGAGGCTGGGAAGGGGGCGATCCCAGACCCAAGAAGGAAACTAAGAGGAGCTGAGGTCATATGGCCTAGAGAAGATACATGGGGACTTGAGTTCCATCCTCAGACCTCTGAAGGTCAGAGAGAGCAGACAGGGTCCAGGTGGTCCCAGGGGGTAGAGCTGGAACCCGGGGTTAGAAGCTTCAGGGAGGCACAGTTAAGTTCAACAATAAGAAAACACTTTTGGACATTCCACAGATGAAAGCAACTGCTTGAAACATATCGCACCCCCAGGTATTGAAGATCGGTGAGCAGGAACTGCACATGTACATGTCTGAAAGCCTGAAGCTTCAGGAGACTTGGACCTAGTGCCCTCTAAAGGCCCTTTTCCCATGAACTCTGTAAACTTCTTGAGGGACTGAAGGAGAAAGCGTAAAGGTGACTGGAGCTGGCTAGGCCCTCAGCTGCTTCCCACACAGACCTGGGATCCCAGGAGCACTGTGGGCTGGTACTACCCAGGGGGAGCAGGTTACTCATTAACTTGTAACTGAATGGGTCAGGGTGGCCACCTGGGACATACTCATGCATGGGGAGGGGCCAGAGAGCAAACTGCACAAAAGCCCATGCACAAGGAGAACCCAATTCAGGGCCCGGCCAGTTCAAACTGACCCAGCCAGCTAAGAATATTCAGTGAATGGACCCGGCTGAATTTGAAGCCAGCTTGCCATTGCCCTGTAGATTAGAAAAAGATATTGAATAGGAACGCATACTTGGACAGCTGAAAGGCCTGAGACACCACCGAGTTCATGCCACCTACCCTGACTACTTTACAGATATTGAAAATTGAGGCCTAGAGAAAGCAAATATCTTCCCTAAAGTCACTCACAGACAGCCAGCTATGGTAAAGCAAAACCAGAAACCAAGTTTCCTGACTGTAGTAGGCTCACAGGGTTCACCAAATGTTGGTTCCTTTCCTTCCTGCTGAAACTTCAGAAAACTGCTTGTGGTCTGGAGCTTTCTAAATTAGGTCTGGGGCTGGGTCTGGGTCCTGGCCCAACCCTTCCCAAGCCCCACTGCTTGTCTAGATACAGGCTCTCTGAGGAAGGCATCCTCCTCCACTACAGAGGCCCTCAGCCTAGCAGCAGCAGCAGTGTAGCTAGTAGTCCCACTCCTTCCTCAGCCTGGTGTGGAGAGACCATAGCTGGACTGAAAACAGACACACACTCACACCACCTCACCCCATCCCCAGCAATGGCAGACCCTTTTGGTGGACACTTCTTGCTCTTTTAGACTTTCAAAGTCAGATCAGGGGTCAACTTACCCTGGAAACACTCATACCCCTTTCTGACTCTGACGTCTAAAAAAAACTCCTTACCCCCACTAACCATCTGAATCCTTCTCAACTCAACTCCCCTGCCCTTCTCAATATCATGCAAGCTGAACCTATGGCCTTCAAACAGAGTGAATAACTACTTCTGTTTGTCCAAGTAAAGGACAGAGGGACAGAATTTAACCGGCCCCAGAAGTTTCCATGATTGAATGTTTGTTAATGTCCCCTTGGGGGAAGGTGAGGGTTCACGATAGGGAACATTTAAGGCCTGAGATGGACAGGGAGTTAGTTAATGACCATCCCCTAGAGGTAACTTTCCAAGGTGGTTATTATGTGGCTCAATTATTAACCATGCAGTGGCAGGACCCCAGGCTTGTTGGAAAGGGGCCACTCCTTTCCCGAGGACAGCCCAAGAGTAGGAAGCTGCAGCCAGGGAGAGCATTACTGGGGTCTTTCTCTCCTTCTCTGGCAGACTGTGGTGGGGTGGATGGGGACAGAAGCCAGCACTGAGGGAAGCTCTCCCTCAGCCCAAATGGGGGTGGAGGAGGACTAGCCCGGATACTGAGGAAGTCAGCACACCCTTTCTGGGGCGGAAGGGAAAAGAGAGACAGTGAGGGTTTTTATCATGAATGAGAGAGGAAGTTCCAAGCTGGGCCCTGGTGATTAGATTGACAAGCTGGGAAAGACACTCATCCTGAGTGCATCCTGTTTTGCTTCGAACTGGCCTCAGGGGCCAGGGGCATGGGAGGGGCCTGAGTGGAGAGCAGCATCCCAGGAATTCTCTCAGGCCTGTGGACCTAGAGCTCCTGGGTGGCCCCGGAACAGAGGAGGTAAGTGGGAGAGTGAGAAACTCTCATTTACTGCTGGAGCAATGAAGGCAAGAAGTCTGCAAGAAGCCTCCACTGGCCAGCCTCAAGATCTGGAGCCCCAGAGGTGGCTAACATCTGGGTTCAGACCTTTCCTGGGCCTCTCTTCCAAGGTTCAGCTCAAACGTTGCTACCTCTGTCAGTCACCTTCCCCTCAGCCACATGCAATCACTCCCTGGAATGGACTCCCAGGGCAGAATGTCTTCCTCAACAATTAGAAATATGAACATTGACCAGATATTTGATGATATCAAGGGACTGTTTTAGCTATAATAATGACAGTGTGGTTATTTTCACAAATCCCTATCTTTTAGATATATATATATATTTTTTGAAATATTAATCTATAAATTGATAAAGTATCCAGGATTTGTTTCAAAATAACAAGAAAGGGAGTGATCTTCGAAAATGCAGGAGACACCCTTATGGAAATTGGAACTGGCAACCAATTCCTGATCAAAACCCCAAGTGCCCATACCATAAGAGATAAGATAGACAAGTGGAACCTCATCAAACTGACAAGCTTCTGCAAAGTCAAAGAAATCATCAAGAGAGAGGGGAAAGAGCCCACAGAATGAGAAAAAATATTTGCCAACTGCATATCTGGCAAAGGTTTAACATCTAGGATCTACAAGGAACACAAACATGCTGAAAGGAAAAAACAAACAGCCCCATTAAAAAGTGGGCAAAAGGAAGGATCGCTGGAGCCCAGCAGGTTGAGGCTGTGGTGGCCGGGAGCGGACACTGCACTCCAGTCTGGACAACAGAGTGAGACTCCAACTCAAAAAAAAAAAGTGGGCAAAAGACATGAATAGACATTTCTCAAAAGAAGATATACAGGCAGCCAACAGACACATGGAAAAGTGTTCAGCCTCACTAATCATCAGAGAGAAATGCAAATCAAAACCACATTGAGATACCACCTAACCCCAGTAAGAATGGCCGTAATTAATAAAACAACAACAGATGCTGGTGAGGATGTGGAGAAAAAGAATGCTTCTACACTGCTGGTGGGAATGCAAACTAGTGCAGCCTCTTTGGAAGACAGTGTGGCGATTTCTGAAAGAACTAGAAATTGACCTTCCATATGACCCAGCAATTTCCCTATTGGAAACATACCTGGAGGAGCTCAAGTCATTCTACCAAAAATATACCTGCACACGCATGTTTGTTGCAGCTCTATTCACAATAAAAAAAATATGGAACCAATCATGCTGTCCATCAAAGCTGGACTGGATAAAACTGTGGTACATATACACAATGGAGTATTATGCAGCTGTAAAGAAGGACAAACATATGGACTTCGTAGCAACTTGGATGGATTTAGAGTCTATCATAGTCAGTGATCTATCACAGAAACAAAGAACAGAGTACCATATGTTCTCACTCATAATTGGACCTTGAAAAATTATTATAATACTATAAGAAAGGGATTGGCAGTAGTGGGAACCTACCAGGGGGGGGTGGGATTGGCATTTGAGGGAAACTGCCAGGGGAGGGAGGGGCACACCTCATCAACAAAGGTACCTGCATAATGAACACTGGTATACCTAACCCTGAATTATACTCCACATCTTTAAAATAATGGAAAAAAAAGAAAAGAGAAAAATTAGTTGTGAGATTTAAAAAAAAGAAAGGGAAACATGATAAACACAATAATTAAATAATCTATTGTTGGTTTGATAGTGGTAAATACTACAAAAAAAGAAAAAAGAAAGGGAGTGAAGTGGGTAGGGGCATGGACAGGGCAAGACTAGCTGTGAGCTAATAACTGTTGAATTGGATGATGGGTACATGGGGTATTATTACACTAATTGTCTCTATTTTTATATGTGTTTTAAAGTCTTCATAATAAATTTTAAAAGTTCTCACTGAGGTAAAAAGTCATAGTGTCATGCATTATTTATGCCACTAACCCCCAAACTAGATGGCAGATTCCCTGAAGATGGGGGTCCCAACTCTGTGTCCTCCACAAGATCTAGCACCAAGCCTGAACTTAATGACTAATAATTTGTACAGCACATGGTCGTTTACAAAGTACTTAGCCATGGATCTGCTCATTTAATCCAGTGAAGTGGAAAAAATGAGAAACTGAGAGTCTGAGAGTTTAAGGGAACTGGCAGGGCCTGAATTTAAACCTTCATGTTTGCAACTCCCAAGTCCCTGTTTTTTGCTTTGGGCAACCCTGGACTCCTAAGAAACTTAACATTCAGTTTTAAAATTCCTGTGTGTGGTCGAGACAAACAGGAACAGCAACTGTTCAGCATGCAGGGCAAGAGGAAGTTCAACACAAAAACACAGCACTTCACACTTGTGACAAGGGCCCAGACTGGCCTCCAGTCCACTGATTCATATCTACCTCCCCCGACGCATGTGCGTGCACATGTGTACACACAAACCTTAGTCACAGATGAATGGAGCCTTAACAAACATCTGACACCAGCAACCATGTGCCCAGCCAAGTGCTCAACTTTGGGGATGTGGGGTGGGAGAGAAGATAATACTTCCCTAGACCTGGAGGAGCTCACACTTCACACCCTAACGCCCTTGCATCTTTGAAATCCCCTATCCCTATTTTATCTGCTGAACAGCCTCCCCAGGGTCCAGGGGCATGACACTTGATCCTATCCTATCTGGGAGCCCAAGGAAACAGTTCTCTCTTCTTTTCAAGCCAGAGGCAATTCCTTTTTCTAGCCAGAGAAGAGGTAAGGGCACAGCCTGCCTTTGTTAAACCTGCCAGCTGTTGAACCTAAACTTTCCATGGCTGAAGCAAGGAGCTCCAGGAGTCTCCTAGCAGAAAAGCACCTGCAGCTACAACAGCATCCCAACTAGAGACTCCATCACCTCCTTCCTTTGGGACCTTCTTGCTTATGTGTCCCCATTGCTATCCCTATACCTGGATGCAGGGGTCCTCTGCTTCCTCTCCTGAATAGTCTCAATCATGGATTTTAGAACTTCAAAAAGACAGAGAGGGAAAATGTTTGAGCCTTCTTAGTGCCACTTTCTTTGTTCCTCTGCTTGAGCTCAGGAGTCCATGGTGTTGTGTTTGATTAAGGAAGGCCCTGCCACTCTCCTCGCATGACTCACTGCCATCTCCCCCCCAGTACGCACACAGGGTACACAGCCCCTTTTCATTTATGCACCTTCATTCAGCCCCTCTTCCGGCTCCAGCCACCTTCAGATACCATCTCTCAGTAGCCTCTTCTCTCCAGATGGGGGAGGAGTGCCGTAGGTGCACAGAGAGGTTTAGCATACTTCAAAAGTTGCTTAAGGTGTGCGAAGAAGGCCAGAGAACAGGGGAGACTGTGTCCAGTGTAAGATTTCCTAGTCCTAACTACAGATGTCCAGGGAGCAGAAATTCCAAATCCAAAATCTAGAACATGCACAAAAGCCCACATCCCTAAAATGAAGACCACCTCAAAATGTCCAGCTGATGGCAGTTGTACCTCGAGGGTGAAATAGTTTCATCCCCCACCCCCAACAGCCACACAGAAACCAACTGCAGCTTTCTTCTCTATGCTCTTGGATTGCCCACCTTCCCACCACTAGACAGAGAATGTCCCTCCTTCATCCCAGGAGGATGAAAGCGAGGGGAAAACTCAGAGAGCAAGGATACAGATGGAGGGGCTCACCACAAATCCTAGAGTGGGGGCGGGAGCAGGTTACAAAGGAGGAGTCAGGGTTTGAAAATAGCCCAGAGTGTGATTCATTACCCTCTCCTCTGAGGGAGATAGAGTGAGACTGAGAGAAGCCAGGGCCCTGGAACAGGGGATAAGCATAAGTTCCAAACCAACCCAATATCTGGTGCCCCCAAATACACCAGCCTGTGAAAGAAAACTCCCACCTCTCCCCCACCTTCCAACTGTTTGCTGTCCCTCCCTACACACACACACACACACACACACACACACACACACACACACAAGTTTTCCAGCTGGCTTAGCTGCATAATCACCACAGAGCTCTCAATATGCATCGCTCCTGCGGCCCCAAGCATCTCAGAGATAACCCTTTACCTGCCAATTATAAACCTGGCCCCAGGCACCAACGTCAGGGTAAGAGAGACTGGGCCCTGAAAGCAAGCTGTCCCAATGTGGCTGAAAACACTGTGGCCCACAAAAGTACTATGACTTGCCCAAGGTCATATGAACTGGCTGAACCTCAGTTTCCTAAATCATAATTCAGTGCTGAACTTCAGTTTCCTGATTCGTAATTCAGTGTTCAGCTTTAACAAATGTTGGTAGAAGAGACATGAAAATAACCCCAGACTATCTAATTTGGAAATCCCAAAAACTTCGACTAAAAGGGCTTTCCTCAGAGATTCTCTAATCCAAACCCATTTGGGACTTCATGGAGAAACTGAGCCCTAGAAAGATACGACTTACCGAAAATTTTTCACTTGGTCCCAGCAACTACCTCAATACCAAGAAATACTAATAAAGTCCTAGGCGTTTCCCAGAAGGGAAAGCAATGAGGCAGTGGCCCACGGAAAAGCCCATACAGCCGGGCTAGGGCTTCCTGGAAACGCTCTCGAAAGCAGAGAAAGGACGGGGCAGGAGAAGCGGCGCAACCCGGCCGCAGAACCTGAAGCCCTGGCGCCCCTGCCCAGCTGCCAGTCCCCTTCAAAGCGCCAGTGCGACGACTCCGGGATCCAGTCAAGCCCGGGGTAACTGGCGGACAGCTGCCTTCTACTGCCCCACTGGTGGGGTTTTGCTGAGACACTCGCGGCCTGCGCCCTCAGGGGTTCCCAGGTTTCGGCGACTCCGACCCCCAGTCCGGGAACGGAGGTGGCTCGCCTCTCTCCCTCCGCGTCCCCGGCGCACACCGCCCAGCGGAACCACTAGGAGAGGGGCCAGGTGGAGCGCGCCAGGCAAGCTAGCCGGGGCCAGGGAGTCCCGGGTCTTCGGCTCTCCCCCTGTCGCCTCCCCAACTCCTACCTGGAGGCCACGTCTCCCTCTTTGGGTTTGGGCCCCGACAGAGAGGGAGTGGGCAGGAGGTGAGCGCAGGCGGGACTGCTCAGTTCAGGGCACGCGAGGCGCCTGGTGTCGGCCGGGGGTAACGGTGCCAGCCAGAGGAACAGCTGCTGCTGCTGCTTAGCCGTTGTCAACCCGAGACCACTTGCCGCGCAGGTGGGGAGCGAGCTGTGGCGAGCTGGGCTGTTGGGGATCCCCGCCCACCTATCCTCGACCAATGAGGGCACAGTCCCTGCCCACTGGACTCCCCAGAAAGTCGCCCAAACTGGAGTGGGCGGGGCTCTGCCTGCTGGCTCCTCCAATCCCCGCACCACTGCCTTTCCCTCAGGTCACAGTGTTGGGAGGGAGGAGGAGCAAGCCCAGCCAGCGCCAAAGACAGCGGCTGAAGGAACGAATTGGCCGGGCACACAAACTTATATTTATTGAGTTTTTAATGAATCTGGCACCATGTGAGGAACTTTAAATACATAGGCCATGTGCACAGAAGAGCTCAGTGATTTGCTCAGGATAATTTATGGGATGTCCAGAAGACACAACTTCGGTGAGATCTCATTTGAGCAGGAAATTGTCATCCCTAACTAGCTCAGGCCCCAGCATCTGCAACTTCCCCAATACCCTCAGTTCTCTGTCTCCCCCAACCCAAGTCCAAACCTACCTCCGCAGAGAAATTTGTGGAAAACTTGGTACACCGGCAAGTACCACCACAAAGTCCATTCAAATTCAGTAAGAAAAAAGAATATTAGGGTTTGATTTTTCTCTTTCCTTTCATTGGAATAGTCAAACACAAGTTCACACTCTTGATTTCATTGTTGAATCGAGGACTCCTATTAGCCATGGCTGGTAGTACCCAAGATCTCATGCAGTTCAACTACTGTTCCCCACATTTACAAATGCAGAAACTCAGGGAAAGTGACATACTCAAGGCTACCCAGCAAATCTATGGCAAGAACAATATCTGTACACTGGCTATTTTCTCCATACCATTCTAAGAAGGCAGGAACTGCATCCGACTAATTTGCCTGCTAGAGTATCCAACACAGATGAAAGCAAAAATATCTGTTTCTTAGGACACAAACTTTCTCAATGTCACCCAAGGCAATGACAGAGCCAGAATTAGCCTACTCCAGGTGCCCCTGCTCCTGTCTGGCTGTCAGTCTACTAGGCCATATTGAAATTCTCTCACCTTCCTTTTACCTGGCTCTGATGAGAATCAGAGGAGCCTTTTCTCTCAATGGCAGGACTGCAGCTGGTACTCTCTGGCAATTTGTTCAAGGTGAGCCATGTCCCTGTGGGTCTTTTAAGCACCCCTAAGGTGCTGAAGCCAAAGACATCTTGCTTGTGCACAATGTTAGAAAGGACATAAAAAGAGGGACCCTGTAATAATTGTATCACTTTCTTAAGGGCAAGAAACCATGTCAGAGCCAATTCCATCTACCAAAGGGTACCAAGCACAGTACTTACAGTAGTTTTCTCAGTAGTTTGCTAGCAGATAAATGAATGTTGAAAGAAATTCAAAGGATAGCCATAAATACATTACGATTATATGAATAATAAGCAAACTCGACTATCTTTTAGTAGATCAGATATGCTGGACTCTGAACACCAGTTGTTTCTTTAAAAAAGAGCAATAAAACCAAAAAGCTAAAGGCGGGGGAATGGGAGTAGTACAAAAACTATAAAAAGAAAACTACAAAAAAAGGGCAACCGTCATAAATAACTAGAATGAGAGCTTACAAGTGCCTGGTGCAGAGTAGGTGTTCAATAAAAACTTTCATTGAGCTGGGCTCGGTGGCTCAGCCTGTAATCCCGCGCCTTTGGGAGGCTG
The DNA here is from genome assembly GCA_027257055.1 of Cephalopachus bancanus. Lineage (NCBI taxonomy): Eukaryota > Metazoa > Chordata > Mammalia > Primates > Tarsiidae > Cephalopachus > Cephalopachus bancanus. The sequence goes on from JAPVLO010000844.1 coordinate 216,953, forward strand.
AGGTGAGTGAATTGCCTGAGCCCGCGGGTACGAGACTCACCTGGGCAGCGAGACCTCATCTTTACAAAAATCAAAAAATCAGCTGGGTGTGGTAGCGCATGCCTGTAATTCTGGCTACTTGGAAGGCTGAGGCGGAAGGATCGCTGGAGCCCAGCAGGTCGAGGTTGTGGTGGCCAGGAGCAGCCACTGCACTCCAGTCTGGGCGACAGAGTGAGACTCCAACTCAAAAAAAAAAAAAAAAACTTTCATTGAGTGACAGCGAACACAACAGTCAGGGAGGTACAATCATATTGCCACACACCTTACGACATTTTGAAGTAGTCCAAGTAATGTCAGGGCTATTTCTTTTGCTGTGTGTGTGTGTGTGTGTGTGTGTGTGTGTGTGTGTGTGTGTTTTAATTTCCCTCTCTTATCCCACCAGGAAAGCTCAGAAGGACAAAGACAGCTCATCCCCTTCAACACCACGGCCAGTCGCTGTTCCCCCAGCCTAAGACAGTCTCGTATGGTGAAAAAGCCTCTGTGTGTGTGTGCGTGTGTGTGTGTGTTTTCATTCTACCACGTTCACAGACCAGGTGGGTCATACAAAAGGGAGTATAATGGGCTCCAGAGCCAGATAGCCTGTGTACAAATCCCAACTGTGGTACTCGCTAGTCATTTGCCTCAGTTTTCTCATCTGGAATGCATGGATGATAATCACAGTACTGACCTTACATGGCTGTGGAGCAGATCCACTGGGCTAAATAAACACTCAGAATAGGGGCTGGAACATAGCAAATGCTCATCAGTGTTAGATATGGTTACAGAGTCACCTGGCAATGATAGAAAGAGAAAGTAGGAGAGCTAAATGCCAGTCACAGTTCTACCACATTCTGACTATGTCACCCAGGACAAGTCAATGTGTCACTCTAACCATCAGTTTTTTCACCTATACACCAAGACTAAAGCATAATACCCAGTGGGCAAAGCGGAGACAATGAATGTGAGTGTGTACTATAAAAGCAGGAGGCAGAATGGCACTGAAGGTGCTAGAAAGCTAAACTTTTCTTTAGGGCTGAGCAGCCCTTGTCTTGTAAGCTGTGACAAAGAGCAGCTTCATACACCATTCCTCTGAACCTCACTCTGAGACCCTTGGGTCCCAAAAAGGGCCTATCAGAGCTTCCCAACAGTCCCTATACCCCTCTCTTCTAGGGAATGGAAGTTCCTTGAATGGCTAAAAGGAGACCCATGTCCACACTCTGGAATGACTGAGGTTAAGGTCAGAAAGAAATCAAACAGACTCCTCCACTACTCTTTTCCATAGGCGCTAAAGGAGTAACAGCAAATCATTCCAGAGAACTCAGTTGGGAAGGGTAAGGAAATAGGAGCAGTGAGGGGAAACTGAATGACACCAGACCAGCCCCAACCAGCACATGACTACGGGTGCCCTCACACACAGGCTTTCACACCTGTACACACATTCCTGCATGCCTCATCGAAGCCAACCAGGCAGGCCTAAGAGAGGAAAAGACAGTTCCCAGGTGGCCTGGGGCCCCCACCCAGCATCATGAAAGGAGGCTATTGATCAAGTCCTACAAGATGGGATAGTCACAGTTCATTAAACAACAAAAATTCTGTGGAGCTGTGGCCATGGAAGAAGGATTTGCACTAAGAGGGCAGCCTGAGCAGGGTGCAGATGTGGGCAGAGGGGATACAGTGGTAGGGAAAGGCTTGCAAAGATAAGGGCCACACAGGCACCTGTCTGTACTTTGCCAAGTGTAGATGGGTGACAGAGAACTATATCCTAAGAGGTACACAAAGGCACCCTCTCATCCCATAGCCCAGAGACTACCATGGCTGTGCCCAATCCAACCCCCCAGCCCTTCACTCTGTCTGGTTTAGTCTCAGCCCATGATCTTGCTCTCTCCTGGCTAGGCCCAGTTTCCTCATCTGGAAAAACAGGCTGGAACCTGGTTCTAGGGTCCCTTCTTCCCAGAACATGTTCTGCATCTGTGAGCTTCTTTGTGTGGTCCCATGAGGGCAGGGTTTCTAGAAGTCCAACCTCATGATGCTTGTGCAAAGGAAGGGGGTAAGAGTGTTACCAGGGTCATCTGAGGATGGGGGGCAACTAGGGCAGGGCTAGAAAGCAGAGGAAAATGGGGAAAAGGAAGAGTCGGGGTTGAGGGAAAAGACCGGGAAAGGGAGGGGGCTAAGGCCAAGCCTGCACAGAAGCCTGGAGCCCTGCTCTCTGCCCCAGCATTGTCCCCAGCATTGCTCCCAATTCACCCTGGGGCTCTGGGCACCCAGGGCCCATGAACAGACCTCATGATCCTGTCTCCTTCCTAGGATCCCTTCGGGTGTCCCTCTGGGGCTGCAACTTCCAAGACAAAACATGAGAGGGTGAGGAGGAGATGGGGAAGGCAGAAAGAAGGGCTCCATTGTCAACCCACCATGGCCCGACCTCATGCTGCAACCAGACCCGGTGTCCAGGATGTTGCAGGGCCACTTGGGAAGAAGTGTGTGGCTTTTTCAGGCCCTTCCCCCAGCCTGGCCTGGCCCAGCCCCATGATGATGGGTCTTTAGGGCTTGGCAATCTTAATTCAGGCTAACTGAGCCTGTCCCCTGACCAGCCACCTTATAGTTTCCTGACCTTGAAGGGCAACCCTCAGGGGCCCCAGGATGCCATCAAATAGGGCATGGCAAGTGTACTGAGGGTCAAGGGCCCCTCAGTAAAGGGGTCTGGGCTCTGCTTGGCCTTAGCGTCCCTGTCCCCTCTCAGTGAGCTCTTCCCCAAGCACAGTCCCCTCCCCATGCCCTTCCACACACACACACAAATTCTCACTAAATGAGAGTTCTGATCTGCCCCTCAGTCAGGGCTGGGACTTCTCACACACATGCATAAATTTGTCCCATAATATGGGTTCCCAAACCTTGTCTGGCATCAGCAAGAGACAGGGGTGGAAAGTGGGGCAAACATGCCCATGGCTAGGGTCCCTGCCTTCCTAGAGCGTCTACTCCAGCAGGGGAGGCGATGGCAGTCCCCGATGGTGAATGCCCAACCCAGACAGGTGGACAGCCAGGTCAGGACCCAGAGGACAGGAAGGGAGAGGCAGCAAGGCTCCCAGTATGGGCAGGGCCTTACGTCTCTGGATCAACAGACCCCTTGGAAATGGCTCCTGGGCCCCACTCTCACTGAGGCCCCTGGGTCAGGAGCCATGCCACTGTCATTCTGGTTTCTGCTTTGTTTCTACCACAGAGAAGCTGTGTGACCTGGTTGAGTCTTGCCCTCTGTGGGTCTCAGTATCCCCATATGTACAATCAAACAGGATCTCCAAGGGCCCTGTGTTTCAGTATGTTCAAAGTCCATAACAAACCCAGGGTGAGAAACCCAAGCCTATTTGTATTTCCTGCCATTTGAGTGGAATCAATAGAGAATTAGAGCTGGGTGCAGTAATCCCAGCTACTTGGGAGGCTGAGGTGAGAAGATCACTTGAGCTCAAGAGTTTGAGGCCAGCCTGGGCCAAGATCATGTTGAGAGAGAGGAAGAGAAGAGGAAGAGGAGAAGAAGAAGAGGAAGAAGAAGAGGAGAATAGCACAGAGGAAAAGTAGTTGGCAAAGTCTGGAAATTTAAGTGCCCCAAAACATTATTTTTTTTCCAATTAAAAAAAAAGACAATGCCAGTCTTTGAGAGATCCCTTAGAGTCCAAAGAAATCTTGGGATGGAGCTCCCAGGCAATGCGAGTTAACTAGAAAGGTGCTGCTAGGGAGGCTGTGCTGTGTCCTGCATCTGGGGTCCAGAGTTAGAAGGTTATGGGCTCTTGGAGTGATAGGAGGGTGTAGGGAGCTACCGTGATAACACCCAAGGATATGGAGACCAAAGAAAGGGATGAAAGGACAGACAGACAATGGAATGATGAGGGAAAAATACAGACTGCGAGTCAGACATATAGAAGAACAGGAAGACAGACAGGGTGGACATGCAGACGCCAGAGGCAGAGACAAGGAAAGTGCTGAAGGAATAAGGGTAAGAGACATACTGGCACTAAACTCCTACTGTGAGTTAGCAACCAAAACGGTGTTTTTTCTGAGTGGAGGATGAAGGCAGAAGCTGGTGGGGACGAAGTCAGATAAACAACTGGAAAGAGAGCATTGGGCACCCACAGGGCAGGGTGAGACCTGGCTACGAATCAGAAGAAAGCCGCTGCGCAGGGTGGAAGGCCTGAAACAGGGGGACTGCCAGCCAGGGATGGGGCTTTTAGACAAACCAACATAGAACTAATAGATGAAAACGGACTGGAACTCAAGACCGAGGCAAGGAGGACGGGGCGCTTCGACGCCTGGGTCTGCCGGGTTGCTGTTCACCTGGTTTCCAGAGCGGCGGGTCCTCCCGGGTGTCCTTCACACTCCACGGAATCCACGTCCGGGCTTTCGGGAGCCGCCACACTGGCCCCCAGCCCCGCGCCTTGGCCATGTGTCCGTGGGCGCCGCCCGCGCCAAGCGACTCCGGAGCCCGCAAGCGAGCCAGCAAGCCGGAGTGCGGGCGCCTGGGGGCTTACGCCGGGACTGCGGGGACCGGCAGGGAAAGCAGGGAGGGAGGGGCTGAACGGACTGCCTCTGTGGTTGCCCCGCCCCTCGGTTGCACTAGAATGTTCCACGCCCCCACCGTGAGCAGGAACTGCCGCTTCTCTAGCTCCACTAGCCTCACGTAGTCATCTACTTCTTTACTCCGCATCTTCACCATTGGGCCCTTCACCGAGTTGGAGTCACCCTTTCACCTTTTTGTCGGCCCTCTATTTGAGAGTGTCCCACTATTGACCTCCCTCTTTCCTGCTCCCATACCCCAGTGTGAGATAGTGGGGGGGGCTTCCCATTTACCAAGTCAGCTCCTCCTCCTCCTGTCTGTCCTCAAATCTCATCAACCATGTGATATGGAGGAAGACCTCGTGCAACAGCCAGATGGAGAGGGGAACAATGGCTCCTGCCATCTAGACAACTGACTCACTCCTCAGCCTCCTCCATCCCCCTGCGTTTCACATTTCCAACTAGCTGGCCAGAGCAACGGAACGAAGCTGGGTTCCACCAGTGACACCTTGAAATTCTTCTAGTATCAAGAATCTCCAGGAGTTGAAGCAGTCCTTATAGACTGTTACAGAGGAAAAATTGGCCCAAGAATGCAAATGACTTTGCTATCATCTAAACTGGGACAATTATCTCTAGTTGCAGGACTGCTGTAAGGATCTGAAGGGCTGAGTGTGGTGCCTGGCACACAGTACAGGCTCCATAAAGATTAGCTTTTATTCTCAAAGAGTCCAGCCCTGGGGATTTAGCGCGCGCGCATGGGCGCGCGCACACACACACAAAGCTGGACCCAGGACTTCACAGTACATAACCCTATCTCTTAGCCCAACTCCTTACCCCCGCCCACAGCAAGCAAACTTGCCTTACTTGATCTGGGGACCGAAGGGGGTCCTGGCTAAATTTGTTTACAGTGGTAGGAAGGCTAAAAGTTGCAGCCAACTCTCAGACCAGGTCATTTCCACTCCACTTCTGTTGGTAGCCAGTAATTCTAATACTGGCTCTGCACTAGCTGGCATAACATGGGCAGTTTCTCCTCTCAAAGCTTCAGTTTCCTCATCTGTAAAATGAGGATAATAATTCTATGACACAATGGAAATAATGAATGTGTTTGTGAATGATAAGGGGGTACACAGGCGAGGGTCACAGCCCCTTCTGTCCACTATCTCCATACCTTGTGTCTAGAGTCTAAACACCCTTATTTGTGAGAGTAGACTAGGAAAAAGAAGAGGAGTTTGCAATTGATGTGTGCTTATGTGCATGAGATTTGCACCCACTTTTCATGGACTCAGTGTCAGAGCTGGAATGGAATTAGGGGTTAATCTCTAATGTTGATCTCCATGTCATTTGGCCATTCACCCCTTTTTCCCAGGGCAGTGCTGGCACATAGTAGGTGTTGACAAAATATTTACTGACTGAATAAATGCATTTTTCTTTTTTTCTTTTTTTTTTTTTTTTTTGAGTAGGAGTCTCACTCTGTCGTCCAGACTGGAGTGCAGTGGCCGCTCCCGGCCACCACAGCCTCGACCTGCTGGGCTCTGGCAATCCTTCCGCCTCAGCCTTCCGAGTAGCCGGAATTACAGGCGCGCGCTACCACGCCCGGCTGATTTTTGATTTATTGTAGAGATGAGGTCTCGCCAAGTTGCCCAGGCGGGTCTCGAACCCGCGGGTTCAGACAATCCACTCACCTCAGCCTCCCAAAGGCGCAGGATTACAGGCTGAGCCACCGAGCCCAGTTGAATGCATTTTTCACATGGGGAAGAGGACTTGTCCAAGGTCACACAGCGAATTTGGTCCAGAGCCAAGGCAGATCTGACCTGTTCCATCTAATAGTACATTCTACTTCATGGAATTATTTTTGGTTTCCCCCAAATGATCATAAGTCAGCGGGAAGCCAATTTCTCTCTCCCAGCACCCTCTGAAATATCAGCAATCGTCATTTTGGACTAGTCCAGCCTGGACAAGCAGCCACTGGAATAACCCTTTTTGTGCCCAGTTTGGTGCTGCCCTGTTTCCAACAGCCCTGATGCTGCCTCTGCCACGGGGTTAAGTTCTCCACTGAGGAAAAGGAGGCCCCAGTCAGCTTCCTCTGAGCAAAGGAGTTTCCATTTTGCTCTCTGGTTGGACGGGAGTGCGGGACACAGCCCCTGGCAGCAGCAGCCTAGAAGGAAGGGCGGCAGCAGCCACTTCCTACACTGTTAAGGCATCTCCCTCCCTGGCCAGTCCCTCCCTTATTTCCTGAGTTCTGCTTCTTCAGCCCAAGCCAGAGCAGTGATATGAAAGAGCTCCAAAGATTGACTTGAATCACAGACCCTTGGAGCTGGGAGGAACCTTTGAGGTCATTTATTCCACCTCCCCACCACCACCACTGCAGGAATACCCGTTGTTAGCAAAGAGGGAGGCACATTACCAAACCCCTTACAACTTTAAGTTCTAACTGCATAAATTGGACAGTGTGACACCTAACTGGCAATGTTGCTGTAGGAGGAGATGCACGAATAGAATTAATAAAAGTTGATGTGTATTGAGCACTAGCAGTATGCCTGACATTGTCCTAAGTGCTTTTCATTTAATTCTTACCACACCCTCTAAAACAGGTATACCGTTATCATCATCCCCCCCACCATCACCACTTTACAGATGGAAAAACTCAGGGACAACAAATATCTTGTAACTTGCTACGTTCACACAGCTCATAAAGCAGCAATGGCAGGATTAGGACCTTGAGCCTCCACATTCACCGACATAATGGTGATGATCATCCTCACCCCCAAGAGAATGATCCACCCACCTGAGGGCTCCACAAATTCACGGGTGTCTGTGTCACTGTAACTTTTGTATTCAGGTATCCGTAAGGACTGAAGGGGTTTGGCACTCAGGAAGAAGTTTGGCACAGAGTTAGTGCTTAGAGAATATTCTTTCAAGAGTTGAATGAAGAGTAAATGAGTGAGTAGGTGGGTGGGTGAGTAGAAAGCCCAGAAGCAGCCTTGGCCAAACCAAATGGTGGCTGAGAGATTTGAGGTTTTCTTTCCCTAATGTCACTGGGATGAAGCAGCATAAAAATGACACAATGAAGTACAACCACAGGTGGTGAAAGCAGACGAGAGAAGCACTCCCACCTCCACCCCTATATTCTGCCATTTGTGTGGCTGGGCTAAACCTGGCACCCTGACCATAAAGCCATTGGGCTGATGAGGTATCTAGTTTACCCTCAAAGCCAGCAGTTCTGGGGTCTGTCCTGGAGAACTGTGCTCACCAACTTCTCTTTTTCCCGCTCAAAGGCCCCTTGCCTGCCTTTGTAATTCAGAGGTTCATGTGGAAAAGGGAGGAGGGCTTAGATGTCCAGGGAATTGGGGTTTGTTGCTTTTGGTCTCAAACATGTTTCAGTAAACTACTGTCCTTCTCTTGCTGGCTAAATGCACTTGGCGGAAAAGTAAAAGGGAGCTTGAGCACAACTCTGGCCTCAAGTCCTGACTCTGCCATTTAGTAGTTGTGTAACCTTTGGCAAATTACTAAGCATCAGTTTCTTCACCTAGAAAATGAACATTTTTTTGTCCTGTAAATCTCAAGATAATGAACTTGAGAGCACTTTGTAAGTGTAAAATGACCAAACACTGATGGAATCCCAGTGGGAGTGCTACTTCCAGCAGTGTGCTGCAGCTCTCCGATTGAAGGCCCAAGTTTCAACCTTCCACTTATCTTTACCTTGCTATGGAGGACTGTGGCCCGGTCATTCGCTTTCTCTGGGCTTTAGTAAACCAGGAAGGATAATTCCTAGATCTCTGCCTTCAAGTCTTAGCAGGGTTGCTGAATGGCAGCAACGGTGTATATATGTACAGATTTTATCAGCTCCAGAGAAGGCTCCCCTAAGAACTGCACATCTCAAAGCAGGCTTGGATGTAAACACCAGCTTCAACACAGTCTACTAGATGGCATGCCTTATCATTTCTCTGAGCCTCAGTTTCCTCACTTGTTAAATGGAGACAACAAGTACCTCCCTGAACTGTTATGTGGATCAAATGTAAAACCATCAATAAGATATGTTTGTCAATGGGAAACTAACCCCTTACCCCTTAGTCTTTCCTTGCTGCTTTCTTCCTGCCCTTGTATCATGTAGGCTGCTCAGTTCTGATGCTCACTAATTCTTTCTACCTTTATCTGGGAAGTAGTAACGGTGCCCACCCACTACTGACCCCACTCCTACTCCCTAGCCTTAGCACACACAACCGTCCCCTCAGTCAGTGCTTGCAGAAGCCCCTTTTCCTCTTCCTATCACCTGGCCGGGTGCAGCACCAACACGCTGTAACACATGATCTACATACAGTGTGGCTCAGGGTTCCAGGGCTCTGCCCATTTGGGCAATTGGCCTTGCCATGAACAACAGCTGTGCTGGTGTCAAAGAAGTTGTTTGTAGCTGGGAGTCAGTAATTTGCCTCCTGCAGGCCTACTCTCTTGTGACCAGCTGGGGGGCTTGTTTGCACCCATCACTTGGTGTGTCCCCTCAGAGTCTAGGCCAGTGTCTGAGAGAGCACCAAGTAGTCAGGGCCTCCACACAAACCCAACCTAGACCTGGTGGGCACTTAGCATCTGGTCTGCCCCATCATCAGGTACAGATAAAGATCCCGAGACCCACCCAGAGAGAGGCAAGTAACTCAGGGCTCTGCGCTTGAGCTTTGCCTTCGAGTATTTGCCCCTGCCTTGCTCGGTCCTGCAGAGTCAATCTTCCAGGGCTCCCATGGCCCTGAGTGCTCAAAAGATCAGGTCAGAAAAAGGGATTCCAGAGATGCCTCAAAGTTCTAAAGAAGTTCTCTGGAGGAAGTTCTTCTATAATTTCTTGGTGTGGTGTCCCCGGATAACCTATGCTGAAGTCCTGGAAACAAAAATTTACAGCACACAGGTTCTTAGGTAAACAGCGTTGGCAGTGGTGCACCTTGAACAGATAGGTGCGCATGCACATGTAAGCTGTGAAAAGGGCAGAGCACCGGTAAAGTCCCCCCACTTACTTCCCAGACAACAATGGGTTGGAAGACAGGCTGCCATCCCAGAACCCTGGAGGAGAAGGAGCCTTATGACAATGCTAACTCAGGCCAGGAGCCCAATCAGAAGGCCTGGATGGTGGGATTTAGTCCCAGGCCAGCTTCATCCCAAAGACTGGAGACCTAAGGGAGAGGGAACTACATCCTTTGTCACAACAGAATCCCAAACTCCGTGAAGAGAAAGGCCTCACGTGTCTTTATCTGTAAAATGGAGTCTGGGGTAGCCTCAGCAGGATATGAATGTCCAGTGGAGCTGGTCATGCTCAAGGGATTTCCCTTCCTTCCTGCTAGTCCTCCTTTCCTAGCTCTTCTTTGCCCAAGACTTGGATGTTCTGTGTTCTAGTTTAACCAAGGAGGGGGTTCTCTTTGACCAAATTATTGTCTCCCCAGGCTTGTGGAGCCAGTCCTAATCCTCACTCTGCCTTTGAATTGCTGTGTAATCTTGGGTATGTGACTTGCCCTCTCAGGATTATGATATCTTCATCTGAGCATAAAAAGTTTGAATGGACTAGATCAGTGGCCAGGAAGAAGCCTCAAGGCCTATTATGAGTATATTAGGGAAGGGGAGAACAAGGGAAAGCTGAGCCACGAGGCTCCAGGCCCCTGTCTGTGTCCTACCATGCTGCTTCTATCTGTTTTATACGTTGGCTTCACCGAGAATTTGGTTTGGGGAGAAGGGTCAGCATCTAAGGAAGTTTTAAAAGCCAATGGACCAGATAGGTTCTTCTTGCTCCTGAGTCTCAGTTACCTTCTGAGTACAAGTAAAATTTTAGAACAGCACCCAGCACATAATGATGATGATGACAACAATAGTTACCATTTTTGAGCACTAGCTATGTGCCAGACATTGTTCAAAGGCTGTATACTTAGGTCAACTCATTTGATCCTACCAAACTTTCTCAGGAAGGCACTATTATTATCCTCATTTTACAGATAAAGACATTGAGGCACAGAAAAGTTTGGCAATGTGTCCAAGATCACACAACTGGGTACAGCTGGGATATGAATGCAGGTAGTTTGGCTCCAGTGTCCTCATTCTTAATCAGTATATGCATTGTTTCTTATTATATATTTAGCTTTAGTCTTGTTGCTGTTTTCATTGGCAACTTATTTTATCCCCATCTATAAAATGGGCTGAGTTCACCTCACAATGTGACTGTGTGACCAAAATCAGATCACAGCTGTAGAGCAGACAAGCTAGTGTTTGCTCTGTAGCCAGGCCAGTCTGCACGGTGCCCTCGTGTTGGTGTGCCAAACCTGCTTAGGTCAAGCCTACTGAAAGCCTACAGTCTGGAGCCACTTTCTCAAACAGTGGGCAGTGGAAACGTGCTGAGTTTGCTAAGAAAAGAAGGACTGGCTTGCGTGCTCAGGACCTAGACAAAATCAGACAGCAGATCTGGTGGGAACTTGTAAGGTGGCTGGATGCCCCACATGGGACAGGACTCTACTGATTTGCTGTGCTTCAGTCCTTACTGACCCTATCACTCTCAGTCCCCTCCATTCGCCTGGTTTGGCCTTCCTTCTTCCCTTTTTACTCCTTCCCTGGCCCCCTCTATTATTCTCCTCCTCTCTCCTCCCTCTCTTTGCTCAACAAGGCTCATAATAACTTGCTAAATCACAACCTTTATATTTCTTCTAGTTCCAATTTTCAAGGAAATTTTACAGCTGGTCCAGACTGCTTCTCCTGATTGATCCTCCCTTCTCAGGCCACATCCATCTCTTCTCAGGTCCCACCCACCTTCCCCAGGCTAGTTTCCTTGACTTTAACCCCTCAGCGGTGCATAGTAAATTGGAGAGGCTTACTCCTTTTACCCCATGCTTCTCTGTCAGAGCCATTAACTCCCTGGGCAAGTCCCTTCCCTTTTCTGGGTCTCGGTTTCCCTATCTGTTAAAAGTTGAAAGAGAGCGATGGAGGTTGGACTAAATGATACCTGAGGAGTTTTCCAGCTCTAATTTGCAAGAGTTTTACATCTAATCCATTTAGAAATTTGAATCTTCCTGGCCACTTCTTCCTACTTCCTTTATGTGTGGTGTGGGGAGGAGCAGGGAACTATGAAAGCATTAGTTGGGGTAAGAATATGAGGAAACAGCAGCTGAGGCAGGTCGAGAGTAGGAACAAGAGTTGAAGAATCTTCAAAGTAACAAAAGCACACTGGGGCCATGAGGCTGGGCCAATGCCCTCTTGGTGGAGGAGTAGCATTTTGCAAACCAAGTAGCTTTAGAAAAATTGTCCCCTCAGCTGGATTTGGCTTCAAAGAAAGGTCAAGGAGCTTTGTACCCAAAACAAGGGCAGGAGCAGAGCACCAACACCTCCAGGTGTGGTACAACCCTGGAGACTCAGTTCTATATGCCCTGACATTGCATTTGCATGTTTTGGACAAACTGCAAATAGGGACAATGGGGACACAGCCCCAGATGGGCCAAGGTTTCTGTTTCAAAAGTATTTCCAGTCAAGTCAAAGAGACAAGCATGAAGAGAAGCAGTTTCCAAGGGTCTTTCATCTCTTTTGTCTCATTTGGCCCTTACACCAACCCTTTGAGAAGCAGGAAAGGAATTGTTATCCCAGCAGAGACTGGGAGTCAAAGAGGACAAGTTGATTCACCCAAGTTGGTCTGACCAGCGAGTGGTGAGCTGAGACTCAAATTCAAGTGTTTAGACTCCAGAGCCAGTGCTCAGTTCAAATCATCATGCTTTTGCATTGTCTTTCTTTCTTTTTACTTTTATTTATTTATTTTTTTGAGTCAGGGTCTCACTGTGTTGCCCAGGCTGGAGTGCAGTGGCATGATCATGGTTCACCACAGCCTCGACCACCTGGGCTCAGGCTATCTTACCTCATCAGCCTCCCGAGTAGCTGGGGCTACAGGTGTGCACCACTACACCTGGCTAAATTTTTTAATTTTTTTTGTAGAGACGAGGTCTCTCTATGTTGCTTAGGCTGGTCTCAAACTCCTGGGCTCAGGCAGTCCTCTTGCCTCAGCCTCCCAAAGTGCTGGAACTAGAGGCATGAGCCACGACGCCTGGCCATTCTTGGATTTTCAATAGCTTTCACAACAGAAGATTCCTGGATTGCTACAATAAAAATTATTAACAGTGGCTAACTCTGGAAAATAAGAGTAAGAGGTTATGGAAATTTGGCTGTCCATTTTATATCCAGATATACAGGTTGGAATTTTTACTCAGAACATATATTTTATTTTTAATCCATATGTAAAAGGAAATAGCTCAAACACAAGGCAGAACATGATCCATGCTATAAGACAGATACACAGTATGCTGGGGATTTGAAAGAGGGCAGGGATAATATTTGAGCAGAGCTTTGAAGAATGGCAAAAGTCAGAAAAGAACAGACTGAGATGAAGTGGGGGGAATCCAAGAATCCCAGAGATTGCAGAAGTCAGCCATTCCAACTCAGCAGCTGTTGCAGACTTCTGAGACAACCAGCCTGCCTAGAAGGGATTCTTCCTGAAAAATTAGTTTCATGCAGTGGGTAGGATTTCCTGTTTTCTCTCCTTTCCTCTTTTTATATTGTGAAGTACCTGGGCCAGAGCCCAGAGTTTGGGAAACACCTGCTATATCCACAAACCTCTTACCTGGACTGTGATCTCACCTTGCTCTGGAGATGCCCAGCTAGCCAGTTTGGCCAGAAAGGAATAGAAGGAAAGAGCCACAGGGACCAGCAGGCATAAAAAACAGAAGGAAGTGTCAGCCAGACATGCCCCCCACCTCACAGCTGCTTTGTACTTTTTAATCAGGATCCTGGATTCAATGTCAGACTATCATCAGATGATCAGATTGATCAGATGTTTGACAAATCACATTGTTCACATTTGTGGAAGAGCAAGGCCAAATCCCTTTCCAGTTAAGGGTCATATAAACAGTGTGAAGGAGCTCAAAAGGCCTTAGAGATCACTGGATCCAACTCCTTCATTTTAATGATGGGGAAATTGGGCCCCACAGAGAAAAGGAGACTTACCCAAGATCACAGAGCCATTAGCAGCCATTCAACATATCATGCCTGGTTGTACTTTAGTCCCAGTGATGAATGACCCTTACTATGAACTGGGCCTCTTAGGGCCTCATTGGACGACATAGGAAAGAAAGCACATCTGGTCTTTGGAGACCTGAGGTATATGAAGCACATCTGATTCTTCCATCACTCCACCCCAAGTTCCCCTCTGGCCTACACACTGCCTCCCTGGAGTGGGGGTGGAGCTCTGAAGTCACAATTCAACATCTGCCCTCCCCATCCCAGAGGCCTGAGGGTTCATTCCTGAGGTCTCAGCTCCTGCTTTCTTAATCTCAAATCAGACTTCTGGACTGGAGAAAACATCTTCCCCTCCCCCCTTCCCACTGTCTGTACTAGTCATGGTAGTAATTGAATAATCATTTAATAACTAAAATGTGTGTATTGCCTGGGAGCTCATAGAGCAGTCTTAACTCCCATTATCACATTTAGGTCTCACAACAACCCAGGAATTGGGTATTTTGATTCATATTTTAAAACTGAGAAAACTGAAGCTCAGAGGGGTGATGACACAGCTAGTAAGTGGCAGTCAGATTTCAGACCCAGAGCTGTTTGACTTTTCCAGAAACTGAGTTCTTTCCATCACTCTAAGACTACCTTTTGTGCCTGTTTCATGGCAAGGATGGATAGACAGATAGGTGGATGGGTGGTGGATTAGTAGATGGATGGATGGATGGGTGAATGGATGGATGGATGGATGGATGGATGGACAGATGGAGTAAATCATTTCCAGCACTCTCTCTTTCTGTGGCTGGCTTTGTATTAGAAGTAAGGATACAGAGAGAAATGAGACAAAGTTTCTATCCTCAAAGAGCCCACCCTTTTAACCATTACTTCTTAGACTTTTGCACTAACATATCCTCAATGAACAGAATAATTTCACTCCCAGCTCCCTAGGAGATGGAAGAGAATCCTACACAATCAGCCACACATGAGAATTTTTTTCTAAGTCTTTGCTTTTATCTTATAAATTCATTGAATTTTGTATGTTATTCCACAACAGTTCTATGCTTCTTTTAATATAAAATGATGTTTTGCACCCAGATCTTTTTGGAAAAAACAAGCCATTCCAAGCAGATGAGACAGTGGTATGTTTTTGTGTGATGAAGTTCTTGTTATAAATACTATGAAACCAAAATTTTGGTAAAGAGGCTGTGTGGGTGTGAGAGAGACAGACACATGTACATGTCTGCCTGTAGAAGCTCTAGAAGTAGACAGAGCTGATTTCCTTGTGGGACCAGATGTTTCTTAGGCACCCAAAAATGAATAATCCATACATTTACCTGACAACTTTTTATGAACTTGCCATGTTCCTTAGCCCAGAAACCAGAGCTACAAAAGATCCTAGAGGCTCTGGAGGATTTTTTTCTAAAAGACCTTTTGCACTGGCTCTTTTAGCAAAGTGGTAGGGAAACAAGATGGCACACACCTCTCAGTGACTGAGAGCTGAGAGAGAGAAAGCCAGGCAAATTTATAGCAACTCATTTGCGTCAATGAAGTAGTTATCCTGGGAGATATTTGGGGACTGGCGAAGCACTTTCCTGCTTTTGTTGAGTTTCTTGAAACAAGGAGCATGTACTTTGTGAGGCCTGAATGTTGTTCTGCTATTTGCATGTTCTGTAATTAATTTATGTCTATTTTTTCTTGATTTTAAAGGAAAGTTCTGAGTGCCAGCCTACTTTGGTCATCCTCAGGGAAACAAAAAAGGGAGTTTGGACTCTCTCTTGAGCCATAGGTTAAAGGGAGCAGGCATCTCTGGGGGCCAGATGTGGTGATAACAGCAGTGAGATCAAAGTATGACAGCTCCAAGGGGTGGGGTTGGAAGGCTGGAGATTCTAAAACAACTGCCCCTCCCCTCCTTAAGAGTCTCCTTTTGGCCTTTTTCTCTTTCCAAACCCTGAAGGGCTTTGTGTTTTGTTTTAATAAGGGAGGCCATTCCCTTCCCTTGTGGAATGTATTCCCTGAAATATCCTGCTCCAGGGACAAATGGACACAGAGTTGGAAGCCTCTGTTCTCAGGAGCCCTACTTCCGATGTTTTCATTTTTCTTCTCAAAACGCAAACCAAACTAACTCTTCCTGTTTCTGGGTTTGGGATGTGGGCGGCCACACAACAGGAACCCTCTAGCAAACAGATCAGAAGGGGCCTCTGAAAGCTGTCCCTTGGCTACCCTGCTATGGGGGAGAGAAATGAGACAGAGTTTCTATCCTCAAAGAGCCCACCCTTTTA
This sequence comes from Cephalopachus bancanus, assembly GCA_027257055.1. Taxonomy (NCBI): domain Eukaryota; kingdom Metazoa; phylum Chordata; class Mammalia; order Primates; family Tarsiidae; genus Cephalopachus; species Cephalopachus bancanus. The sequence goes on from JAPVLO010000844.1 coordinate 232,792, forward strand.
GCCAGTGCTTCTCAGACTTATGCACTAACGTATCCCCAGTGAACAGAATAAATTCACTCTCAGGACTGCCCCTAGGAGCTGGAGGAGAATCCTACACAATCAGCCACATGTGAGAAATTTTTTTTTAAAGTCTCTACTTTTATCTTATAATTTCATTGAACATTGAACATATTCATATTCATTCATATTCATTGTTCATTTGAACAGAATTTAGTTTTATGGAAAGAAGAGGAAGACGAGGAGAACAACATTCAGGATGTGTTGAGGAAACAGCTCTGTTTCTAAGGCCAGTTTGTTCTTTTTTGCCTCTGCCCTTTCCCCAGGCAAACCAAAGCTTGGGAGTCACGAGGCTTTCACAAGCTCAGTTGCTGATCTTCAGGCACTGGTTGCTGTCAGTCGGGAGTAAGTCTAGGGAAGAGTGATGGGGTTGTAAGAGATGAGTTTAGGAGCCGAGGAAGGACAGATTCTGGGGAGGGTGTTATAGATGAGTGGAAACTTGGACTCTAGTCTCAGTTTTGCCACCGACTAGCTATAAAGATCACTGTTGTAAAGATCACTTACTTTCTCTGGACTTCAGCTTCCCCAACTGCAATGAGAACAGTGGACTACATGAGCTATAAGGTCCCTTCTGCCTCAGACTTTGGAAAATTCTACATAGCAGCAGATTGTCCATAGAGACGAAGGAACACACTGCTTCCATGAGACTCCATGGGTGAAAATAGGACCACTAGGTGAAAGGTGTTGTAAGGCAGATTCTAGCTCAATGTAAAGAAGAACTTTGAACTGAGTATAGAATGAAAACAGAGGCTGCACCACAACTGGAGGGTTTGGTCAGAGCCCAAGTCAGCATGTAGCAGGAATGGCATAAAAGGGTACTGTTAGAAATTGAACACTAGACTCGAGCTGTGATCTCCAACATTTACTTTTATGCAGCCAACTCCAGTCTCCAAATGAAATCTTCATGGAACCTCCTAAAGGTAAAATAGATTTGGTTGAATGATGCAGGAATAAGATACCCCTCAACTCTGTCCTCTTCTCACATCCCCCAAGGAATCTCTGGGGATGCAAGTACTCCTTAGTACTTGGTTTGAAAAGTGCTAGTTAAAACATGATTTTTAAGTGCCCTTCCTGCCTTGAGATGTAGGGCAACCTCCAAGTTTCAAGAGTTTGGTGGAAATGTGTTTTACATAGATCTATACTATTAGCTGGAATTACTGGACCCTTAAGGCCCTATCTCAAGACATTTTGTCATCTGGAGCCGGTGGGGCTCTGTGTCAATCTGTAATAGCTAGTTCAGAGCTGAAATAATAGGAAAGAAAGCCTGCTGAAAGGAAGAAGTCACCAATTTGATTACCAGAAGTTCTCTTGCTATGCCATCAAAAATAGAAGACAGTTCTTGGCAGAATCATTGTTTATATGAGGCCCTGTGCTTAGTTCTGGGAATACATAAGTAGCTTCTGTACACTAGGAGCTTATGGTCTATAGGAGAGACAGAAAAGTGGCCTTACGCTCCTCTATAGGCCTGGAAACCCTTCCCCCATTCCAAAGAACATCTTGAAATTTTCCTTTCCACTGACCCTACCCTCATTCCCCCTCCTTTCAACCTGATTTCTGGCAGGGGCTGGGAGCAGGAGACAGCATAGAGTCAAAAGTGCAGAGGACCTTGAGATCTAGTTCAACCTTCTCACTCTGTGGGCAAGGAAACTGAGGCCACAGGAGTGGAGGCAACTAACTCAAGATCACAGAAGGAGTTAACAGCAGGGATGGGACTAGATCCTACGTTTTTCAACTCACAGCCCAGTGTATTTGCTTTGGATGAATTCACTGTAGATCATGGTCAGATTTCCTGTCTCAAATGATAATAAATTCCAGATGCCCCCTAACTAAGTAGATCTTTATACTATTCCAAGTTGCTGGGTAAAATATCCATCAAATATTAGATAAGCCATGCCCTGCAGATGTTCTTTGTAAAATAGCAAATGTTAAATGACCAGATCTGTCAAGAATTTGTTACAAGAACAATTTGGTTATTTTCAAAAGAAAGGAAGTGGATTGAATTATTATTATTCTGATGACTTTCATATGCTTAGTATTTTAGTCTACTGCCCTTCTAAGCCTTGGAGATGACAGACACACAATAACATCTTAAATAATAGATTTATTTCTATTTCCTACCTTTTAAATTGGTCTACCTGCCCCCTCAGAGCTGGGAAAAGGGGTCTGGGGCAGCTATGAACGGAGTCTGGTGCTAAGGCCAAGCCTGCAGCCAGACTGGAGCCAGTTGGGTTGCATAGGGGCTCTGGTTACAGGCAAACTATTACCCCCCAGGTCGCCTCAGCCACTCAGCAGGAGCCTGGAGAGAAGCCCTGAATGGCTACAGGCAACAAAAGGAGCTTTGTGCACTGGGAGCAAGGGGCCTCAGGGAGGATTTGGTACAAGGGTGGTGGGAAGGAAGGTCAGCAGCCTCCTCACCTCTGCAGCCTGCTGGGAAAGGGAGCTAATGGGTTCAGCAGAGTGTAGGGTTTGCAAGTCAAGGAGTCATTAAATTTCAGAGCAGCGAGATAGATACCTTAGAAGTCATTGAGAGCACACGATTAACTTTATAGTTGGGGACACTAAGACCCAGAGAAGGGAAGAAACAGGCCCAAGGTCACACAGCTGGCAAAGGCAGAGCTAAAACTGGAACCTAGAGCTTCTGGCCCCCATAGTCAAGTATTCTCACTTCAGTACCTGAGAGACAGTTTTGAATTGTGGGTTTTATTTGGAGAAAGGGGGTTCCTTTTAGGCTCCAGAACCTACTTCCATCGTAAGAGCAATTCAAGCTCAAACAACACAGTGTGAGGACGTGGTAGAAGTCTGAAGGAGTATAGGGAGCCTGAGAGCACTCAGTGAGTCCTGGAGTGAGTCCCTGAGGCCTGAACCTCCCTCTGACCTGCTGATTTCACTACAGCTAGCTCTGGATTTTCCATTGTTTGGTATATATTGGCATAGTATGATGTGGAATAGTATATTGGCATTTTGAATAATGGTAGAAATGTATTTAATTTAATGCATATTAGGAAAAATGTAACTAGTGCCTCAAAACCTAATTTCATAAATATTGCAGTGAAAGGTAAGGTTATTATTTGAAATCAGGTTGATTTAAAGAAAAATATTAAGTATAATACATAATGGTATGGATAAAAACTGTGAAGTTGGTTCACAAATAAATGAAATTTGAGAAACATTGTGCTAGCAAATTCTTGGACCATGATAGCAGAGCCCTCAAAGGTCATTCAGGCTAGCCTCCTGGGCCTGGGCAGCACCACATGTGTTGAAGCCAGTTGGACATTCCTAATGCTCTCCTATAAGACAGTGCCAAGGCATGAAAGCCTTTCCCATGAAAGCCCTTCCAAGGCTTCCTCTGTCAGTGGAACCACTGGGACAAAAGCAATAGTGTGTCAGATAAATCTTTGCTTGACTCATCCTAATAGGAGGAAGATTATATATACAAATAATATGCAACTGTTAACTTGCAGTCTGTGTTTTGGCTTTTCCATTACCAAAAATTTCCTGCCTGATCCTTTCCTCCACTACTTCTGTTCTGTTCTGGTGGCACTTGGTAGAATGGCATAGGAGAACACAACAGGCTCAATGTACACATGGGAACATTAGGTTCAGAAAAGAGAATGCTTTTAGTATCATCCCACAATGAGTGGCACAGTCAGGACTGGGACCCAAACGAATGTTCTACTGTCCCACTTTTTTTCTGCCCCACAATTCCTGCCCAAGGCCCTTTCTGCAGCTCCCCTCAGCCCCACCCCGACCCTAGTCAGGCAGTTTCAGCTCCCACTGCAGTTTCGTCTAACACAGCTCATTTTCTTCAAACTTAAAATCCCACAGAAGGCCCAAGAAGCTGGTAACATTGGTCACTTTTAAGAAGATTGCTGGGTGGTTGAGGGACTGGGATGAGAAGAGACTTTATTTTTGTACCTCTTGAATTTTGAAGCTTGTGGATATATTACCTTTCCATAAATAAATAATAAAACAGATCAAGAATTCTGCTCACTTCCCGAGCTAAATTTCAGAAAAAAACACGTGTTCAGCACGTTGACATTTGTAATACACTTTTTCTTGTCATCCATACAAAAGTTGCCTGCAGTAAACTCCATTTTATAGATGAGGACACCAGTCCAGAGAGAGGAACTTACTTTCCTGGGCTCACATGGTGAATCTGTAAAGAAATTTGGGCTAAAATCCAGGTGTCCTGATTCCCAGTGTCTTGCTGCTACCATTTCCACATCCACATAAACTCATAATTTATGCCAGATCGTTTTTGAATCAGCCTGAGACAATGTGTTCACATTTGCCCTTAAATAGACATTTTCCAACTTTAACCTAAGAAGTATCAGGAAGACCAGTCTCATCTCAGTTTTGTAGGTGGGAGCCTCCCCTGCCTGGTCTTACCCCCTAAAAGATACTCCTCTCTCATCTAGAAGCCACAGATTACTCTGTGACTTGGTGCCCACCCTGCCAGGACTCAGTGCTGGCGCCTCGGCATGGCACAGACATTCTAAAGAGGCAACTTGGCAGCTGCGAGTACATTCATCTGGGGGAGTCACTATTTCAGGGCCTGAGGGGTTTCTTTTTAGCCTTTGCAGCTGGTGTCTCTGAAATGGAGAAGTTTGTCCTTCCCTTAGTATGAGGCAGCGCACAGACCTTGTGCCCCCAGAAGTCTCTATTGCAAAGCAGGAACTATGCTCAGCAAGAAGCACTGGAATGATGATGGGGGAAGAAGGCGGTGGGGGGGGTGGGGGATGGAGAAGCAGATGTATGCTGTATGCTGATCAAAGCAGTGTTCCTGCTTCAAAATAGGTCTCCTCTCATCTGCTGTCATGGCAATGCAAATAAACACCTCACCCTGTCTGTTCTTTTGTAGCGGCCACCACCCAAGAACTCAGGGTCCTAAGGTGGGAAAGTCCTTAGGAGGTTACCAGATCCTCTCTCTGCCTTCTGGTAAGACTTGCCCAAACCAGCTCCAACTACTTTGGAAGGCCCTCACAAGCAAGGCTTCTGCTTGTCTCTTCCAATGTCTTCCTAAGATTTCTCACATGGGCCCTTAGCCACTTGTTAATTGATTTCTTTCTGTCTCAGCAACACCCAGCCCTAACTGTCATCACCTAGGAGCTATGGTCATTCAAGTCATGAACTCATCCTGATGAAAAATTAGAGCCAATGAGAATGGCTGAGGTTGGACTAAATTAGGAGTATGGCCTCAATGGCCTCAGCAAAGCCCGGATGATGCCAGGAGTTCAGGATCTGGCAGCAAACTCTTCACTGCCCAGTATCCTTCTTTCTCTTCCTCCACAAAGCTGTCATTTCTATATAGATAACTGTGTCCTTCTCAGCAGAAGGTAGTTGCTCCCAGAACACCACCTGCTTGCCCACATTCAAATAAGACACCAGAGGCAGAACGCAGATAGAAAGTCAGGCTCAAAGAAACTTGTGAGAGAGCAAAAGGAGAAGGCTGCATATATCCCCTCAGCCTAACTAACTTTGAAGTCAGCCTCTTCTTGGAAGGCTTCTAGATAGAGCAAGTGCTGAGAATATCACAGACACTGAACCTCAAATACCAAGTCTTATTTTTTCATGTTCCACTTACCTGTTTCCTCTCCTGACATATCTCCCACCCCAACACACTTCCCATTCGAGAACAAGGGAAGCTTAAGGGTGGCTGCCATTTGCTGATAACTTCAGAGGGAAGTCCTCCTCTAGCTTCCTGACAACAGCAAAACCTCCATCTGAGAAAAAAAGAGACTCTGTACTTGAGCCAAAAGGCAGGACCCAAGGAGGCCAGTAAATGCCCAGTGGAGGGAGACAAAGAGGCTGGCTCCAGCTTTTACATCTAGGTAGTTGGCTCTACCACCCAGGACCTGATCAGCTACCCCCTGAGGACCACTGAGAAGCTCAGTCTCTTTGTATGCCATTTTTACTCCCCACTTCATGTACTTACCAGCACTCTTCCTCACCTGCAGCATTGGGAAGCACTGTAAAGGAAATAGAAAAGAAGTCAAGGCATTGCAGAGCACAACGTCTAAACTGGAAGAGATCTTAAACTCAGCAAGTTTAATTAACCCATTTTACAGAAAATCATATGGAGGCCCACAGAAAAGGAAAATGAAGTAAGGAGCAAAGTGGAGCCTAGAATCCTAGACTCCTGACTGTCTGTTTTATACAATTGTACTCCTTCCCACCCCACTGGCTGATGCCTCTGGTTTGCTTCACTCTCCCTCAATGGAGAGCACTCCCAAGCCAGGGAATTGGAAGCAGTCTGCAATAGCTCACAGTATTCCAAGGCCTGGCAATAAAGATGATCAAAGAATAGGTCAACATTGACTTGGCACATACCATCCTTGGTATAGCATTGACCAGGCTAGAAGTAAGTGTGTTGGTGGAAAAACCAGCATTTATACTTGGAGAGCCCAAGTTCAGAAACACTTTCCTCTACTTACTGATTATGTAATGTTGGACGTCACTCATAACCTCTTGAACCTCATTTTCTGCATCCATGAAACTAGGAGAGTAATAATTGTGACCTCATAGGCTTTGTGAAAAATTAATGTACATGAAAGCACTTTTTAAATGATTAAGCACTTTATAAATCCATTCATTCAACAAATATTTATACAGTACCAATGCCCTCCAGAGCACAATGCTAGATGCTAAGGATATAGCAGTGATCTAGACAGATAAGGTCCTCATGAAATTGCATCTCTAGTGGGGAGAAACAAACAATAAATAAGTAAACAAAGAAATCAGGAAATTTCAGGCATCACTAAGAAACAAAGAAGGAGAAACTTTAAAAAACAGGATGAAATAGAGAGTGATCGGGTAGGAGAAATAGGAAGGAGGCTAGTGGGGGTCTCTCTGAGGAGCTGAACTTTGAGCAGAAATCTGAATGACAAGGAGTCAGCAATGTGAAGGTATGGGTGCGGAACACTGCAGGCAGAAGTTGAAGAAAGAAGCAAGGGTCAAATTATGCAGAGCTTTGAAGAGCAGGGTGAGGATTTTGTATTTGATTCAAACGACAGTGGGCTGCCATTGTTGGGTATAGAGCAGGAAAATGTCAAGATCTGATTTCCACCTTCAAAAGATCACTCTGGCTGCTGGATGGGGAATGGATCACAGAGCTGGAGTGGAAGCAGGGAAATCTGTTAGGAGGTTTTCGCAGCAGTTCAGGCAAACAATGTTAGTAGCTTAGACTAAAATGGTAGTAATAGAGACATTCATTCAATCATTAAGAAGGAAAGAAAAAAGGAGGAAGGAAAGAAGGGTAACTCTTAGAGGTAGAAGGGGCTTCTTGCCTGTTCTGCCTTTGGGCAGCCAGCCTCTAGACCAACCAAAAGGTTATCTGAAAAGGAGTTGTCATAGTATGTGTCATGTCTCTTACCGTCTGCACAATGACTGGCACACCAGATGCAGACACTTGACTACAATGGTTCCTAATCCTAAAAGATTTGTCTCAGTCTTAGATCACCCTAAAATGACTAAAGGTTGATCTGCCCTCGTAGCCCATAATTGGCCATAGGAGAGAGGAGGGATGGGGGTGTCCCCTCTGAGTGTTCATTAGCAGGACCTTCAAGGGATGCTAGTATGAAGGAAATGAAAAATTCTAGAATGAGATATGTGTGACCAGAGAAGAAAGATCAGTAGAGAGGGACAGATATGAAAGTTCCCTACAAAACTGAACTATGAGTAAGCAAGTCAATGGAATTCTTGATGATGCACAAAGGAGGGGGAAAAGGGAGATAAAGGGTGAAGGAATGGAAGAGGACAAAGCAGGCCCCTGTGAGGTCCTAAGTGTGACAGTTCTGGGAAATAAGGAGATGAGCTGATAGGTAAAACAGACTACTCTGTGTTCTAGTCATATTAAATCTTATATTCCCTTACCCTACCAGCCCAACCCATCATAGTTATAACAGAATTAAAGATAGTTCAGGAAATAATTAGGCCTTAAATTTACACAAGGACTTACAGTTACAAATGAGTTACTTTCTTTTTATTTTTTTTTGCAGTTTTATAACTTTATTTGATGTACTTGATGATCAGCAATTAGTTCTCACCCACACTGACTGTCTACAGATTTTTGAAAGTGGTAACAGGTACATAGGTCACCAAAGTATAAAGCTTGTTTGGTGAGTCTTCCTCCTCATTACGTTTTCTGGGGAACTGTACATGGATACCATACGGGACATTCCTTATTCCTTTGGCCCAGACAGCTTTGTTGAGCCTGGTTTCAATGCATACATCTGGAGTCTCCATCTCCTTTATGGCAAATTTTCAGATCTCTTTGAGTGCCCGAGGGGCACGCTTCTTGAAGCCCACTCCATGGATGCACTTGTGAATGTTGTATTCTCGGGTCATCACCTCGTTGATAGCAGAACAGCCCTTCTTCTTCTCGCCACCCTTCTTTGCAGGTCCCATTCTGCTGGGCCCAAGTTGGAAAGCGAGTTACTTTCTTTAATTGTCACAACCATCCTGTATGGTAGATTTTATTATCTTCATGTGATACATGAGGAAAATGAGGCACAGAGAAGTAAAATGACTTACCTAAGGTTACACAACTAGTAAATGTCAGAACTAAGTCTATGTTCGAAGTCTATGGGGCTCCCAATTTTATGGCATTCTATCTTTTCTCTCTAGGGTTGAGGATAACCGAATTGAGCCAGGACCATTAGTCTCACTCAGCTTTTGACCTTGATCCTTATGCAATTTTGGTGACTGAAAGACTTCCAGGAGAAGCTGTCATATGAAATTTTGCACCAAAGAGTTCTGCTATAAAGTGAAGGCTCTTTTTGTTTCCTGTTTGTAAAACATATCCCTCTCATTTGTGGGTTCTGAACCCAGGAGCCAGGAGTCCAGCAGTTACACAGACAGCCACTCTGGAAGAAGACCAGGATTAGTGGTGACAATTTTCCCATCCAGTGGGTCATTCATTCATATATTCATTCGCTTATTCATTCATTCACTAGGTACCTCCTCAGGGTTAAGCCCTGTGCTAGGTACTCAGGGACTCCAATAAATCAAAATGTTCCCTGCCCTTGAGGAATTTGTGGGGGAGTCAGTCACACGCACAAACCATCACAACCCAATGTAAGTGCTATTGTGAAGAATAAAGCCTTGAGCAGAGGGTATATCTGTTGCTAAGGGTGGGGGTATGTTGTCATGAGTACTTTCATGAAGTAGCATTTGGAACAGGTCTTGAATGCTGAATAGTTGTTCATTAGGCAGACAAGGGGGCAAAGAGCCCGACAGGCAGAAGGAAGAATACAGAAAAGGGCAAGGCGGTGTCAAAGCGTGTGGTCTGAGGAGTTATGTGCAGTTCAGCTGGAGAATGCCAGACTGAGAGTGAGAAATGAGTCTAGAGCAGCAGCAGGTAGGGTCTAGATCATGAGGGACCTTATAGGTCATCTTAAGGAGCTAGAACTTGATCTAGAGCCTAATGGGGATCCATTGAAGGGGACTAAGTCGGGGACTAACATAGTCAGGCTTATGTTTCAGAACGTTACTCTATGTGTTGAGTGAAGGGTAGATTGGGAATGGGAGGCTTATACAAAACTAGAGACGGGGAGACCAGAGTAATGACCAGAAGAGGATGGGCAAATGGCCTTTGGGATAGGAAAGAGGAGACCAACATATGGGCTATTTGCATGGTAGAACCAAAGTAAATGGTAGGATGTGGGAAGATAAGAGAGGAGTCGAGGATGACTCCAAGGTTTCTGGGCTGGCAACTGGGGAGATGATGGTACTATCAGGAAGAAGCAAAAGTGGCTTGGGTGTACATGAGAGGGAAGCCTTCTTGTCATGGATTTCGCTGTGGACCTGTTGGATTCAAAGGTTTTTTGGTGCATCTGCTCAGAGCTGTCCAGAGGCACTGTGGCAGATCGATCTGCAGGTGCAAACATGCACAAAAGCAAAACAGTGCCTGCCTTGAAGGAGCTTACTGTCTTGTGGGAGACAGAGTGACCAAACAGAAAAAGATAGGTCAGAAGTTCTTGAAATAAAAAGGCAAACATGTTGAAAGAGTGAAAAAGAGAAAACCAGAACCAAAAGGAGGCTAAAAGCAGAAGAACTGGTTGCTAGGTGAGAAGCAGGGAAGTCTGAGAGGGGTACTTTGGAGACAAGCTGTCCAGACCCAGAGAGTCCTCAGCCATAAGTGGCTCGCTCTCCCCAGCATCTCCTCTGCTCAGTCCGCAGGCTCTAGTACCAGCCCTTGCCCTACTATGGGGGAGGTCTGGAAAGACTTATTGTTCTCCTCTTGCCTGGTTTCTCTGCTCCATCCCCCCATCCCTGGCCAGCCCTGTGACACAGACCCAGGCCTAGGGCCACAGTCATAAGAGCACGTTCTTCACATTCCAGACTCCCCCAGCCCTCTCCACTGGGCCACACAGAGCCCTATTCACTGCTGGCCCTTCCTCCCTCCAGACTGGGCTCTCACCACCCCCAGGCCTAGCCCATGTTTTGCCAGCAGACTACGGACACTGTGGGAAGCAGACTATCCTGACCTCTCTGGAGCTGACCCTCTGTTCCTTCCAAGGTTTGGCCACTGGTACATGCATGAGCGTGCATGTGTGTTCCATGTGTTCAGTGAATGTCCTCTAGACAAGGCCTAGAATGGGTGCTGTGCTGGGTCAGGCTGTTGCTGGACACAGGGATCAATAAGATACAGACTGGGTTCTTAGAGGAGCTCACAGTCCAGTGTGGAGATAGCTGAGTAGATGGAGGACAGTGTGTGGGCTGAGGATGGACTGAGGTTGTCACCAGGTCTGAAATTGGAACACAGGTGTCATGGCCATTTAAAATCCCCACACCAATGACCTGGAGACATACGCTCATGTTCAGAGTGTGATGTTTGCTGGGGTTGGGGTGCTACAGCCCTGGAGGATGCCAATATCTTCTGTGGAAAGGTCAGAGGAGACCTGGTTTTGAGAAGGACTGACTAACACAGGCATTCTGAGCTTGTCCTTTGACCAATTCTTTGCTGGGCTTCAGACTTATTGCCCATAATGATAGGAGGGTCCTTGACATTTCTTATTCTTTTATCATAAGGTAGAGGGTGAGGCACAATCCCAGCTGGGAAAGAGCAATGGAAGAAATGACTTCTAGAAGGCTTTGGTAGAACTTGGTGTCTAGGATGGCCTTTTAAGAAATTCTCAGAGGACCTGTCTCTTCTCTGTCTCCTCACTAAGGGTGTGAGCTGTCCCAGATTAGCTTGGAGTATGTGGGCCTCTCAGAAAGGCTAAATCTCCATTCCTACACACCAGGACTACTGTGGTCCAGTATCTATTCATCCAATCGCAGAAAGGGCCCCTGACCTATAGCCTCAGGAATGCCACCCCCACGACAGAAATTCCTACTGCCTTGGGCTCTTTTCACCTTAATTCCTTCCTACCAGTCCAGACAGGGCCTCCTTTCCTCTTGCTCCACCCCAACTCCTCACCTGGCCTGCAAAGTTGCTCCTAGCCTGGTCCTTTGCCTTTGGGCCTCTTCCCTCAGCCTTCTCCAGCCTCCACAGCTGGCCAAGAGCCAGGCCAGGAAGGAGAGAGAGCAGCAGCTGCAACCCCCAGGGGTTCTCTGGATAATCTCAGGAATGTCATATCCCAAAGACTTGAGTTTCCCACCAAGGATCTTGATTTTCCCACCAAGGACCCAATAGGGATCTTCCTTCCTGCCTAGAGCTTGGGAGTTTTTCCAGGGGAGGGGCCTTGGAGGGGTAAGTGTAGGAAGGGGCTGAAGGGGAGAGACGCGGTGGTTCCAGTGTGGGCTAGAACATCTTTTCCAGACTGAACCAGTCTGACCAGGAGTGGGAGTAGGGGTGGAGACAGAAGAAATGGGAAAATTCTCTAAACAACACATTTCCTGAACCTTAGGGTAGTAACATCAGTGTTTTCTACTACCTTTTCATTTCCACAGGATATCCCCAATTCTAGGCTCTCCTCAGTCAGAAGACAAAGGAAATGGCACGTAAAATTCTTCCTCATTTTGTAGATGAAAAACTGAGAGCCTTGGGCCAAGGGTCACCTAAAGCAATTAATCAACTGTCTTTACACTTAGCTCATATTTGCTGACCACCCACTACATGGCAGGCCTTTTCACATGTCATCGTTGCACTCTAATATGAAATAAGGAATATTCTGTCCATGTTGTAGATAAGGAAACTGAGGCTCAGAGAGGAAAAGACAAAGCAGAACCTGGGCTAGTAGACTAGTGTCCTGTGTCCAGCTACTATATTACATACTACATACTACATTACATACCCCATTCTTCTCTCCACCTCTCAGAGGGTACTCAACCCAGGGTAGAGGGAAAGCCAGGAAAGTTAGCCCACACCATTTCCAGGACTTCAACCCCCTCTCCCCAAATGCAGAGCTTCCTTTCCTCTGCCTCTTGGCAATCCCAGCCTTGGGACTGCTGGTTGACCTGAACACTGAGGCCCCTGGTGGCAGCAGCAATAACTCAGGGGTTGGCCACAGGGATGGGGTAGGGAAGCTCCATTCCCCCACCCAGCTATGAAACTTCTGACCCCAAATCCCAGCACAGGCTGCCTGGGCTGCTGCTCCTTGTTATTGTTACAAGTGACCAGGAAATGCTGACCAGGCCCTGGCTCCCAGAGCTTCCCAGGCCTCCAGCTGTTCTCAGGCCCTAGGGGCTACTGGGAGGACTAGGCTCCAGTAAAGGCTCTTTTCCCTGAGCCTGGGCTCCCATCCCTTCTCCCCAGGGACCTTGAGTGGAAATCACTGACATCTTGGGAGCAGTAATTTTTTTTCACTTGACCTGGGAGTTCAGAGAAGTATATGTGAAATGTAATGAGCATAACAGAGCCAGAAAGACTGAGATAAACCAATTCAAACTCCCCCCATTTTACAGGTTGAGAAACTGAGGCACAGATTACCTAAACATAATGAACTTTAGAACTAGATTACCTGGATTAAGAAAAATCCCAAGATCATCATTTAATAGCCGTATGGCCTTGGATTTCAAACCTTTTTGTGTTTCAGTAAAATGAAGATGATGAGAATGACAGCTTGCTTTTCAGGGTTATTGTGAGGGTGAAATGAGCTAATACATGTGAAGAGCTTGGAACAGTGTCCACCGCATTGTACGCATTCTGTAAATATTAGCTAGCATTAGTTCTAACTTTCTCTAGTCTAGGGGTGGGGCAAGCTTGTCATTACCAATCTGCAGCCTCTCCCACATATTTCTGCCTCTACCAGCCTCCACCATAGCCATAGGACGTATGTCCTCCAGGTCCCCCTTTAGTATACCTTTTGGCACCAAAGAAGTTGAAGGTAAATTAAGAACTCGTATCCAAGGAGACATAAATCAAAGTTGAAGTCTTGCCTCCTACTTTCCAGCTCACCTTTCCAATACTCATCCCCACTTTTCTCAACCCCTAGAGAAAAACAAATATAGTCCAATCTCAGATGACTCAAGCAGATTGCACCAGTTGTCCTGAGATGAAGCAAGGGTTAGGAGCTTCAGATCAGACAAATTCAAAAGGGAAGGCCCCCATCCCCATTCCTAGGCTGAGACCAAGATTATTCCAGGCTTTGCTGTTGAGAAAACCACTTGGACTCCATTGTGGTTATCCCTTTGCCTTGAGGACTAGGTGGGATTGTCAAGCACAGGTACTAGATAGACTAAAATTGTAACTGATCAAACAGTTTCATATTCTCAAATTTTCTGGACAGAATCAATAATACCTACCAACAGGATACTTGAGGGGTGAGTGGGAAAAACTCATTTTATATCCACCAGAGAGTATGCTCCATGAGGTAAGGACCAACAGCTATTTTGCTCACCATCATCTATGTCCTCAGGGCTTAACATGGTGATGGGCACCTAATAAACCCTGAATAAATATTTCTTGGTTGAACAAGTGAAGGAATGAATTCCTTAAGGCTATTCTCAGCCTGAGGAACCTCTCCCTATTTCATTCAAGATAACATATAAGCATCTAAAAAGGCTTTGCCATCATTATTTCATTTGATCCTCAATGCAGCCTTGTGAGGTAGAGAATTATAATTATCCCCAGTGTACGATTAATAAAAATGGTTAATATTTACTATGTGTCACTTTTCTAAGAGCTTTATACATATTAACTCATTTAAGCCTCAAAACAACACTATACAGTGGGTACTACTATTACCTACATTTTATGGAGCAGGAAACTAAGGCTTAGAGCAGGGGTCCCAACCCCTAGGCCACGGACTGGTACCAGTCCGTGGCCTGTTAGGAACCAGGCAGCACAGCAGGAGGTGAGCAGCAGGCCAGAAAGCGAAGCTTCATCTATATTTACAGCCACTCCTCATCACTCACACACCTGAGTTCTGCCTCCTGTTAGATCAGCGGTGGCATTAGATTCTAATAGGAGTGTGAACCCTATTGTGAACTGTGCATGGGAGGGATCCAGGTTGTGTACTCCTAATGAGAATCTAATGCCTGACGATCTGAGATGGAGTTGAGGCGGTGTTGCTAGCACTGGGGAGCAGCTGCAAATACAGACTAACTAGCAGTGAGATTTGACTACACAGAGACCATAATAAATCATTGTTTGCAGATTCATATCAAAAACCCTATCAGTGAGTGGCAACTGAGTTGATGTATTTCAATTGTATAGCTGCATCTGGTGGCAGGCTGAAATCAGAATCTGACACTTATTTTAGTCCATGTGTGGCCTACCCATTATTTTATTTACCACTTCCGTCCGTGCCTCTTTCCCGCACTGTGCACCTGTCTCAGTCACAGTTTTGGTAAGCCCTCAAGCTAACCTTAGCCAAAATGAATAGAAAACAAATGTCACCAGAGAGCTTCTTTGAAAAGGGGGAAAGACCCAAAAAAGAGTCCTACTTAAATTACGCGTTCAAGCCGGGCTCGGTGGCTCAGCCTGTAATCCCACGCCTTTGGGAGGCTGAGGTGAGTGGATTGCCTGAGCCCGCGGGTTCGAGACCCGCCTGGGCAGCGAGACCTCATCTCTACAATAAATCAAAAAATCAGCCGGGCGTGGTAGTGCGCACCTGTAATTCTGGCTACTCGGAAGGCTGAGGCGGAAGGATCGCCGGAGCCCAGCAGGTCGAGGCTGCGGTGACCAGGAGCGGCCACTGCACTCCAGTCTGGGCGACAGCGTGAGACTCCAACTCAAAAAAAAAAAAAAAAAAAAAATTACGCGTTCATTGCAACAGGTGATTCACATTCTCCAAGCCCACTTTGTATAACATATGGTGACCGGCTATCCAGTGAAGCCATGAAACCTTCAAAACTGCTTCGTCACATGGAGATCAAGCATGCTGCATCAAAAGACAAGCCTTTGGAGTTTTTCATCAGAATAAAACATGAACACAAAGAACAGAAGTAATTATTAAAGGCCATCACTTCAGCACATGTGTCTGCAGAGCATCCTTCTTAGTGGCTAACTCCATTGCTAAAGCTAAGAAGCCCTTTACTATTGGTGAACAGTTGATCCTGTCTGCTGCTAAGGACATTTGTCATGAATTTTTAGGAGAGTCTGCAGTTCAAAGGGTGGCATGTATTCCTCTTTCGGCTAGCATGATAATTAGATGAATTGATAAAATAGCAGAGGATATTGAGGTACAATTGTTAGAGAGGATTAATGAGTCACGGTGGTTTGTAATCCAGGTTGATTAGTCTACCAATGCTGACAACAAAGCAACAATGCTTGTTTTTATGCAATATATTTTTCAGGAGGATATACATGAGAATAACTTATGTGTACTTTTGTTGCCAACCAATACCATAGCTGCAGAACTATTCAAGTCTTTGAATGATTACATATCAGGAAAACTGAATTGGTCATTTTGTGTCAGTATATGCACTGATGGAGTGGCTGCCATGACTCGATGGCTTTCTTGTTTCACTACTCAGGTCAAAGAGGTTGTTTCTGAGCCGGGCTCGGTGGCTCAGCCTGTAATCCCGCGCCTTTGGGAGGCTGAGGTGAGTGGATTGCCTGAGCCCGCAGGTTCGAGACCCGCCTGGCCAGTGAGACCTCATCTCTACAATAAATCAAAAAATCAGCTGGGCGTGGTAGCGCATGCCTGTAATTCCGGCTACTTGGAAGGCTGAGGCGGAAGGATCGCCGGAGCCCAGCAGGTCGAGGCTGCGGTGGCCGGGAGCGGCCACTGCACTCCAGTCTGGGTGACAGAGTGAGACTCCAACTCAAAAAAAAAAAAAAAAAAAGAGGTTGTTTCTGAATGTGAGTGTATGTACTGTGTCATCTATAGACAAACGCTGGCTAGCCAAAAAATGTCCCCTGAACTTAACAGCGTTTTGCAGGATGCGATTAAAACAATCAACCACATTAAAGCACATGCCCTTAACTTCCATCCATTCAAGCAGTTCTGTGAGGAAATGGACACAGAACATACATGCCTTCTCTTATACACAGAAGTGAGATGGCTTTCTAAAGGTAGATCACTGACCAGAGTTTTTGAGTTACAAGAGCTGCTCCAGAGACTTCTTTTAGAAAAACATTCACCACTGGCAGCACATTTTAGTGACACAGAATAGGTCACAAAACTTGCTTACTTGTATGACATATTCAAACTGCTCAGTGAACTCAATCTGTCACTTCAGGGAAGAATGACAACTGTTTTCAAGCTGGCAGATAAAGTGGCTACATTCAAAGCCAAAATGAAATTATGGGGGCAATGTGTGAACATTGGGATTTTTGACATGTTTCAAACATTAGCAGAGATTTTGAAAGAGACTGAGCCAGGGCTTTCTTTCTCACAGCTGGTGCATGATCACCTATCTCAGCTTTCTTTCTTTCTTTCTTTCTTTTTTTTGAGTTGGAGTCTCACTCTGTCGCCCAGACTGGAGTGCAGTGGCCGCTCCCAGCCACCGCAGCCTCGACCTGCTGGGCTCCGGCGATCCTTCCGCCTCAGCCTTCCAAGTAGCTGGAACTACAGGCGCGCGCTACCACGACCGACTAATTTTTGATTTATTGTAGAGATGAGGTCTTGCCAATTTGCCCAAGCGAGTCTTGAACCGGCAGGCTCAGGCAATCCACTCACCTCAGCCTCCCAAAGCGCGGGATTACAGGCTGAGCCACCGAGCCCGGCTTATCTCAGCTTTCAAAAGAGTTTGAGCATTACTTTCCAACCACAAAAAATCTCTGATCTGGGAAGGAATGGATCCGTGACCCATTTGTGAATAAGCCAGGTGAATCACTTTGTGCTAGAAAAGGATTAACTGCATCCGATCACAAATGACAGTGGCCCTAAGAGTATGTTTTAGATATGAAACAACTTTAAATCTCCATACATTCTGGATTAAAGTCAAGATGGAATAGCCTGAGATTGCTACAAAAGCACTGAAAAGTCTGCTTTCATTTCCAACATCCTATCTTTGTGAAGCAAGGTTTTCTGCAGTGACAGCAACCAAAACGAGATTATGGAAGAGGCTGGACATCAACAACACACTTTGGGTTTCACTGTATCCCATCACCCCCAGATGGGACCATCTAGTTGCAGGAAAAAAGCACAGAGCTCCCACTGATTCTGTATTATGGTGAGTTGTATAATTATCTCATTATATGTTACAATGTAATAATAATAGAAATAAAGTGCACAATAAGTGTAATGCACTTGAATCATCCTAAAACTATCCCCCACCCCCAGTCTGTGAAAAAATTGTCTTCCACAAAACCAGTCCCTGATACCAAAAAGGTTGGGTCTCAAGGTTACACAACTAGCAAGTTGTGCCTCAGATAGGTGAAGGGCTTGACTTCATGTCTTCTTACTCTAGGTAGTTTGGTCTTTTTGCTGCGTCAAGAGCACCAAGGTCAAACTCCCACACACAAATCTCAAAGTCTCTTGTTCTCCAACTCCCACGATCATTCACATCCAACCCCTTCAATCAGAGCAAGCCCCTTGGATCTGCACCTCCTCACTCTCCTGTCTCCAATCTCACTCTTCCTTGAAGACACACCCTACTGTTTTCTTCCACACATCATCCCTGCAGATTCTGATTCAATGGAGTATCTACCATGTGCCAGGCTTTCATCCATATCATTTCACTGACAACTCCATTAAGTCTTATCTACTGAGAAGATGTTACTTGGCTGAGACCACTCAGTCTAGATGTGGCAGAGGTGGACATGATATCCAGGTCAGTCTGACTCTGTGTCCAGTGCTCTTTCTGTCACACCAAGCTGCCTTCCCTTCTGAACCAGGAAACTCCTTCCAGAAAGCTTCCTAGATCACCCAGAAAGGAATTCACAACTCTCTTTAACTTCATCTGTTCCAATAACCTTATCACAACCTATTCTTTTCCTCCAGTCCATGGGTCTGTGCCCCACAGATACACAGCATATGTCTAGCATCTAGGTGACTTACAATTAGCTATGGAGGGGCAACCCATAGACAGTGGATTTTTCACACGTCAGGAGCCAGTACCCACCGCTCAGCTGACACATTATTTGACTGAGCTATGGAACTCTGCAGAGTGGGCCCTGGGGCTGAACCCTCCTTCTATGGGGTAAAGGCCCTTGTCCTGTCCCCACTAAGTGCTTTCCCATGATCTGAGAGTCTGTGTCATAATCTCTTTCTTTGGAACCAGTAATAGAGATGTGGCTGTATATACATGTCTGAGGTGTCCACATACACACTACCACTTCTATACACTGATGCACACACTCTCATCAGACTGATTAAGAGACCTGCAACAGTGTCCTGAGATGAAATAAAATATCTGAGAAAGTGGTGAGCTCCACATCTCTGGAGGTGTGCGATGGCATCTGACCATTCCCTTGGTAAGATGTAATACTGGAAACTCCCACATGGAATGTAGAGATGATATTTTGAAGTCTCTGAGGTCCCTTCCCAGCCCCAAGAGTTTACATACATTCACATGTACTCTTGAATTCTTGACATTCCCCCTGCCAACAAATACCCACTGCATGTGGCAAGTAGGTCTTACTTGAAATGACAAGGGCAAAGAAATGGAAAAGTAGAGACACCCTGGAGGCTAGGAGTGGAGCTGCTGAATCACCCTGTTACTGTCACACTTTCACCCCATATCCTGCCAGGCTGATTCCCAACAGACTAAGAAGCTGTGAGCTGGCCCAGGAGCAGAGAGGGCCCAGGGTGGGCAAGCACATGTAAGGAGGCTGTGTGCTTACCTCATGCACATGTGTGCATATATGTGAATGGGAGTCTGCACAAGGAGTATGGAAGCTTGCACCTGTATAAATACATGCGCCTGGGTAATCCAGTATAAGAGCAGCCACATAGAAATCTCATATGTACTTGAGTAAGAACAGTCACAGAACAGGGTGCTTGATAATGTGTACCTGGGTGAACTTGGGAGAGCCTTGTGCACATATACACTCATATACATGATGTAAGTATGTGAGTATGGTGACTGGGGAAAAGCATGGGGTCCTTTGTTGGACCACGACTGGGAAGCTAACCTTTATGAGCCTTCCTGATATGCAAGGGACTATCTGTCCATGAAGCAGCGTTGTTACCGCATACGTGTATGTGTGCATGTGTGTGTGACATGTGTACTGATGTCTCACCTAGTATTGCTGTTAGATTTTACCAGAGACAAGTTGTGCTTAGATTTTGCCACAGAACACCACATTTGAATCCTGCCGTGTTCTGACTTCTTCTGGGACATTGGGCACATCTCTTCCCTCTCTGAGTCTCAGTCTCATCTGTAGTTTGGAGACAGAAACAAAGAAAGTAGAATAGATGACCTCTAAGGGCCTTTCCATTGCTGATATTGTGTGGTTATCTACCTATGTATAAGAGTAGGGAAGTGAGGGCCAGTAGGAAGAATTGACCCTTTCAAAGTCACGCAGAGGTTATAGCTGAGATGGATCTTTAGCCAAATTCTCCAGACAGTGCTCTCTGGGACCTGGTATTCCACCTGAAACAAAGAGAGTATCTGAGAGAAGATTTATGATCTGAGCATTATTATGTGCATAACACCATGCTAGGTAGGGGAAGGGAACAAAAGGACACATCAGAGCAACAGTCCTGTGTGTGTGTGTGTGTGTGTGTGTGTGTGTGTGTGTGAGAGAGAGAGAGAGAGAGAGACAGACAGACAGACAGACAGACAGACAGACAGACATATGCATGCTTGGTTGTGTTGAGAGGCCATGTACCTTCCAGGCCCCTGCTGGCCTCCAGGGAAGACACACCAGACACGTATGGAACTATTTATACTAGGTTCATATCATACCCAAACATCTTGTCCCTTGGCTGTTCCTAATACCAGAGCAGCTCAAAGCAATCCTGAGCCCTGGCCTGGCCTCCTGCCACCTTCCCAGTATCCCTGGCTTCTGAGGTGTCACCCTTCAGCTCCCAAGTGGATCACTTCTGTTCTTAGACACAGGGAGAGTCAAAGTAGAGGACTGAGGAGCAGACCCGAGACCCCCCATCCCTGGAGTTTCCAAATGTGGAATAACCCTTGTTCTTTGCACTGGTGTCCCCAGTATTAGTTTAGCAATCTGCTTCCAACAAGTCATGTGTGTTGACTAACACTCCACATCAGATACTTTAGAGACACAACCTCACCAGGTTCTCATGGCATCTCTGTGAGGAAGACACTGATTAGTGTCATTTTGCAGACAGGAGAACTGAGGCTTGGAGAAAATTTGCTCAAAGGCACACTGCTAGCATGTGTGCTTATGAGTGTGGGATGGGATGAAATCCAAGTTAGTCTTCTTCAACTCTCCTCACAGCTCTTCAGCTGAGGGCGAGCTCCATATGGTGTGGGAGGCAGGGGCTTGGTTTCCCTAGCAGGACCACAGGAAGGTTAAGTGAGATGTTATGAGAGGGCCTCTTCAGCCATGGCAGGCGCTGCCACGGCCATTCCCCTTCCCTCAGTCACCTCTTCTGCACCTGCAATTGCTCACAGGGGGCCTGGCTCAAAGTTGGAAGATGGCTCAGAGCAGCCCATATGTGCCCTAACCCTTAACTGTGCTTCCAGGCCCAGAAAGCCTGCCTTTCTGACAGGGTCTCAAAGTAGCAACATTGGAAAAGGAAGCACAAAGTCCAAGCATGTGTGTGGGTCTGGCAGGCTGCCTCAGCTCTGAGATCAAGTCATGTGCTGATTTACATCTGCCAAGCACACACAATCACAAACCTGTGTGTGCACACATTCTGTGCTCATGTGCCTTCACGCTATGCGAAAGCTTCTGTACATCTCCATAAGTGTGGAGATGTGCCTGGGTCTGTGCAGGAGGGTATGTAGCTGTGTGCATGTGTGTCTACCTCTGCGTATGCATGCACACATGTATGTGTGTACATGCTTGTGTATGTGCATTGCCTGTGTGTGTAGTTGCATTGGCATGTGTTTGTTCCTGGGTAAATGTGTATTTGTCTGTATGTGTGTATGCACACTTGAATGGTATGCCTGTGCATATGTGTGTAATTGAGTGTGCACAAATGCATGTGTATGTCCTGTATTTGTGGACATGTGTATAAGTGCATGTGTACAAGTGTCTGGGACCCTGAGATGGAGATCCTCGACCTTCTTTTGGGGTTCTCCTAGCCCAACAGCTTCTAAGAGGCTGACATGGATTGGGGTATGTTTGCTGATCATCTGAGAACTTGGAGTACTGAGCACAAAAGTGTTTAAATGAAAAAAACCCAGAATAATTAATCAGGGTCATGAACAGCGGTACCTCTCGGGTGTCAAACCTCAAAGGCACTTTCATTCTCCCTTCCCCTGTCTGTCACTCTGTCCAGCTCTTCATCATTTCCTGCCCGCCCATCCTTACTGCATCGCAACTGCCTCCTTCCTGGCCTCTGCATTTCCACTTGGGTCCTTCCACGCCCTCCCCGCCTGCTACTGCTAGAGTGCTTTTCCTAAAACCATCTACCTAATTATAGTCCCACTGAACTGAAATCAACCCCTTGTTCTCTAAAACAGCAGTCCCTAGACTCTGAGATTTCATGGATGAGGCAAACAATTTTTAAATAAAGAAATAGGGGAACAATCAGCATCTTGCAAACTTCTTTATTTTGCTGAGAACAGACATTTTTAACAAACTTTCACTGCTATTTTTTAGAAGAAAGATCATTTGAACTCTCTCCTCTACAGGAAGGACACAAAAATCTCCAAATAAAGAATAGTCCCTTGAGTTCAATTAACGTAGATTTGTGAAAACCGACTGCATTATCCCTAATTTCCTCTCATTCCACCGCAGATGGGTGAAAAACCTCATTCGGGCCTCCCACTAAGTGAGAACCACGAACCCACAGATCAGTTCTGAACATTTAAGGGGTAGCCCCTGCTTCCCCCTCTCTAGTTACTCTCCTCTCTTGCACTTGAGTCACATCAGGAAACAAACGCTTTCCCCAGCCCACGACCATTTGACTGTTCCAAACTCTTGCTCACGAAGCTCCCTCTGCCAGGCATGCCTGGAATGCTCCTCCCCCCCCCTTGTTGGAGAGAGAAACTCTGCTCTTCCTTCAAGCCTTAGGCTCAGCCCAAATGTGATCTCCTGTGAAACCTTTCCTAGTCCCTCCCAGTAGAATGAATATTTCCTTCCTAGTTCCAGCATTCCTTTCATCCTATCTTACAGTCAGGCTGGTTGTTTGAAAGTCTTCCTAACAGCCGGGCTCGGTGGCTCAGCCTGTAATCCCGCGCATTTGGGAGGCTGAGGTGAGTGGATTGCCAGAGCCCGCGGGTTCAAGACCCACCTGGCGAGACCTCATCTCTACAATAAATCAAAAAAATTAGCCGGGCATGGTAGCGTACACCTGTAATTCCGGCTACTCGGAAGGCTGAGGCGGAAGGATCACCAGGAGTGGCCACTGCACTCCAGTCTGAGCGACAGAGTGAGACTCCAACTCAAAAAAAAAAAAAAAAAAAAAAAAAACCCTACTGGTTGGACTGTGGGAAACCACACAGTATCAAGAAGGGCATGGACTTAGGAGCTCATATCCTATCTCTGCCAGTCATCTCTGAGCCACCTTGTAAATGTTTCTTAACAGCTCACAGTGTCCTTTCCCCATCTCTGAAAGCAGGAAAACAATGGGTTGTGTGAAGATTACACCATATTAATGAATTAGAAGTGCCTAGGTCTGGCACAGAGCAGATAATAAGGAAATATTTGTTTGGTTCTCAAGAGCAGAAAGCACGCATTCCACATCCTTGTGGGTTTCTGCTGTGTTCATGTATCCCCTGCAATCAGGATATAGCAGACACTCAACAAATATTTACTGACCAGCTGACTATATAGCACAGTGTCTGGCATATAATAGGTGCTTGATAAGTATTTGTCACTTTTCTTATCTCCTCTTTGAGGATAGAAGCCTTGTCCTTTTTTGTCTTTGTGTAAGTCCCATGGTGCCTAGCACAGAGTAGGTGTTTGATATATGTGGATGGAAATTAATGATAATAATAATAATAATGAGAGATATCACTCCTTGTGTGAATGTGCTGTGCCAGACATCATGCTAGGAACTTTACACACCCATTATCTCTTAGATTTGCACACATTTACTATGCAAACAATAACACCAACCTCATCACCCCATAATGTTGGCGTTACTGCTGTCTTCATTTTAGGACTGAGGAAAATGAGGCTCAGAGAGGTTAAATATTTTGTCTTTGTGGCAAGGTCTGGGAAGTGCCAGAGGCAAGTTTTATGAAAAAGAGTCAGATAGCCTCCTTTTTTTTAAGGGAAAGCAGCAGAAGTTCACAGAGCTAGTTAAGTGACAAAGGCAAGACTTGAACCCAAGTCTTTCTAGCTCCAAGTGCCTCAGATAGTCTCAGAAGCCTGTCTGGCTTGCCTTCCCAGCTGGCACACAATGATTCCCAGCTACCTTCTTCCCCACCCCCCATGCCCCAACACCCCCCTCCTCAGCAGTGGGGTAGGCTGGGGCTGGGCAGTCACTTACCTTCACCTTCCTGAAGCAGGCCCAGAAAACGTCCAGAAGAGGCATGGTGGTGCGTGGGGAGCTGCTAGAGTCAGACAGAGCTCTGCTGGGCACAGGCCTCTCCCTCTCTGGGGACTAGGCTAGAGAGGACCCGGAGCCTGGCAAGAGCCAGCCCTGGCCCTGGGCTCCATCAGCCCACACTGCTGGCTGGAGGGGAGAGGCAGAGAGCAGCGGCTGGCCGAGCTCAGCTGCCTCAACTGCAGGCACCTCCTGCCTCCCGGAGGGCCGCCCAGGGAGGAAAGAAGAGAGGGAGGGAGAGAGAGAGGCTAGCTAAGGAGGAGGGACTAGGAGGCGGGTCACTGATTCAAACTCGGCACCGTTAACAAGTTGGCTGGGACTGGACAGCAGTGTCAATTGAAATGTCCTGAACATTACAGTTCCTCTGCTTGGGGTGTCCGGCCTGCCTTGCCGGCTCACCAGCCAGTCCTGCCACCTGCATGCTGCCATGCCTGCCTGCTTGCTTCCTGACTGACTAACACGCCAGCTCTCCCCAAGGGCCTCCCAGACCACACAGTCCAGACCACACAGGGACTATGGAATAGAGTGTCAAGAAAAAGGGTTGAGGAAAGAGAACCCTCAGCCTGGGCAGGACCCAGCAAGATGTGAAGACAATTTGTGGAAGGGGAAAAGTTTGCAGCCTTAGGAACCCCTCTCACACAGGAGCTCTGGGCCCTGCTCTAAAGTCAGGGTTCTTGTCTCATTCTGGCACCTCAGTGAGGCCCCTTCTAATCTCAGTTCTCTAGATTGTATGATGAGAGGCAAGGTTAGAGGACTCTAAGTCTCAAGTCTGTAGTAAGACTCTTGTTTGGGATTAGGTACAGGGCAAGTCTGGAAGAAACTCCATTCTGGATAACAATCACAAATCCTCCACAGGTCCTCTCAGATCTCCTGTGCTAACCCCCCAAGAGTCCATAGGAAGTCAGGTTATTCCCCAAAGAGAATCTGAGCTGTCAAAGGCCATTTCATACATTTTCCTGCTTCGAGGCATAACAGCTTTCTCCAAGTTCAGATAGACTGAGCGTATATTCTTTTCTGAACACCTTCTGATGAGTGATGGCTTCCCTCCTTTATCCACTCCCATGCTCAGATCCTCTTAAATCCAGAAGTTTAGCCTGGAATCTAAACTTGAACCCTCTGGATGCCCTGAAGTCAGTTCTTTCAAAGGAAAGAGAGTTAGCAGCAGGCAGTTCTAGAAGCTTTCTGGGAAGGAAGCCATTAAGAAGCAGTGATCCTCCCCCTCTTCTCCCTTCCCCAGACCTCAGAGGTCAGGGTGTCATGTCTGGCAGCCAGAGACTCCCAGGGACCCTATGGCAAAGGGCCAGGCTTGTCTCTGGGGGCACATGTCATCATGAAACCCAGAATAACTTGCTCCCTCTGGCCTCACTTCCCTTTCAGAGACCTGAGCTGGTCACCCTGGAATGTCCAGGCCCACTTTGAGCAAGCCCCTGCCTGCCTTTGAGGATTTTCATCTTCTGTAGTTTTGTCCTGAGGTTTATCTAGAAGGTCTGGAAATGTCCCTCCAGTTGTGCTTACAACTTACTGTGGCTCTCAGTTTCCCCATTTGTATCCTAAGGCGGTTGCAGTCACTGACCTCTCAGCTTCCCTCTAGCTCTGACCTCAGGGGTATCTTAGATGTGAGTTCTGTTGGGCCATGTCAGGAAGATAGTCAGCAAGAGCCAAGACAAGTGGCTTGCCACCCACCTCCATCTGTGTGCAGGCTTTTAAGGGGAAGCCCCTGCATGGGGGTGGTGGGTAACATGAAGAGACAGAGCAGAGAGAGTTTTCTCCTTTGAGCCTATGCCCTCTTCCCCTGTAGCCAGAGGCCCGAGGACGGAGAACCAGGAGTACTTGCTGTAGGAGAAGCTGCATGGCGGCCTAGCATGGCCACAGAGTCTCCTGCTCCCTGGAGTTCACCTCCTCCTTTTCATTCAGGTCCCTGGGAGGAGGTGAGGTTCATTTGGGCATTCATTCAGCAGGCAATTGTGCACAGAACACCACACTCACCTAAGAAACCAGGAGACTCCATTTCAAAGCTGGGCATCTCACACCAGTTGAACCTTGAGGTAGTTAAGCCTGTGGACTCTGGAAGTAGACTGTCCAGATTCAAGTCTCAGTTCTGTTACTCTCTAACCTTGGGCCTGTTACTGCCTTAGCATCCCGATCTGTAAAATGAGGGATAATAATAGTACCTATCTCCTTGGAAGGTTTAAAATGAATGAGTTAAAGCATGTAGTACAGTGCCTGGCATAAATTGAGTTCTCAATAAATGTTATTGATTGGGTTTCAGTCTCTTCCCAGCAGTGGCTCTAAGAAGCACAGTAGAACTCTACCCTCTCCAGCCCAGCTGCTTGCTCCCTGCCCAGGGCTGTAGCTTTCACCTGGTAAATTTAGACCGAAGAATGGAGGTGGGTGGGTGGGTGAGGAGCTGACAGGCCCGGGGGTCACAGGACTGCGCGGAATCTACCCCTTTTCCCCCATTCCCAGCATCGCTGTCCCTGTCCCCACAACACCTGAACCTGCTGTCTCGTTTGTCCTTCTTATCCCAAGGCCAGGGAAGCGACCCCTAATCTACTTGCCTAAGGGAAGCTGCCTTTTCCACTGAGAGTGATACTTCAGGGTTTACCCAAAGCCAGATTTGGCTCATGAGAATGAAGTGGAAGACTCTCCTGCCAGAGAAGTCCTTCCCTTTAGGAAATGTGCTGTTGAGACTCGGTTTCTATAAGAGAAAAGCTCTCACCTTGGTGTCAGCACACCTTTTGCTTCCGCCTGTCAATCCTACTGCTCTTAAATGCCTTCTTAACACATGTGCCAATCCACACACCCAGTTGTGGTCATACCCAATTTGATTGTCATGTAATGATGAAAAATAGTACCTGCAAATATGTAATTATTTTATAGACTCATCGGTGTCCTCAGAGGCTAAATTGACTAAGGAGTTGTATCCAATTGACTCTTTTAATGTCCATTTTAACATCTTCATGGGAGAAGAAACAAAAAAAGAAAGAAAGAAAAGAAATGTCATTTGTTATTATTGAAGAAGCAGAGGCTATGG
Organism: Cephalopachus bancanus; assembly: GCA_027257055.1. Lineage (NCBI taxonomy): Eukaryota > Metazoa > Chordata > Mammalia > Primates > Tarsiidae > Cephalopachus > Cephalopachus bancanus. Next base: position 259,798 of record JAPVLO010000844.1, read on the forward strand.
AGCCAGACAGACACGAATTTGAATCCTGGTTCTCCTACCTTCTAACAGGGTGCCCTTACAGAAGCCACTTCACTTCCCTGAGCCTGTTTCCCCACCTGTAAACTGTGGAGTCACTGCTTACATAAAGGGATTGCTGTCAAGAGTTGATGAGATAACATTCGTATACACTAACTATGCTTGGTACATAGTACGCATTTAGTACATTTAGTTCCCTTTCTCCCTCTTTCTGTCCTATCTGCCCTGGCTCTCCCTGCTTCTGTTAAAGAAGGAGTATTGATTTGACAATATCTAGATGTGAGTCCAAATCCAAGCCCAGCTGCATTTTGGCTGTGTAACCACCTTAGGCAAGTCACTTGACATCTGGGATCCTCTGTTTTCCTGGCTACAACATGAGGATGAAGATAAAGATCTCTGCTCACCTCCCAGGTCTGTCATTAAAAAAAGAAGAAATATGCAAGACTTGACGTGAAGTGGGTTCTCTCCATTAACACAAGTCGTCCTCCCTCCTCGTTGTCTTCCTCCTCCCTCCTTACCCCAAGGGGGTTCAGAATTCATCAGGACCTCCCTTGCCTCACATCCAAGGCCTGCCATGATTGGCATAGCAGGCATGAAGCCTGCTTTCTTTGGGTGGGAGTTATAGAAAGTATAGCAGTAAGGGAGGATGGAACCTGGAAGGGCTGGGCTGCTGTGAGCAGGCAAGCAGGGAGGCTATTACACTAACCCTCATCTGACTAGCTGCTTGATATCCCCACCCAGGAACTGGTACTGCCCACAAGGAGATGTCTTGTCTAAGGCCCAAGTCATTGGTCTATGCCAGGGAACCCAGGAGAAAGAGAAGAGAGGCCTGGTACAACCAAGGCCTGTAACGAAGGAAGAACGATCTCCCTCCCGAGGTCATGGTGTCCATCACTGTGCCAAATCTTGAGCAGATTACATCTGTCACCACTGGGGGGCAGCGATAAGGCTGTACAAAATGAAAGAGGAAGTCAGAGACCTATGAGAACAGGACCACTTTACACTATTAAGAATTAAGGACCCCAAAGAGTTTTTATTTATATGAGTTATGTTGATCAATAACTACCATATTAGAAATTAAGACACTTAAAGAACATTGATTGATTGCCTCATTGGTTCATTTTTAAAATGTGCTTAAAATTAAGCATGTTACATAATTAACATATTTTAGAGTATATTTTTATGAAGAATAACATTTCCCAAAACAAACATAAATATACTGAGAAGAGTGACTTTGATGTCTGGCTTAATAGAAAGAAGACAGCTGGAGTCTCACAGTTGCATCTGTGTTCAGTCTTTTGTGAGATACAGTTTGGGTTGAGGTATATGAAGAAAATCTTGCCTCCTGTGGATATGCTATTTTGAAAAGACTTCAGTTACCCTTGGAAAGGTTCTCAGGGACTCCCAGGGATTCTTAGACCATACTTTGAGAACTACTGCATTAGAAGATCTTAATTAGACCCCATTAAAGAGGCCTGAAACATTTGAGCTGGAAGATTTTTGCTGAGCATCCAGTTTGAAACCCCTCATTGTGAAAAAAGGAAAACTGAGACCCAAATAAGGAAAGAGAATGCTCAATTTCACACAGCAAATCAATGGCAGAGCTTAGTTAGATCTAAGTCTCCTGCTTCCCAGGAAAGTTATTTTCCCAATCGCCTTTTAATAAAATACTTTATAGTTCTAAGGATGGCAGCTGTAGTACATGGGAGAGTACTTTACAGAGGCTTGGATTTTAACATCAAGTCTGTCATAAATGCAGCAGTCAGAGATTTTCAGAGCATCCAAAGATTATAGCATGGGCTTCCCCATAAGGTAGTGAGCTCCCTGTCACTAGATATATACAAGGACAAAATTTGCCCCAACTAATCTCTCAGGTTTCTATCAGCCTCAAGAACCTAAGAGAGATAATTATAAATGGTACTTACACCACAGTTCAGGCAAGGTTCCCATAGAAGTGCCAAATTAGTCACTTTTTCAGGGTAAACCAGCAGCGTAATAGACAGAAAGAAAGAGTAGAATTATTCCACATTTATTTTATTAAAACATGATTTATGTATTTATCTATTTAAACTCTACTTTTCATTCAACAATGATCAGTCATTTGTGCAACAAATATTTATTTGACATCTACTACATACCAAGCAATGTGCTGGGTGCCTTGTCCCAACAAAAGTCATAGGTGATTTCAGATGAGAATACACTTCATTGCACTAGAAAAGTATCTGTCTTACCTCCTTCTATTTCAATCTCCACCTGTTCATTTTATGCTCGCTTCAGTGAGCACCATGAACCCAATGAACCCTCGACTACTGCATGTGTTAGGGAGAGTATTAGTCAGGGTTCTCCAGAGAGATTGAATCAATAGGATATAGGTAGGTAGATAGGTAGATAGGTAGGTAGGTAGATAGATAGATAGATAGACAGATAGATAGATAGATAGATAGATGATAGATAGATACACACATATGTACCTGTATGTATATAGATATATGAGAAGGGATTAGAGGAATTGGTTCATGCAATTATGGAGGCTGAGAAGTCCCACTAGAGATCATCTGCAAGGTCTGCAAGTTCAAGGCCCTGGATTGCTAGGTGTGTCTCAGCCCATCTGAAAGTCCTCAGAACCAGAGAAGCCAATGGTGTAACTCTTAGTCTGAGGCCAAAGGCCTGAGAATCCGGAGGTCAGTGGAAGGGCTGGTGTAAGTCCTGGAGTCCAAAAGTCAAAGATTCTGGCATTGTTATGCCCAAGGACAGAAGAAGAGTGTATCTCAGCTCCAGAAGATAGATCAACATATTTGTCTTTTCTCTGGTTTTGTTCTCTCCAGCCCCAGCAGATTGGATGGAGCCCATTCACATTGAGGGCAGATCTTCCCCACCCAGTCCAGTCAGGTTACATACTAATTTCCTCTGGAAACACCCTTACAGACACACCCAAAATAATGCTTTACCAGGTTTCTAGGTAAACAAGTTAACACATAAAATTAACCATCACAGGGTAATAGTGGAGAATCAGAAAAGTAAACCTGGACAGAACTTGGCATTTACATATCATCTTTTTTTCTTGGTCTTTGTGTATTTGCCAATCTTTCAGTGAATGCATTCCACGATAACAGAGGAAAAGAGCACAGCTCAGTGGAATTAAAGTTTCCTAGCATTCCACAGGGAGGCAGGGACTTGTGAAAGACACAAGTCTGGATTTTCATTTCCAATCATTACCATAGAGAATAGAAGCATAGAAGTGTTCCTATAAGACAAACATTTGTGTAACAATCTCCGAACAGCAATTTAATCTCCTAGAGAGGAATATGGTATTTTATACAGCTCTTCAAGGACAGAGACTTTCTCTTGAGGGAACATGGTTTCCAATGCACATATACTTTCAATGTAAAGCTGCTCACGTTGGCTTCTAGCACTTTCTGCCAATAGGTCACAGGATCTTATATCCAGACCTTTTACTTTTACTTATGTATTCATTCATTCCATAGATTTTATTGATCACCACTCTGCTTGGTCCTGAGGATACAAAGGTGATGATGATAACCATAGCTAACATTTATTGGGCACCTTAGGTATACTCTTTCTGTTCTAAGTACTCTCATTTAATTTCCACAGCAACAGTATGAGGAAATTACTCTTATAATTCCCATTTTATAGATGAGAAAACTGAGTCCCTGAGAGGTGAAAAATCTTGCTCAAGATCACACAACTTATAAGTGACAGAGTTGGGATTCAAGCAAAGCCATTTGTCTCCAGAGCCCATGCTTTTGTACTTTACCTTCTGCTCAGATACATTCCCCCACACCCTTGCAATGGACTGGCTTATGCTCCATAGGAGAGTTAAGCCAACTAGGCGAAGAGCTGATCCAAAATAGTGCACCAGGAGGTGGAAGCAGAGAAACAGAGAAAGTGTTATTAGAGGGTAGATGAAGGTCAGCTCAAGGAATGAGAAAGTTTGAGGGAAGAAGTGGCATGTGGGTTGAAAGATGGACAGGGGCTGGGCTCGGTGGCTCAGCCTGTAATCCCGCTCTTTGGGAGGCTGAGGTGAGTGAATTGCCTGAGCCCGCGGGTTCGAGACCCGCCTGGGCAACTTGGGGAGACCTCATCTCTACAATAAATCAAAAAATTAGCCAGGTGTGGTAGCGCACGCCTGTAGTTCCAGCTACTTGGAAGACTGAGGCGGAAGGATCGCCGGAGTCCAGCAGGTCGAAGCTGCGGTGGCCGGGAGCGGCCACTGCACTCCAGTCTGGGCGACAGAGTGAGACTCCAACTCAAAAAAAAAAAAGAAAAAGAAAAAAAAAAAAGAAAGAAAGATGGGCAGGATTGGGGGAAATTATGAAATGAGTATTCCAGAGATAAGGAACAGCATAAGCAAAGGTCTAGAAGTAGGAATTCAGAAATTACACATGAGAAAGTTTGTTCAAGAGGTCTGTAGTGTAGGGTGTATAGAATTGCCATATTGAGCAAATAAAAGCACAGGATGCCCAGTTAAATTTGAATTTCAGATAAACAATGAGTAATTTTTAGTTATTAAGTATGTCTGAAATTCATATTTGACTGGTGTCCTGTATTTTACATGGCAACTCTAAGAGTGCCTAAATGAGATGCTACTAATAGAATGAAAAAGAGTAGATTAAAGCCAGAACACAGAGAGTCTTCAGTGTCAAATTAGGTAGTTGCCAAATGACCTTGAAAACTTGCCTCTCTGAGCCTCAGTTTTCCCCATCTGCAGTGTGAGAGCACTGGATGAGACTAGTGATTCCTAAATCTGGCACACAACTATATTTAAAAATACAGATTCCCAGACCTCTTCCCAGATATCCTGAATCAGAACCTTAAGGAATAGAGCCTGGTTCCCTGGTGATTCTGATGAACACCTAAGTTTGAAAACGAATGGGCCAGGTGGCTCAAAGGACCCTTCTAGCGCTGATATTCTCTGTGACCAATCCAATAACTGATTAAACTGAAGAGGTAGGCCATACCTTTATACCATTAAATCCCCGAATCCCTTCTGTCCTTCGTGTTCCCTCCCCAGCGAGCCCAACTATTTCTACAAAAGACTTAGGAACGCCCTTTCCATTCCTCCCCCAGTTTACAGAAGGCCACCATGTTAAACGCCCATACTATGAGGAGTTCTGGCAGGTGGAAAGCAGCTAATTATTTGCTTGCAGCAAAATATCCCTCACCTTAGTAGAGATGTCTTTCCACCCAAGGAATGAGCTCAGAGATGGCTGGGATGTGGGATGGAGACTGGGGATTTTTGTGTCATAGGACCATCAAGGCAAATAACCAGAGACTGAAGCAGGTCTGAATATGATCTCTAAAAAAGATATGAGATGTCCCTTGGGAAAGTGAAATTCCTGCTGTTAAAAAGTCTGATCTTCCTGTCACCAGGGCTTGGGGTGAGAAATACACACTTCCCTGCTCAGGAACCTGTATGTGGTCCCTGCCCACTGCTACATTGGCTACTGCTCATAAGTAGGTCAGCTCAGCACCTCCTAGTGCCTGTGGCCCCTACTCCAGCCAACCTGGTATGCTGAGAGTTAGAGGCAGGGCACGGGATATGGGCTCTCCCTAAGGATCAAGTTCTACTATGTTTCCTGGCCAGGCCTAGCAGCTCCCACCTTGGGCCAACCCACTTCACCTCTCCAGGAGGCCCACTTACCAACAGGCCAATCCTGCTGGCCCTCTCAGGAAGTGGTGACAACTGGGGGCTGAATCCCTTGAGCATCTGACTATCAGCAGAACTATCAGTCATCATCAGTCCAGCCCATGAACAATTTCTGCATGAAGTGCTGGCTCCAAGTGCTCTGGTAGTAGGACTACTGTCATGGTTCTAATGGGTCAGTCAGAACTTGGCAGGGCTGAGAGGGCAGGGTGGGAGGAGGGGGAAAAGGAGAAGGAGTCAAAGATAGGGGAAAGGGAACCAAGAAATAGGGCAGGAGAAAGAAACAGACTGGCTTGGAGCAAAGTCTAGGCCTGTGACACAGCAGAGACTCTGAGGTCTTGGGTGGCTCGCAGACACACCGCATGGCCTAACAGAACACAAGAAGAGCCTGAGTTAGCAGCAGCTGATGTCAGGAACTTCTTTACTAGGCTTAGTAGGTGGTCAGACATCTTGTCATGGGTGATCATGGCCACAGTTCGCTGAAGCAAATCTGGCTGCCCTGAGAGATGGCAGGACCATGGAACAGGCTTTGCACCACTTACAGTCAGGCAGACAGAACAGACTCTCTGGAGAGCTGAAGCAACAGTCAGAAGTGGGGATGCCCAAGGAACAGCAGAAGTCTTCAGTCTCACACAATGTCTTAGGGGAGGACACACCAATTGACAAGGAGTCCAGGGGCAGGTGATGTCAAACACTCTAGGAGGCAGTTGGGGAGGTGGCAGCAAGATCCTGCTGAGGGAAAAGAGGCCAGACCTAAGTCTGTGAGGGGACCGGCAACAGTAAGTCAAGCTCAGCTTTCAGTTTACCAAGGATAAAATCTGGGGATTAGAGCTGGGATGGGTAGGTGGGGATTTGGTCATTGTCACCTATCAGAACCTGGTGACTAGAACCAAGGCAAAGGGATAGGGCTAGGTCACAGCAAGGGTCTGATGTGGAGGCCACGAGGTGGGCCTGGGGCTGCCCAGTATCAGGATGGGTACCAGAGATGGAGCTGGGCCTGGAGGTGGGGTCAAAAGATTTCAGCTATGAGAAAAGACCAGTAGTGACTGGGTACCAGGCAAGGTTAGATGGTAGACATGCCACAGGGCCAAGGTCCATCCAGAAGTGTCTGGTCTCCTTTGCTTGACACAATCAGCTTGTATAACTTGATGAGACCCTGCCATAGTGGCAAGAAGGCTTCCCAAGTGTCCCAGGCTCAGCAAGAACAAGCCCTGAGCTGGGAAGGGATGGCCTTATTGGTGACTTGGTAAATCATGAGATCCAGGACAAGCTACTGTTGGACTTCTGTGCCTTCATTTCCCCATCTGCCATCAATCCATACAGCTGAAGGAAGAAAAATGCATGGAATATATAGGAGAAAAAAGCAAAAAAAAAAAAAATTAATAATAGTAATGATGAGGGTAGTGAAAATAAAATAAGTAACAATAGAACAATGATAAGAAGAAAGTATAATGATGAATTCTAATAAAATAACCACAATCATGGATAACATGCACTGAGAACTTACTATATGCCAGACACCGCTGTAAGCACTTTTCATGGATTGCCTCATTTAATCTTCACAGCAACACTGTGAGGTATCTGTAGAGATGAGAAAACTGAGGAAGTTCAGAGGCATTTGACTGAGGTCATGCTGTTGGTAAGTAGTAGAGCCAGGTTTCTAATTCCATCAGACTGGTTCTTGAGCCTACGTAAGTCACCCTCATGCTCAACTACCTTCCACAAGGAAGTCCCTGGGAAGAAAAAAAATTTTAAATCCCAACTATTCCTGCTAACCTGTTGACAGTTAATAGGAGCATCTCCGACAGTGGGGATGGGTTGGTCATCATTTACACTAGCACAAAGTCCCCCAGACTACTAGGTAGCCTTGGCTGGTCAAACCTAGGGGCTCAGCTAGTGGCTAAAGTCAGAGATTTCCTTTAAAGAAGGCATACTGGTCCTTCTCAAGACTGTAGTAATTGCCATCGGCTTATTGGCACCAGGCCCTGACCACCAAACCCAATGCCCCTCTTCCAGTTTCCTGGCCCCCAAATGAACAGTGGGTAGTTTTAGAGATAAGCCCTGACTCCATGGGAGAAGAGAGAACACTGTCCTGACAGTCAGAAGAAAGAGAAACATGGGGTTCACGCCTGTCTGAAGCAGTGACTGGCAGTGGGACTTGGGACAAAGTTTTTCTCCTTTGTAGACCTTGATTTCCTCATTTATACATTTCATGTATTCATTAAACAAATATTTATCATATGCCAGACACTCTTCTACTCACTGAGATACCATTGTCGATGAGATGAGCACAGTCCCTGCTCTCCTGAAGCTTACATTCTATTAGGGAAGACAAACAATAAAAAAATAGAGAAGTAAATATGTAATAAAAATCTAATAAAATGCCAGGTCATGATAAGAGGCATAAGAAACATAGCAGGGGAAGAGGATGGCAAATGACAGGCCTGGGCAGAGGTTAGGGGGCTATTTTAACTAGGGTAGTCAGGAAAGCAGAGCCTTGAGACCTGGGAATAATGGCTTCTGCCTGAAAGGGCTGTTCTTGAGGCTCAGAATATAAAGCTCAGAATACTGACTGTGAAAGCTGTAAAATCGCCCAGATAGGAGGAATAATTCCTACTTTTATTCTTAGTGCCAGGAGGGTCCACTATTTGCCTTTTGGATTTTTATCTCAACCGAGACCACCCCCAGCTCTTGTCCCATAGGTGTTGCCCTTCCCCCTGCCAGTCCTGTGATGGTTTCCAATGCCTCAGAAGTTCTCCTTTATACAAAGGACACTTCCCAAGAAAGAAGGCAGAGGGATGCCAGAGGAAATGGTACTTCCAGAGCCCTGTGGCTTCCACCCAGGAAGGCCAGAGAGTTAGAGTATGAACAGGGAAGACAGTGGGGGAAGGAGCCTCCCTGGCCAGTGCGTGTCCTGGGAGAAGAGTGGGAGAGGAGCTTGGAGGTACTGCCTGCAAAGAAGCAGGGGCCACATTGCTGGGAAGGCCTTTACCAACAACCCAACCCAGCTGTTCTTAAATCAAGGGTGTGCAGCAGTATCACCTGGGGAACTGTCTCTAAAGACACAGTCACAGATCCCCCTCCGGAGGATTCTGCTTCAATAGATTTGGAGTAGGGCTTATATATTTTGAAAGAAGCGTCTCAGATTATACTGATTTTCTATAAGCCACTGTTCTGATTTAACTTCCTAGTAACAGACAGGATAACTGAGATACAGAGGAGATAAAGAGTCTGTCTGAAGTCACACAGCAGATCTAAGCACCAGGGCTGGAATTAGAGCCTAGGTCTCTCCATTCCAGTGCAGGCTTCCTTCCACTTTGTTTCCTCACCCTCCAGCCCATATTTTACCACCCCTACCAGAAACCCTGAGTTCTGGCACATCCTACCAAATCCAGGGTTCAGTATATGTGGTGGGTGGTTCCTGCCATAGGCAATGGGAGTCCCCTTGGTAACCATTAGGAATACAAGCTCAAAAAAAAAAAAAAAGGAATACAAGCTCAAATTTGTCTTTCTTTCCTCTCCCTGCACCCTATCCTTGTGCTGATCCCCTGTGGTGAGGCCAAACAATGGTTGGAGAGGCTGGTTTTCTTGGAAGTTACCGGAACGCACTGAGACCGAGTCCCTCGTCTTTCAGATGGGAATGAATTGGGTCCCATTTAGAAAGTGAGGCAGCCATCAGTTGTTTTTCAAAAGATCAGCCACTGTGAGTTTAAGCAAGGTGAATAAGGCACAGTCCTGCCCTCAAGAGCCTGCGATCTAGTCTCAGAGGCAGAGCAGACCTTTATATGAAAAGGGAAGGAACCGTAGGTTGAGAAGCAGTAGGTGTACTTTGTAGTCCTAGCTTAGCCCCTTATAGCTGGGTGATCTTCGGCAAACCTCTGCATCACTCCAGGCCTCCATTTCCCCTTCCGAAAAATCTGGATAAAAATCTATCCTGCCCATCTCCTAGGTGGTTATTTTTATAATTAAATGATTAAAAGAATGGGAAGGCAACTGGACTCTGTCAAGTGCTATACAAATAGGTTGGGGGTGTTCATCATAGTCCAAGCAGAGCAGCTAAACTGACTGTGGGAGAGGCAAACTGCAACAAAGAGAGTGTTGTACTTTCAACCCATTTCCACCTTTTTCATAAGAATGGAACTTTTTATGAATGCAGCTTGGCTTTAACATCAACCCCTACTAAGCTAAACATTTAAATCGAATGCAAACTCACACAAGGGTTTTAAATATACAAACACCCCAGGTGCAATTCAGTACTTTTATCACTAGTCTTCAGCTGTTCTTAATCCTGAGGATTAAACAAGCTAATACATGTAAAATGTTTTTTTGCAAACTGGAAAACACCACAGGAATGTCATGGAGTCAAGTGTAGACTTCATGACATCTCCTTCTAGAATACTCTAATTTGGAATTATGCACTTCAGTGGGGCCTAATTATCTGGAAAGTCAGGTCATTTGGCACCAAAGGTAGGCACATCTTACCACGTTGTGGGATGGGATGAGTTCCTTGAGTCCACCTGAGGTCCGCAGAGAAGGAGGCCAAGCTGCACAAAGCTGGGCCACTAGTGGGAGGAGGTCTCATCGTTGTTCCATACACAGAAAGGCCCTCAGGAGGAGAAGAACTTCATCTTGCAGCATAAAGAAAATAAGCCATTCATTTTTAACCTCCCTCAACATTTGGAGCATAGAGACAAACGGGTGAAGGGATAAGGACAGAACCAGAGGCCTTAGAGATGTCAGATGGCTTCCTATGTCCAGGTCTGTGTGCAGACTTGACTCCCATGAAAAGGATGGGGGAGAAGTGGAAGGAGACATTTGAAATCCTGGGAGTGCAGAGGCTTCAGAGACTCCTCACTGATCTGCCACGCTCAATTGTTTTATCTGCTCAGCAACTCCCCTCTTTAGGCAAAGGCACCCCCTTTTTTGAGAAATTCTCTGCTCCCCATCTTAAAAAAATTTTTTATTTTAGATTCAGGGGATGTGCATGCATATTCGTTACATGGACATATTATGTAGTGGTGGAGATTGGGTCTCAGGTGGCCCATTCCCCAGATAGCAAACATTGTGTCCCGTAGGTAGTTTATAAACCCTGACCCTCCCGCATTGGTGTCCCCAGTGTCTATTATTTCCATCTTTGTGACCACTTAACTCCCGTATATGAGTGAGAACATGTAGTGTTTAGTTTTCTGTTTCTGAGTCAGTTCACTTAGGATGATGATCTCCGGCTCCATCCATGTTGCTGTAAAGGACATGCTCCCTATTTTTTAATGAACCTGTCATATTCTTAGACCCAGTACTACCACTGCCACCTAAAACATACTTCCTAACCATGACTTATTAATCCAGAGATGGCAGTGACTGGATGGCTGGCGGAAGTCCGTATCATTGAGTTCTTACCCTTTGAATTTTCTAACTGGAGCTTGGGCAAAGGATTCAATCACGCTCCCATTCTGTATGGCACACAGACCATGTTAGCCTGTGCAGCAAATCAATTTGTAGGAGGATATGCTGAAGACAGCATGCACAGATAAATTGATAAGAGAGAAGCAGCTAGATCAAGTCCAGTAGTGTTTGAAGCCTTGGCTCCAGTTGTTCCTGAGATCCAGCTGTATCAGTGCCTCTCCTGAGGTTTGATTGTTCAACCCTACATTACACTTTTTTTTGCCTTAGCTAGCCTTTGTTGTTGCTAATTTCTAACAAAAAGAGTTCTGAAAATTTTCCATCCTCGACCTTTCACCCTCATATCTTTTACAGTTAGCACTGTCAAAGTGCCCCGGAAGGGAATTCAATACAACTCACTTTTGAGTCATTTTCTTATGTGACATCTTTTCTGAATTTGACTATTGACTACCTTTTCTTCCTTGAAAGACTTCTCTTACTTAATGCCTCTTCACTCTCCCTATTCTCTTGTGCCTCTGGTTCATTCCTTCCCTACCTCCTTCAAGGAGACATCTTTCTCTGCTTATTCCTTACCTACTGCTTTTCTCTAAAGTTCTCTTCTAGGCTCACTATACTTCCCCTGGATGATCTTACTCATTTTTAAGACTTCAACCATCATTTATGTGCAGATGATTCCCAACTTTTGTTTGCAGTCCAGACCTCTCCCCAATCCCAGACTTGTGTATCCAGTTGCCTGCTCAGTGTATCAGCTTGTTTCACAGGCTCCTCAGGTGCAACACAGGCAAAAATGAAGTCCTCATTTTGCCCTCTCCTGTATTCCTTGCCTTAATGAGTAGCATCCTCACACTCTCAGTAACCTAAGCCAAACACCTGGGAATCCTCCAAGCATCTTCTCGCTCTTATTTCAACATCCACTCACCATGTTCCATAAGTTACACCTGCTGAATCTCTCACTGGTTATAAATTTTTTTTTTATTTTACTAGGCATTAATGGCAAGAGAGATATTTGTAACAAATCAAGAATGGTCAAAAAGGTGCCCCTTCTTAATGACTGAATTGTAACAAATGATTTGTAATTAGCTATCTGAGTTATCATCATGACTAGTTTAGCAAACATACTGCACACACCCAACCCTTGAATCTTCTCAGCCTCTCCATCCCTATCACCTTTGCCCTGGGTCAGGTCTCAGCTTCTGCCTGGGAAGATTCAAACTGTTCATAAGAGCCCTACTTCTCTAGCAATACAGCAGGCCACCACAAGGGGAGAGGGAGAGTGTGAGAAGCTAGGGCTTGGGCCCCCATTCTTGCTTCAAATAGCAGCACTGATTGATCAGTGATTTATACACTAGAACCCATGTAAATTTTTGTTGGAATAAAACTGTTTCTCCTGCCAAGAGAGAGAAAGAGAAACAGAAGCAGAAGAAGGAGGAAGAAGAGGAGGAAAAGAAAAGGAAGGAAGGGAGGAAGGAAAGGAAAGAGGAAAGAAAAATGAAATCCCTAAATTAACTATTGTAACAGCCTCCTAACTCTTCTCCCTGTTCGCAGTTTCCACCCCTCCAAATCTTCATGAGTAGGTTTTTGTAGTAAACCGTACAAACAATAAAGATCAGGGTTCTTCAGCCACAGCACTATTGACATTTTTGATGGGATAACTCTTTGTTGCGGGGATTGTCCAGTGTCATATATGATGTTTAGCAACATCCTTACCCCCTATCTCGATTCCAGTAGCACTCTCCCAGTTGTGACAACTTACAAACATCTGGAGACATGGGCAAATATTCCCTGGGGGACAAAATCTTCCCCTACTGAGAACCACCACTAAACAGTAAAAATTGCACATCCCTCTTCACCTCTGCCAAGTCCACTCCCCTCCTCAGAGATGATAATCAGTATCAGTTGACACCCATCATTGCAGACTTTTTCTATATATTTTCATATGTACGCTCCCGGCCACTGCAGCCTCGACCTGCTGGGCTCTGGTGATCCTTCCGCCTCAGCCTTCCAAGTAGCTGGAACTACAGACGCGCGCTACCACACCCGGCTAATTTTTTGTTTTTGTTTTTGATTTATTGTAGAGATGAGGTCTCGCCAAGTTGCCCAGGTGGTCTCGAAACCGCGGGCTCAAGCAATCCACTCACCTCAGCCTCCCAAAGCGCGGGATTACAGGCTGAGCTACCGAGCCCGGCCTGCTCTTCTAAAAGGCAGATTTTATTGTATTGCTCCTCTAATCTAATTTTTCTAAAATAACCTACAGAAGAAAATGCAAAATCCTTAGCCATGCATAAGTCACTTCTTTGGGCTTTTTTCCTATTATCCCTTCCCTGTGGCAGAACCTTCCACACTAAAGGCTAAAAATGCCATAAACTCACCTTCAGAGCCTCCCTTGCATTTGGGACATGGGTAAGGGACATCTGATGGAAACCTTCAGGGAAAGGTTCTTCTGCCTACTATAAGGACACATATGGAATAAAATGGCCTTCTTGCTCTTCATTGTTGTGGTTGTGCCAGCATGCAACACGATAACCATCTTGAAATCAAGTAGAGAGATGCTGACAAACCAAGGAAGACAGGAGGATAAGAAAGACTCTGGGTCCTTGATGACATCATGGAGCCACTGAACTTGCCTGGGAATTACTTTTCTTTGGACTTCCTGTCATGTGAGACAATAAACCAATTATTGTTCATGTGTTCATGACGGTTTTAGGTTGGTATCTGCTCGCATTTGAAAACATCCTGACGACTACACACCATATTCCACCATTTATAGTTGCCTAACAATAGTGCATGCCTTTGTGCATGCTGGTGCCTCTGCCTGGAGTGTATTTTCCAGTATAGCTGCATGACAAATACTCTCACATCAAGTCCCATCTTAAATATCACCTTCTTCCCAATGAAGCCTTTCAAACCATCATCCTATATCCAGAAATGGTAAACTTCCCTCCTTTATGGATCTATTTTATCTTGTTCATGCTTCATTATAAAATGTATCACACTGAACTGCAATCTATTTCTGTATCTGTCTCTTCTATTAGCCTGTGTGCTCCTTGAGGGATGAAGCTATGTCTAATTCATTTCTGAGTGGATGTGCTCATCACAAGGCTTGGCACAGAGTCGACTTAGTGAATGTTTACTGAGTAGGTGGATGGTTAAATGGACTAGCAAATGAATGAGCCACCTGGGAGGCAGATGGTAAATAGCCCATTTCTCTACGTGTCCTGCTTCAGCCCAAACCTCAAAGATCAGGAAAGGAGAGGATTCTGTAGTTAGAGAGGCCCTTACAGGACTTCAGTCCATTCGTGTTGCAGCTCTGCCATCACTTCCCTAGTCAGAGTAGGGCCTGTCCCCTTTCTCCTCACTACAAGTCCCTGCCCTTAAATAGATGTAGAGAAACAAGGGTTAGCAGTCAACCCCTTGTTCCAGAGAGAAGTAGTCACCCCAGGGCACGTAATCCCAGTGAAGTCATGTAGTCGCTTCTTCCTCAAAGTGCCTTGGGGCTCTTTGAATCATAGCCTGCAATTGAACAAGATCCCCCAGTAATATCTGTGCACAGCAAAGTTTGAAGAGCATGGGCCTCCATCTCTTCATGGAAGGAGCATGACATTTGCTCATGGCATTTGTACAAATAAGTAGAACATCTCCTTTTTATCAAGACCTCATGGAAAACCATTCTATAGTTTGTCTTCATCACAACCTTAGATGTCTTTTCAACTTACCTGTTCAGAGTATTCTTCATAGCTCACATATGGCTGTGGTTTGCCATCCTCCAACCTAGCTCTATTAGGGACCGCCTGATAACGACAGGGCCAGAAGAGCACACAAGCCTAGCAATTGTTCTTTACCTGTTTCTGAACAAGCCATCCTGGAAAGGGGAGAGGAATGGCTAAGGCTTGACTCCCAAGGACTTAGGAGAGAAGATCTCTCAAGTTTTCCTAATAGGACTGGCTTTCTAGAAGCCCTGGATAATAATAATAACAATAATAATAACCACCAGGAAGTGATACCCGAAATATTTCACAGCCATGGCACAAGCTCTGACCAATCAGAACGGACCCAATACCAGTGTGTGCCTGCTAAATATCACACTTGACCATAACAAATATTCGTAGAGCAATTAATGCTTTCCTAGGTCCCTTTACTCTCACTTGATCTTCACAACATCCCACAAGGATGTTTTGACCATAAGTAAAGTAAGGCTCAGAAAAGTTATGTGACTTGCTTAAAATCACAACAGCTGGGAAGTGGTGGAGCTAGAATTTGAACTCATCCATCTGCCTCTTCATTCTTCAGTTCCCTCACTATGCTACAGTTACTCCTCCTGTCCCTGCCTGAATACACCCACGTTCCATTCTTCTAGGATAGTCCCTCAGCTTCAAGGACCGGCTATCCAGCATGGTGCCTCATGTAGGGAGCTGGAGAAGGAGACAAGTAGATCAGGGATGTCTCCTCATCTCAGACCCCAAGTGCCCAAGTGGAAGAACTAGAAGAGAACTTCAAAGCTTTCACTTTGGAACAAGGATACTATACTCAAGAGAAGAGATAAGCTGAACATTGCCTACAGAACCAGAAAGAACTTTCAAGATCTCAATCTAACATCTCCCCCAGTCACTCCCATTTTACAGATAAAAGAACAATCACCCAGAAAGAATTGAACTGGCTGACAGAGCAGGTTCACAGCAGAGCTAGGGCTCAAATCCAGGTCTCCTTCTGGATTCAAGATACAGCTTATTCTATCATTCCAGTCTGGTCTCCCATATATTATTTCTGCAAAAGTAAACAGGAGACCCCATCTATAATATTAGATGCACCTTTAAAAGTATTATTTCTCTTTGCACAGCAGTAATTAGCAGGGAAGATTGCTGGAAAGCTTTTGTTAGCAGGAGAAAAAGAAAGAGAAACACTTCACAGAGCTTCCACTTTCTAAACTTTTGGAATTTTGAATCCATTCAAGCCTGTCTTGGTTTTATTCCTCATCTGGAATTTTCCAAAAGGGCATTTCACATTGCAGTAAATTATTTTACATTTCAGGCCACCTTGTATAACACTCAGACCATTCCATTGTGCTTACCCTTGGAGGAATGCTGTTTTTTGGATCATTTGAAGCTTTCTTCCATGATTTGTTTCCCATTCCACCTTCTCTATCCTGCTTTCATCCTCAGAATATAAGAGCCAGACCCAGAGTTGATCAAGGGGAAAGAAAGAGAAAATGAGGACACAGTCCTCCAGCCCCAACCTGGAGCCATCTCCACAGACCCAAGCCCTCCACCTATCTATACCACAGAATGAGAAATTCTCATGTGGGGGGAATTCACAGGCAACTCCCGCAAACCATACACTCCCCCATCTCCCTCTGGCCCCAAGCCTGGAATCAACTTCAAGTGGCTTCAGGATAAATATACCAGTTCTACCATTCACATTCACTTCTCTAAGCTTCAGTTTCCTCATGTATAAAATAAGAGTAAAAACACACATGGGGTGTGATGTGGAGACATAGCTATAGTCTATGTGAAAAGCATGTGGTAAATAATGAAATCACCTTTTTGTGAGATGTGCCACTTCTCCTGGTGTATATGTGTGTCTGCTGGCAAGGAGGTAGGATGAATCTGGGATGTAGTCCAGTGAATCTTTTAACCCTGTTTCTGGTTGACAGACAAAAGGGAGCAGTATTTTGAAATCTCACCTTCGTGGGCCTTGCTGCTGTCCCAAGGGGTCCACTTGTAATCCTCTGAACCAGCCTTCTAGGGGTTACATCTGTATTTGAAGGGAGGGAGAGTTTGGTTACGAATACCAAGACCCATTCTGAAATAACAGAGCAAGTGACTTGCCCAAGCTTTTTCAAATCTTTCTACAGGTTTTTGTTCTATGAATTCCCCGCCACCACTCCCTTTCCCCGAGTTGGGTTTCTCACCATGGGTTTACCATGGAACTTGAATACACTGAAACACAAGACCCTTGGAGATTCTGAGATCAGACTGTCTGATTGTACATATGGGGACACTGAGACCCAGAGAGGGCAAGACTCAACCAGGTCATACAGCTCCTCCGTGGTAGAAACAAAGTAGAAGCCAGAGTAATAGCGGCCTGGCCCCTGACCCAGGGACCTCAGTCAGGGTGGAGTCCAGGAGCCATTTCCAAGGGGTCTGTTGATCCAGACACATCAGGCCCTGCCCACGCTTAGAGACTTTCTGCCTCTCCCTTCCTGTTCTCTTGGTCCTGACCTGGCTGCCCACCTTCCTGGGATGGGCATTCACCATCAGGGTCTGCCATTACCTCCCCCACTAGAGTAGAAGCTCTTGGAAGGCAGGGACCCTAGCCAGGGTATGTTTGCCCCACTTTCCACCCTGTCTCTTGCCGGTGCCGGACAAGAGTGAGCCCCTTGTAATACAGGCTTCCCCCAATAAGTAAGTATTCGAGGAACCCGTTGGCATCAGTATACCAGCTAGTGTTGTTGTGAGAGGTTGTACTCAGCTTCAGTAATTTTTAAAGTGTATTTTAAAGATGTGGCATACAATTCAGGATTAGGTAGATAAGTGGTCGATCTTTCTCAACATGTTGGCCAAATTCATGATGGGTGATTGACGAATGCACCAGCCCAAACCGTACTGAGTTTTCAGCAGTTTTTGACCCCAGACAACATGGCCCCCATGCACCCACACTCCCTATTCACCCCGTCTGACACCGAGCAACATTTTTTTGTTTCCCCAGATGAAAAAAGTCCTCAAGGGGAAATGTTTTGCCAATGTGAAGGAGGTGAAACTAAAAACAGCAGAAGCACTAAAAGGCATCAAAATTGATGAGTTCAAAAACTTTTTTGAACAGTGGAAAAAGCTTATTAATAGACATATTGCATGAAACAGGGAGTACTTTGAAGGTGACTGAAGTTTAAACAAGTAAAAATAAATACAAAATTATTAATAAATAAACTCTGGTTATTTTGGGTCCCCCTTATATATGAAAAAAATACTCAACATCACTAATCATCAGGGAAATGCAAATTAAAACCACAATGAGCTATCACCTCACACCTGTTAGAATGTCTATTATCACAAAGACAAAAAAATAACAAATGTTGACAAAGTTGTGGAGAAAAGGGAACCCTTGCACACTGTTGGTGAGAATATAAATTAGTACAGCCATTATGGAAAACAGTGTGGAGTTTCCTCATCTAATTAAAAATAAAACTACCATATGATCTAGCAATCCCACTACTGGGTATATATCCAAAGGAAATAAAATGTGCATGTTGAAAAGCTATCTGCAGTTTAGTGTTAGAGGATGCCAGAGTTTAAGAACATGGGAGATGAGTGGATTTAACCGCAAAGGGTGGTATGAAAGAGATTTTCTGGTGATGAATAGTTCTGTTCTTGATTGTTGTGATAGTTACACAAATCTACCTGAGATAAAATGGCACACATTTTATCAATTTCAGTTTCCTGGTCTTAGTCAGTTTCAGCTGTCTAGTTGTTCCACAGTTATGAAAAATAAAACATGATACATGAAGAGCTCTCGGTGCCATCTTTGCATCTTTTCATTAATCTACAATTATTTCAAAATAAAAAGCTTAGGATAGGTGAGGGGTGGGGAAAAGTTTTAAGAAGAAAAAGAAAAATCACTTTAGCACCTACTGCCGAACAAGAGAGTCAGCTACTTGAAAAACAACATTTTATTTGATTCAATTTATACATTAGTAATACATTCAAATGGTGAAAATTTTTCAACAAAACAGAGTATACAAAATTAAAAGTAGGCCAGGCTCGGTGGCTCAGCCTGTAATTCCAGCACTTTGGGAGGCCAAGGCGAGTGGATTGCCTGAGACCGCAGTTTCAAGATCAGCCCGAGTGAGACCTTGTCCCTACAATAAATAAAAAAATAGCCGGTATGGTAGCGTGTGCCTGTAGCTCCAGCTACTTGAAAGGCTGAGGCAGAAGTTTCGTTGGAACCCAGCAGGTCGACGCTGGGGTGACTGTGAGTGTGCCACTGCACTCCAGTCTGGGCAACAGAGTGAGACTCCAACTCAAAAAAATATTTTTTTTAAGTAAAGTCTCCTGCTTTTCTTCTTGGCTCACATCCCAGAGTTAGCTACTTTTAACCGTTTTTAATTTTAATTCTTCAACCCTAAACATATGTATAACCCTAAACAATATGCTTATCTATTTCTTTGATTTAATAACTTATACCTATTGAGGCCCCAATATTAAAGGTGAGAAAGTAGCTCATTTACATTACCTCGTCTCATATTTTTAGAATTAACATTATTATTTTAAATTCTCTTATTACTTTTATGTCTTTAAATAATGCACTTCAACCACTGTTTCAGGATAGATAACAAGTAATAGTACCTATATTTATTGAACACTTACTACATGGCAGATATTCGGTTAAGTCCTTTACACATATCAATTTATTTTATCCCAATAGAAATCTTAGTAAGTACTATTATTTTCCTCATTTTATAGATAAGGTAACTAAGGCACAGACTGATTAAGTAATTTGCACAAAGTCACAGCACAAGTAAGTATTGGAATCCAGGCAGTCCTTACCATAGACATTATCATTTGATTCCCTCTAGGTAAGGTAACTTGAACTCCTTAGCTTCCCCTCAGTCCCTACCCTCACGCCCCCTCCCCCAGAATCTACGTCAGATAAAATTGTATAACTCTCCAGATTTATAGCACTCATATTTTTCTATAAATATAATGATGTTGTCTAAGCTTTGTTTATATGCTATTTATAAAATACTAAAAACAATAGCATGTATACTATTAAGGTTATATAATTATTTACTGCAGAATCATGTAGTGTAATTGAGTCCACAGAGAAGGAAATCCAATTGTATGTCTCTAAAGTGATTTAAAGAATGTTCTAATTATCAACACCAAATAGATTCTCTTTTCTTATTCTCCATTGATTGCTTCAAATCATGCTGCAATTTAATTTGCTTCATATCTAGCTCATTAGTTTCTTGTACATTTTTTTAAAATTTCCTGAAGTTAATCTTTTTTTGACAAAAGTAATGTATGTTTTTTGTATCAGACAGGATGCTTTTGGATACAAGCAACAAAGGGCTCGACTCAAGTTTATTTGAACAATGAGGAAATATACTAAGTTACATAAGAGAAAGTCCATGGGAAAGGGGGCTTAAAGGTTGGTTCATCCCATGATTACATAATGACCTCAAGGTCTTGGATTCTTTCTGTCTTTCCACAGTACCAAATTTGTCCCAAGGCTGTGTTTCCCCAATGGTCATGTGATGATTTTCCACTCAGGGCGGCATGCTTTCTTTGTTGTCATAAAGTAGGAGAGAGAAAAGCATAAATTTCTTCTAAAAGTCCCCCAGCAAACCTCTTCTCTTCATGTCTCATTGGTCCAAATTGGCTTAGGTTTACCTGTCACTGAATTTATCATTAACAGGAGCTATAAAGAGTACTTACATAATGGATTAGAAAAATCAGCTAAGGAGAAAAATGTTTCTATACCTGCTTTATCCTATCACTAATCATCCAGTTTCTAAATCATCTTTTTGTTAAAGAAAATTTCACCCTCTTCTTGAACACATTCTACTGAATGCTCTCTGACTTTGTTCTATTTTCTACCAATTAGCTACCAAGCCTGCTTCACAGGTGTCTTCTATTTCTTGAACCCTATGTTGTTCTCTTTCTTGGATTCCTTTTATTTTTTGCTGAATAACATCATCAATTCAGTTTCTTTTTTTCCCCAAAGGGTGTATATAAGAGGTAATTTTTAGAGTACTTTCATGTCTGAAAATGTCTTTTTGTATGTTGAGTGGTAATTAGGCTGGGCATATAATTCCAGATTCTAAAATCATTTTTTTCCCCAGAATTTTGAGGAAATTGCTCCACTGTCTTCTGTTATCCACTGTTGTTAAGGCGAGGTCTGATACAAATCTTACTGATGCCGTTTTGATATTTGGTTCTTTGTCAGTTAGTTGTTTGTGCTTTGTTTATCTCGGAGAGATTGTAGTGTCCTCTCTTTTCATTGAGGCTATTGACTATCACAAGGATGTATCTATCTAAGTTTGGATTTTTTTGTCAACATTATGATGATTTTTTTTTTTTTTTTTTTTTTTGAGACAGGGTCTTACTCTGTTGTCCAAGTTGGAGTGCAGTGGTGTAATCATGGCTCACTGCAGCCTCAAGCTTTTGGGCTCAAATGGGAGCCCAGCTGATTTTTTTTTAATTGTGAGTCTGAGTCTCTTTATGTTGCTCAGGCTGGTCTTAAAACTCCTGGCCCCAAGTAATCCTCCACCCTCAGCTTTCCAAAGCATCCATTCTTATAATGATTTTTTTCCAAACACACATTAAAATTGAAAAACATTATAATAAACATCTGAGTACTTATCACTTTGATTCTACCATTAACAATTTGCTGTAGTTGCTTTATCATATGTCTGTCCAACTATCTATTCCTTTATCTACTTATTAATTCACCTTCTGTTTTGAATCATTCCAAAGTAAGTTTCAGATATTAGTACATTTTCCTGTAAACACATCAGCATGCATGCAATTAACTGCAGTTAAATATTGCTTAGTTTCTTGTTTTATAAAAAAACCTTACATAAAATGAAATGTACAAAGCACATTGTACATTCACTAAATTTTGAAAAATACATCTGTATAACTCAAGCCCCATCACAATGTAAAATATTAGCATCACTTTAGAAAGTTCCCTGATTACCTTTCCTCATCAATCCCCTGCTCCAGTTCCTCAGAAAAATCACCATTTTTATTCTAGCATAAAGTAGTTTTGCATGTTCTAGGATTCTATATAAATGAAATAACACAGTGTGTAATGTAGAATTTCATATAAATAAAACAATATAATGTATAAACGTCTTTACTCATGGTATTTTATGGCTTCATCCATGTTATTGCATGTATAAATTCATTCTTTTATTGCTGAGTACTATGTTATTATATGAATATGTGACAGTCTGTACATCAATCCTCATGTTATAGACATAAGAATTATTTCCAGATTGGGGCTATTATGAATAAAAATCTTTGTGTGCACATATGTTTAAATTCTTCATGAGTAAATACTTAGGTGTAGATTCCTGGGTTATAGGAAATGCTAATACTTAACTTTAAAATAACTGTCAAGCTGTTTTTAAAGTGGCTGTACCATTTTATACTTCCACCAATGTGTGAGATTTCCAGTTTCTCCACATCCTTCACAATATTTGGTGTTGCAGTGTTTTTCATATTAACCATTTAGGTGAATGTGTTAAGGTATCTCATGGTGTTTTTTAACTGAGATATAATCCACATAATCAAATTCACAATTTCAAAGTTTGCACTTCACTGCTTTTTAGTATATTTATTATGTGCAACATCACTACCATATAATCACAGAACATTTACATCACTACAAAAATAATCACCATATCTATTTGCAGCTAGTCCCAATTCTTACTCCTCTCATTCCCTGGAAACCACTAATATACTTTCTCTATTTATGGATTTGCCTATTCTGGATATTTCATATGAATGCAAACATACAATATGAAGTTTTTTTGTTTGACTTCTTTCACCGTATATAATCTTTTCAAGGTTCATCCATGTCATAGCATGTAACAGTACTCTAATTTTCCATTGCATCAATATATCATAATCAATTTGAAGAGTATTGTCATCTTAATAACATTAAATCTTTCCATCCATGAGAATGGTATTTATTTTCAATTATTGAGGTCATCTTTAACCTACTTCAATGATGTTTAGTAGTTCTCAGTGTACATGTCTTCTACTTCTTTAAAAAATGTATTCATAAGTATTTTACTCTTTGGATACTGTTGTAAATGAAATTGTTCTTTTTATTTTTTATTATGGTAAAAAAATCACATTAGATCTACACTCCCAACAATTGTTAAGTGTACAGTACAGTATTTTAGCTATATATACATTGTTGTACAACAAATCTCTACAGCTTTTTCATCCTGCATAACAAAGCTTTATACTCATTGAATAACAACTCCACATTTCCCCCTCCTTACAGTCCCTGGCAACCACTATTCTACTTTCTGCTTCTATGTGTTTGACTACTTTAGATACCTAGTATAAATGGAATTGTGTGCCACATGTTTTTTATCCATTCATCCCTCAATGGATATTTAGGTTGTTTCAGCCTCTTGGTTATTGTGAATGATGTTGCAATGAACATGTGTATACAAAAACCTTTTATTGAGATCTTGTTTTTGATTATTTTGGATAATTGCTGGATTATATGGTAGTTCTATTTTTTATTTTTTGAGGAACCTCCACAATGCTGTATGTAGCAGCAGCACCATTTTACATTCCCACCAACAATGCACAAGAGTTCCAATTTCTCCACATCCTCACCAATACTTGGCACTTCCTGTTTCCATATAGGTGTTAGGTGATATCTCATTTTAGATTTAATTTGCATTTCCCTAATAATTAATGATGTTGTGCATATTTTCATATATCTGTTTGCTATATAAGTGTCTGCTCTGAATAAATGTCTCTTTCCAATTTTTAAATTGAGTTGAAATTTTTGCTATTGAGTTGCAGGAATTCTTTATATATTTTTTATAATATTCCCTTATCAGACATATAGTTTGCAAGTATGTTCTCCCATTCTGTAGGTTGTCTTCTCACTCTGTTGCTTGTTTCTTTTGCTGTGCAGAAGATTAAAGTCATACCAAATACCTTCTCTGACTAAAATGAAGTGAAACTAGAAATCAGCAGCAGAAAGAAAACTGGAAAATTTACACCTATATGGAAATTAAGCAACACACTTTTGAAAAATCAATGGGTCAAAAAAGAAATCAAAAGAGAAATTAGAAAATATCTTGAGACAAATGAAAACGAAAACACAACATGCCAAAATATATGGAATTCAGCAAAAGTAGAACTAATGAGGTAATGTATAGTGGTAAATGCCTACATTTAAAAAGATGAACGATCTTCAATAAACAACCTATATTTACATGTCAAGTAACTAGATACAAAAGAACTAAGCCCAAAGTTAGAAGAAGAAAAAAGTAATAAAGATTAGAGTAGAAATAAATAAAATAGAGACTAGAAAAACAATAGAAAGATCAACAAAAACTAAGAGTTGATTTTTTGGAAAGAAACAAAATAGACAAACACTTAGCTAGACTAAGAAAAAAGAGAAAAGACTCAAATAAATACTATTAAAAATGAAAGAGGAGCCGGGCTCGGTGGCTCAGCCTGTAATCCCGCGCCTTTGGGAGGCTGAGGTGAGTGGATTGTCTGAGCCCGCGGGTTCGAGACCCGCCTGGGCAGGCGAGACCTCATCTCTACAATAAATCAAAAAATCAGCTGGGCGTGGTAGCAAGCGCCTGTAATTCTGGCTACTCGGAAGGCCGAGGCGGAAGGATCGCCGGAGCCCAGCAGGTCGAGGCTGCGGTGGCCGGGAGCGGCTACTGCACTCCAGTCTGGGCGACAGAGTGAGACTCCAACTCAAAAAAAAAAAAATGAAAGAGGAGACATTACAAGTGATGCCATAGAAATAAAAAGAATCATACGAGACTAGTGTGAACAATTATATGTCAACAATTTGGATAACCTGAAATAAGTGGGTGAAGTTCTAGAAACATACAACCTATTAAGACAGAATCATGAAGAAACAGAAAGTTGGAACAGACCTATAACCAGTGAGGAAATTAAATGATTGAATCAGTAATTAAAAACTTCTTAACAAAGAAAAGCACAACTCAAGAATTAACTCAATCGATCATACTCAGTGATCTATCACAAAAACAAAGAACAGAGTACCATATGTTCTCACTCATAAGTGGACCTTGAACAATTATAATATATAAGAAAGGAATTGGCAGTAGTGAGAAACTGTCAGGGAAAGGGGATGGGATTGGCAGTTGAGGGAAACTGCTAGGGGAGGGAGGGACATACCTCATCAACAAGGGTGCCTGCATAATCAACGTTTGTATACCTAACCCTGAATTGTACCCTACATCCTTATAATAAAAAATAAAAAGAATTTTAAAAAAGAATTAACTCAAGAAGTCTATCAAACACTTAAAGAATGAATACCAATCCTTCTCAAATGCTTCCAAAAAATTCAGTTGGAGGAAACATTTCTGAACTCATTATATAAAGCCATCTTTATCCTGATATCAAAGCCAGATAAAGCTAGTACAAGAAAGAACAGGCACATGGATCAGTGGAGCAGAATAGAGATTCTGGAAGCAAAGCCTCAATTTCTCAAACAACTCATCTTTGACAAAACCTCCACCAACAACCACTGGGGAGAGGAGAACCTATTCAGTCAATGGTGCTGGGAAAACTGGCTAATTACATACAGAAGATTGAAACAGAACCGCTACCTATCACCATACACAAAAATCAACTCTAAATGGATCAAAACCTCAAACTATAAAAAATCTTAGAAAACACAGGAGACACCCTTTCAGAAATCGGAGTAAGCAACCAATTACTGATCAAAATCCAAGGTGTTCATGCCATAAGAGACAAGATAGGCAAGTGGGACCTCATTAAACTGAAAAGCTTCTGCAAAGCAAAAGAAATCATCAAGAGAGTGGGGAGACAGCCCACAGAATGAGAAAAAATATTAGCCAACTGTATATCTGACAAAGGTCTAACATCCAGGATCTACAAGGAACTCAAACGTGCGGCGAGGAAAAAACAAGTAGCCCCATTAAAAAATGAGCAAAAGACGTGAATATCTTCTCAAAAGAAGATATACAGACAGCCAAAAGACACATGAAAAAGAATTCAGCTTCACTAATCATCAGAGAAATGCAAATCAAAGCCACATTGAGATACCACCTAACCCCAGTAAGAATGGCCATCATTAATAAAACAAACAACAGATCCTGGCAAGGATGCAGAGAAAAGGGAACGCTTCTGCATTGCTGGTGGGAATGCAAACTAGTTCAACCTCTATGGAAAACACTGTGGTGATTTCTAAAAGAACTAGAAATTGACCTTCTATATGACCCAGCAATCCCCCTCCTGAAAATATACCCAGAAAAACTCAAATCTTTCTACAAAAAAGATATTTGCACACACGTGTTTATTGCAGCACTATTCACAATAGCAAAAACATGGAACAAACTGTGCTGCCCACAGAAAGTAGACTGTATAAAAAATGTGGTACATATACACAATGGAATATTAGCAATAAAGAAAGACAAATATATGGACTTCGCAGCAACTTGGATGGATTTAGCGTCTATAATACTCAGTGATCTATCACAGAAACAAAGAACAGGGTACCACATGTTCTCACTTATAAGTGGGTCCTGAACATTTACCACAATACTATAAGAATGGAATTGGCAGTATCAGGATATTGCTCAGGTGGGGATGGGGGGGACACAACGTCAATAAGGGTACCTGATCTCAAACCAGGCAAACTGGGGAACAAAGGGAGGCCCAAACTTTACCTGTACAATGGCCACTTGTATACCTAATCCTGAATTGTACCCCACATCTAAAATAAAATATAATAAATAAATAAATAAAGCCAGTATAAGAAAGGAAAATTACGGGTTAATATTACTGATGACTATAAATGCAAAAATATTCACAAAATATTAAGCATACTGTATTCAACCACACATTAAAATGCTTATGCACCATGACAAGTGCTTTTTATTCCTGAAATGCAAGGTTGATTCAACATAGAAAAATCAATCAATAGTCAGGTGTGGTGGCTCACACCTGCAATCCTAGAACTTTGGGAGGCAGAGGCAAGAGGATTACCTGGGCCCAGGGGTTCGAGACCAGCCTGGACAACTTGGTGAGACCTCATCTTTACATTAAATTAAAAACTTAACTAGGTGTGGTGGCACATGCCTGTAGTTCTAGCTACTTGTAAGACTGAGGTGAAAGGATAGCCTGAGCCCATCAGGTTGAGGCTGCAGTGTATACCAGCTTGGGTGACAAAGTGATACTCCAACTCAAAAGAAGAAAGAAGAGGAGGAGAAGGAGGAGGAGGAGGAGAATAAGAAGTCTATATAATACATCATGTTAACATAACAAAGAATATAAATTATTGGATCATCTGAATAGACACATAAAAGGTATGTGACAAACTTTCATGATAAAAACATGCAATAGCCAGGCTTGGTGGCTCAGCCTGTAATCCCGCGCCTTTGGGAGGCTGAGGTGAGTGGATTGACTGAACCCGCGGGTTCGAGACCCGCCTGGGCAGCAAGACCTCATCTCTACAATAAATCAAAAATCAGCCGGGCGTGGTAGCGCATGCCTATAATTCCAGCTACTTGGAAGGCTGAGGCGGAAGGATCGCCGGAGCTCAGCAGGTCGAGGCTGCGGTGGCCGGGAGCGGCCACTGCACTCCAGTCTGGGCGACAGAGTGAGACTCCAACTCAAAAAAAAAAAAATGCAATAAACTAGGAATAGAAAAAAATTATCTCAACATAAAAAAGTCATATAGGAAAAGCCTACAGCTAATGTCATTCTCAAAGGTGAAAACATGAGAGCTTTTCTCCTAAGATTAGGAACAAGACAAAGATGCCCATTCTCACCACCTCTATTCAACATAGTACTGAAAGACCTAGATAGAGCAATTAGGTGAGAAAAAGAAATAAAAGGCATCCAAATCTGATAGGGATAAATAAAATCATCTTTGTTTGCAGATGATATTATCTTATATGTAGAAAACCTTAATTACACACAAAAAATCTATTAGAACTAACAAGGGAACTAATCAAAGTTGAAGGATACAAAATTAGCATTAAAAAATCAGTTGTGTTTCTACACACTAACAATTGAACATATCAAAAAGGACATTTTCAAAAATGTCCATTTACAATAGCATCTCCTCAAATTGTCGAAAGTAAACATAATCAAGGATGTGAAAGACTTGTACACTGTAAACTACAAAAGATTGCTGAAAAAATTCAAAGATGAAAATAAATGAAAGACATCCATGTTCATGAACTGGAAGAATTAGTATTAAGATATCCATACTGGCCGGGCTCAGTGGCTCAGCCTGTAATCCCAGCACTTCGGGAGGCTGAGGTGAGTGGATTGCCTGAGCCTGCAGGTTCAAGACCAGTCTGGTCAACTTGATAAGACCTCATCTCTACAATTAAAAAAAAAAAATTACCCGGGTGTGGTGGCATGTGTCTGTGGAAGCTACTTGGAAGGCTGAAACAGAAAGATCGCCTGAGCCTAGCAGGTTGAGGCTGCGGTGGCCGCGAACATGCCACTGCACTCCAGTGTGGGCGACAGAGTGAGATTCTGACTCAAAAAAAAAAAAAAAAAGAAAGAAAGAAGGAAAGATGGAGGAGAGGCCGGGCTTGGTGTCTCAGCCTGTAATCCTAGCACTTTGGGAGGCCGAGGTAAGTAGATTGCCTGAGCCCACGGGTTCGAGACCAGCCCGGGAAACTGGGCGAGACCTCATCTCTACAATAAATCAAAAAATTAGCCAGACACGGTAGCACGCACATGTAGTTCTGGCTACTTGAAGGCTGACGTGGAAGAATTGCCAAAGCCTAACAGGTCGACGCTGGGGTGGCCTTGAGCATGCCACTGCACTTCAGCCTGAGTGAGAGTGAAACTGTAACTAAAAAAAAAAAAAAAAGATATCCATACTACCCAAAGTAATCTACAGATTCAATGCAATTCCTATCAAAATCCCAAAGGCATTTTAAATGAAAATAGAAAAAAAATCCTAAAAGTTATGTGAACCCACAAAAGCCTCAAATAGCCAAAACAATCTTGAGAAAGAAGATCAAAGCAGGAGGCTTCACACTTTCTGACTTCAAAACATATTACAAAGCTACAGCAATCAAAACAGTATGGTCTGGCAAAAAGACAGATATATAGACCAATGGAACTGAATAAAAAACCCAGAAATAAACTCAGGCATCTACAGTCAAATGCTCTTTGCCCAGGATGCCAAGACTACAAAATTGGGAAAGAATAATCTCCTTAACAAATGACATTGGTAAAACTGGATATTCACATGCAGAAGAAGAAAATTGCACCCTTGTTATACACTGTACACAAAAAAATTAACTCAAAATAGATGGATGTAAGACTTAAATGTAAGACTTGAAACTATAAAATTCCTG
This sequence comes from Cephalopachus bancanus, assembly GCA_027257055.1. NCBI lineage: Eukaryota > Metazoa > Chordata > Mammalia > Primates > Tarsiidae > Cephalopachus > Cephalopachus bancanus. The sequence goes on from JAPVLO010000844.1 coordinate 288,966, forward strand.
GAAGGAAATAGGGCAAAACCTTTGCAACATTGGTTTTGGCAATGATTTCTTGGATATGACACCAAAAGCACAGGCAAAAACAAAACAAAACAAAAAACCCAAATATGTGCAAGTGGGGTTGTATCAAACTAAAAATCTTCTGCACAACAAAAGTAAAAGTGAAAAGTAAAGTGACAAGGCAACCTACAGAATGGGATTTTTTTTTTTAAGTAGAAATTTCACTTCTGTTGCTCAGGCTAGAGTTTAGTGGCCTGATCACAGCCACTACAGTCTTGACCTGCTGAGCCCAGACAAGCCTTCCACCTCAGCCTTCCAGGAAGCTGGGACTACCGGTGTGTGTCAAAACACCCAACTAATTTTTTTATTTATTGAGAGACAAGTGCTCATCATGTTACCCAGGTTGGTCTCGAACTCCTGGGCTCAGGCAATGCTCTTGCCTCGGCCTCCCAAAGTGCTGGGATTACAGACATGAGCCACTGTGTCCAGCCCTTTCTCATTATCTTATCTTTATCTTCTACTGGTATTTTCTCTGTGGTTACCAAGGGACTTACATAAGACATCTTATAGTTACAACAATATATTTTAAATTTATAACATCTTAACTTCAATCACATAGCAAAACTCTGTCTTTTTCCTTATCCCTCCACGCACATACTTTATGATATTAATGTGACAAATTACATCTTTTTTAAAAATTGGTTAATTGGTACATTGTATGTTATTCAGACGATGGATAACCTAAAAGCTCTTCCTTGACCACTATGCAATTTATGCATTTAACAAAATTGCATATGTGCCCCATAAAATTGAACAACTAAAAAGGGAAAAGTTACATATTTTTAGATTTTGTATACATTAATTAGTTTATAGTTATTTTTATACTTTTATTTTTTCATTTCCATACTAGAACTAAAAGTGATCTGTGCATCACCATGTAATGGTAATCTGTATTTGTCTAAATATTTACCTTTACCATAAAGCTCTATACCTTTATATGGTTTCACATCATTATTTAGCATTCTTTTATTTCCACTTGAAGGATTCTCTTTGGCATTTCTTGTAAGGCATGTCTAGTGGTAATGAGCTTCCTCCACTTTTATTTGTCTGAGAAAGTGTTTATTTCTTCTTCATTTTTGAAGGAAAGTTTTGCCACATATAGGATTTAGTTGGCAGTATTTTTCTTTCAAAATATCATCCCACTGGCCTGCTGATGATTTTCGCTGAAACATTCACTAATAGTCTTATGAGGACTCCTTTGTACATAATGAGTCTCTCTTCATTTGCTACTTGTAAAATCCTCTCCTTTTGACAATTTGGTCATAATATGTCTTGGTAGACTCCTTTGGTTTCATCCTAATTGAAGTCCTTAGTGCTTCTTGACTCTGGATTTCCATTTCCTTCCGAGAATTAGGAGGTTTTTGTTCATTATTTCTTCAAACAAGCTTTCTTCACTTTCCTATTGCTTCTCCATCTGGAATTCCTATAATGCATATATTGGATATTGGTTTGCTTGATGGCCTTTCATAAGTCCCTCTGACTTTTTTTCTCCTCTGAGTGGATATTTTGAAAGAGCTTGTTTTTGAGTTCACAGATTCTTTCTTGTTGGTCAAATCTCCTGTTTAACCTCTCTAGTTAATTTTCCAATTCAGTTATTATATTCCTCAGCTCCAAAAAAATTTCTTTTTTGTATTTTCTATTTTTTCTTGGTATTCTCATTTGTTCATGCATAGTTTTCTTGAGTTCATTGAGCATCTTTATGACAATCATTTTGAATTCTTTGTCAAGTTGTTCTTATACTTCCATTTATTTAGAGTTGGTTTCTGGAAATTTATGTCATTCTTTTGATTGGGCCAAGTTAACCTGTTTAATTGTGTGGCTCATAAATCTCTGATCTTATCTTACATTTGGAAAAAAAATATTTTAAAAAACAACTATCGTTCCTGGTCTTTATATCTGGCTTTGTCCATTTGTCCATGGAAAGATTCATCACCAGTCAACCTGGTTAGAGATTCTGGGGCCTCTCAAATCTTTTCTGTGGATGCATCTTCTCTGAATTTGTGTGTGTGTAGACTCTCAATCAGAATAATGTTCTGGTTTATTTTTTTTCAGGGGTTCTTAATCTCTTGCTTTCTCTGGTGTCTGCCTGTGACTGCAGGTTCTCTGGAGCTGCAACAAACTATCTGATTTTTTTTGTTATTGGTGTTTCCAGTGGTCCCCATGTTTCTAGAAATGAGTATGTTGGGTTACATCAGTGCTCTGAGTTGAATGAGATAGTAACCAGATTTTTAGGCAGCCTCAGCTGAAAATCTTGAACATTAAACACATGCTCCATTTCATTCATTCTTCCATTTTCCCCCCTGAGGGAACACCAAATTGTATAAACTTTTATCTACTGCAATATGGATCCTTTAGAGCAGCAAAAAGATACCTTTCTCTCTTTTGTTCTCAGATGCCTTCAGATGTCAAAAGTATGCTGCATTCGGTCAGCATTCTGAGACAGGCAAGATGGAAACCAGTTTCTGGTACAGCCCTTCAAAAGCTGGAATTTCATTTGCAAATAGAGATAGTTTCACTTTCTGCTTTCCAACTGGATGCTTTTTACTTCTTTTTCTTATCTAGGAAATCTCCATTACAATGTTGAATAGAAGTTAACCAGAAGTGGTAAAAGTAGATACCTAATCATCCTAAACATAATGGGTAAGCACTCAGGCTTTTATCACTAAATATGATGCCAGTCATGGTTTTTTTTTTTTTTTTAATAAATACTTTTTGAAGATAAGTGAAAAACTTATCTTGTATTCCTAGTTTGTTGGGAATTTTTGTGTATTTTTTTCTTTTTTGAGTCAGAGTTTCATTCTGTCACCTATGCTGGAGTGCAGTGGCACAATCACAGCCATTATAGCCTCAACCTACTGGACTCAGGTGATCTTTCCACCTCAGCCTTTCAAATAGCTGGAACTACAGGCATGCATCACCATGCCCAGGTAAATTTTTGATTTATTGTAAAGACAAGTTCTCACCAGGTTACCCAGGTTGGTCTTGAATTCTTGGGCTCAGGCAGTCTTCTCATCTCTGTCTCCCAAAGTGCTGGAATTACAGGCATGGTCAACCATGCCTGGATTTGTTGAGAGTTTTTACTACAAAAGAATGTTGTATTTAATCAAATGTTTTTTCTTTTGTGTGTGTGTGTGTGTCTGTGCATTTTCTGTTCTGTTATCTGTATGTCTATCCTTATGCCAATGCAACTCTCTTGATTCTTGTTGCTTTATAATAAGTCTCGATCAAGTGTGAAAACCCTCAAACTTTGTTTTTGTTTTTCTAGTATAGTGTTTTGGCTACTCTAGGCCCATTGCATTTCCATATTAATTTTAGAGTCTGCTTGCCAATTTCTACAAAAGTGTCCACTGTGATTTTAATTGGGATCGTATTGAATCTACATAGGGAGAATTGATATCTTAAAAATATTGAGTCCTCCTATTCATGAACATGTTATATACCTATTTATTTAAGTCAATATTTCTCTTTTTAAATTCAACTTTTAATTTTTTATTTTAAAGATGTGGGGTACAATTCAGGGTTAGATATATAAATGTTCATTATGCAGGTACCCCTGTTGATGAGGTGTACCTCCCAACCCCCTGGAGATTCCCACTACTGCCAATTCCACCTCCACCCACACCCTCTGGCAGTTTCCCACCACTGCCAATCTTTTTCTTATAGTATTAATAATAGTTCAAGTTTCACTTATGAGTGAGAACATGTGATACTCAGTTCTTTGTTTCTGTGATAGATTGTTCAGTATTATAGACTCTAAGTTCATCCAGGTTGCTGTGAAGTTCATAATTTTGTCCTTCTTTATGGCTGCATAATATTGCATCATGTATATGTACCACATTTTTTTATTGAGTTCTCTTTTGACGTGCAGCACAGTTGGTTCCATGTTCTTGCTATTGCGAACAATGCTGCAATAAACATACATGTGCAGGTATCTTTTTCATAGAGTGATTTGCTTTCCTCCGGGTATATTCCCAGTAAGGGGATTGCGGGGTCATATGGAAGGTCGATTTTTAGATCTTTTAGAAACCACCACACTGTTTTCCACAGAGGCTCTACTAGTTTACACTCCCACCAACATTGTAGAAGTGTTCCCTTTTTGCCACATCCTCTCCAGCACCTGTTGTTTTTTGAGTTATTGATGATGGTCATCCTGACTGGAATTTGGTGGTATCTCAGTGTAGTTTTAGTTTACATTTCTTTGATGACTAGTGAGGTTGAGCATTTTTTCATGTATCTGCTGACTGCTTGTATGTCTTCTTTTGAGAAGTGTCTATTCACATCTTCTGCCCACTTTGTAATGGGGCTTTTTTTTTTTTTCTTTCAACACATTTGAGTTTCTTGTAGATCCTAGATGTTAGGCTTTTGTCAGACATACAGTTGGCAAATATTTTTTCTCCCAGTCTGTGGGCTGTCTCTCTGCTCTCTTGATGGTTTCTTTGGCTTTGCAAAAGCTTATCAGTTTGATGAGGTTTCACTTGTCCATCTTATCTCTTATGATCTGGGCACTTGGGGCTTTGATCAGGAATTGGTTGCCAGTTCCAATTTCCATAAGGGTGTCTCCTGCATTTTCTAAGGTTGTTATAGTTTGAGGTTTTATGTTTAGGTCTTTGATCCATTTAGAGTTGATTTTTGTGTATGGTGATAGGTAAGGGTCTTATTTTAATCATCTGCATGTGGTCAGCCAGTTTTCCCAGCACCATTTACTGAATAGGTTCTCCTCTCCCCAGTGGCTGGTAGTGGAGGCTTTGTCAAAGATGAGTTGGTTGAGAAATTTAGGTTTTGTTTATGGAATCTCTATCCTGTTCCATTGGTCTTTATGCCTCTTCTTGTACCAATACCAGGTTGTTTTGATTATTGTGGCTTTATAATAAAATTTAAAGTCTGGGAGTGTGATATCTCCCGCTTTTTTTTGTTTGTTTGCTGAGGATTGTTTTGGCGATTCGTGGTCATTTATGTTTTCATATGAATTCCTGCATTGTCAGTTCCAGGTCTGAGAAAAATGCTGCTGGTAATATAATGGGTATTGCGTTAAATCTGTAGATTGCCTTGGGTAGGATGGACATCTTAACAATGTTGATTTTTCCAATCCATGAGCAAGGAATAGTTTTCCATTTGTTTGTGTCATCTTTGATCTCGTTGAGCAGTATTTTGTAGCTTTCACTGTAAAGATCTTTCATGTCTCTGGTTAAGTAGATGGCAAGGTATTTCTTTTTGTGTGTGTGTGGCTGTTGTCAAGGAGATTGTGTTTTTATTTGGGTTTCTGTTTATTTATTATTGGTGTATAGAAATGCAAGTGTCTTTTGCACATTTATTTTATACCCTAAGACTTTGCCAAAGTCCTTTATCAGTGCAAGGAGGTTTTTGACAGATTTTCTTGGGATTTTGAGGTATAGCATCATGTCATCTAAAAAAAGGGATAACTTGACTTCCTCTTTTCCTATTTGGATACCCCTGATCTCCTTCTCTTGTCTGATTACTCTAGCTAAGACTTTCAAAGCTATGTTGAAAAGGAGGATGGGCATCCTTGTCTTGTTCTGGTTTTCAGGGGAAATGGTTCCAATTTCTGTCTGTTTAGCAGTATGCTGGCTGTTTGTTTCTCGTAGATGGCTCTTACTATTTTGATGTATGTTTCATCTACCCCTAGATGTTCGAGTGTTTTTATCAAGAACGAGTGCTGGAGTTTTTCAAAAGTTTTTCCATGTCTAATGATATAATCATGTGGTTTTTGTTTTTACATCTGGTGATGTATTTAATTATGTTTATGGTCTTACAAATGTTGAATCATCCCTGCATCCTGGGGATGAAGCTTACTTTGTCGTGGTGGATGATTTTTGAGTTGTGTTATTGGATCTGGTTTGCTAGGATCTTCTTGAGAATTTTAGCATCTATGTTCACCAAGGATACTGGCTTGTAGTTCTCTTTCTTTGTTGGATCTTTACCTGGTTTAGGTATCAGTGTGATGTTAGCTTCATAAAATGATTTGGGGAGAGTTCCATCTTTCTCAATTGTCTGGAATACTTTCCATAGGATTGATATCAGTTCCTCCTCACATGTTTTGTAGAATTCTGCTGGAAAGCCATTTTGTCCTGTGCTTTTTTTTTCTTTTTTTGTAGGTAGTTTTCTTATGACATAGTCGATTTCCTGGATTGTTATTGGTCTATTTAGGGTCTTGATTTCTTCCTGTTTCAACCTGGGGTGGTTGTGTGATGTAAGAAAGTCCTCCATTTCATTTAGATTTTTGAGTTTGTTTCCATGCAATGGGTACAATTGTACATAGCAATCTCTGATAATCTTTTGTGTTTCTTCAGGGTCTGTTATGACTTGATCTTTTGCATTTCTGATTGTGTTTATTTGGACTTTTTCTTTTTCTTGGTCAGTCTAGCTAGGGGTCCATTAACCTTGTTTTTCCTTTCAAAAAATCAGCTTTTGGTTTCATTGATTTTTTGTAGTATCTTTTTGTCTTCTATGTCCCAAATTTGGACTTTTATTTTGGTGATCTGGATCCTTCTGCTGAAATTAGGGTTTTGGTGGTCTTGCTTTACCAGCTTCCTTAGGTGATTTGTTAGGCTGTTAATTTGTGATCTGTCCATTTTCTTCATGTGTGTTTGTAGAGATATGAATCCCCCTTTAAGTACTGCTTTCATGGCATCCCAGAAATTTTGGTAAGATGTTTTTTCATTTTTATTTGTTTCCAAGTATCTTTTTTTTTTTTTTTTTTTTTTGAGTTGGAGTCTCACTCTGTCGCCCAGACTGGAGTGCAGTGGCCGCTTCCGGCCACCGCAGCCTCGACCTGCTGGACTCCGGCGATCCTTCCGCCTCAGCCTTCCGAGTAGCCGGAATTACAGGCATGCGCTACCACGCCCGGCTGGTTTTTTTGATTTATTGTAGAGATGAGGTCTCGCTGCCCAGGCGGGTCTCGAACCCGCGGGCTCAGGCAATCCGCTCACCTCAGCCTCCCAAAGGCGCGGGATTACAGGCTGAGCCACCGAGCCCGGCTGTTTCCAAGTATCTTTTAGTCTCTGTTTTGATTTCCATGTTGACCCAAGAGTTGTTTATAATCATGCTGTTTAGCGTCCACGTATTTGTGGGTTTGGAGGAAACTTTGTTGGTGTTGATATTTATTTATTTTTATTTTTTAATTTTATTTATTTATTTATTTTTTTTTTTTTTGAGTTGGAGTCTCACTCTGTCGCCCAGACTGGAGTGCAGTGGCCGTTCCCAGCCACCGCAGCCTCGACCTGCTGGGTTCCGGCGATCCTTCCGCCTCAGCCTTCCAAGTAGCCGGAATTACAGGCATGCGCTACCACACCCGGCTGATTTTTGATTTATTGTAGCGATGAGGTCTTGCTGCCCAGGCGGGTCTCGAACCCGCGAGCTCAGGCAATCCGCTCACCTCAGTCTCCCAAAGGCGCGGGATTACAGGCTGAGCCACCGAGCCCGGCGATATTTATTTTTATTTTTATTTTTTTCCACTGTGATTTGGGAAGGTGCATGGCAGTATTTCAATCTCATGGAATTTGTTTATGCTTGATTTATGTCTGAGGATGTGGTCAATCTTAGATTATATTCCATGTGGTGATGAGTAGAATGTATATTCTGTGGTTGTTGAGTAGAGTGTTCTGTAGGTAGCAATTAAGTCCAATTGGTCAAGCATCACATAGAGGTTCCGGATCTCCTTGTTGACTTTTTGTCTTGATGATCTTTCTAGGGTTGTGAGTGGGTATTTAAGTCCCCAGCTATGATAGTGTTAGAGTCAATATCTTTTTTAAGTTTACTTAGAAGCTGTCTGTTGTCTTTTTAAGGAATAACTATTAAACCAAAATTGAACCTACTGGGTTATTTCTCCATGTCTCAACTTTCTCTTATTTTTTAACTTTTTGTGTCTGTTCCATGTCCCTTGAGTTTATATTATGCATTTATAATATAAAATAATAAATTTAAAACATAAAATAATACGTATTTTAGGAAATTATTTTTTAATTTCTAAGAAGTCTTTCTTACCCATGATTGCTCCTTTGTTGTGACAGCCTGTTCTTATTCAATTTAATATTTTTAAATCTCTGATTGTATGAATTAGAATATCATAAATGTTATGCTCCGTGAGTTCCTGAGTTATTATTCTCACTCATTACCTCTCTTTCTTTCTCTCTCTCTCTCTCTCTCTCTCACACACACACACACACACACACACACACACACACACACACACACATCCAGTTTCCTCATTTGAGAACTTATATTCTGTTCTGTTTGTTCACTACTCTTCTTAGTCACTCAGTGACTCAGTCTGAGGAAATAGGCACAATCTCAAGTAACAAGTTGCCATGCAGGAAAGAAAAAGAGTTTTGTAGGTTCTCAATCCTCTGGCTTAATGGTACATGTCACTTCTATATACAAATCTTTGCCCAGAAATATTCATATGGTCCCATCCAATCCTGCCAGGGCTTTTTATTCCAGTACCAGAGTCATACAGAAATTAATAAATTCATTCACTTTCCTCATTCAATAATTACCTTTGGGTGATAAAAAAAGGCAATTCATGATGCTAGTGAGAGCTTCCACCACCCAAAGTAAACTGTCCTAACTCTTTCTTTTAATTCTGTATTATGGAAAGTTTTAAACATATACAAACATAAAATAGTGTAATGAACCTCAATGTAATCATTATCTGGCTTTAACAATAATCAACTCATGCCCAATTTTGTTTATAGTATTCTATGCCCCCATCCTCTACTCTGGATTATTTTAAAACAAATACCAAACACAACAGAATTTCATTCATACTTATTTTAAAAATCACAATGCCATTATCACGTCTTTATCATTAAATACCTTGCCAGTGTTCAATTTTTTCAAATGCCTCATAATATTTGTTTGAAACTGGATCAAAATTAAGTCCACACATTGAAATTAATTAACATATCTATTAAGTCTCTCAGTTCATAGACTTTTTCCCCTCCATCTCTCTCTTCCCTCTCTTTGAAGTTTATTTGTTGAATAAATGGAGTCACATATACAACAGAGTTTTCCACATCCTGGATTTTACTTATTGCCTCCTTGGGGTGTCACTTCAAATGATTCTTTTATTCTGTATTTCTTGTATATTGACAGCTGATGCAAAAGCTTGATTCAATTCTAGTTTAATTTTTTTTCAAGAATACTTCATGGGTAGTGTTGGGGTTTTCAACTGGAGGCACATAATGTGTAGTTTCTTGTTTTGTGATGTTGTCAACTAACAATGCTTAATGTCTAAATCCATCAACTTATTAGCGTTTGCATTAGAATAATGATACTCTAATTCTATAATTACTTTAACATTTCTTAGCTGGAATAATAATAAACTTCTCATTCACTATTTGGTCACCTTTTCCATTAGGAAAAGCAGGACACATGCTTGAATCTTTCCTCATAGTTTCCAGTTTTTAAAATGATAAGTTGGTCTCATTATTAGCACTCTGTAATTGTGACTAACTAATGTCATTATATGATCTCATACATTTAAACGTATTTTATGCCCTTATTCTTGTAAGTCCCTTTTTTGCCTATGCTGCTTCTGCCAACCCGTTTTTGCTCCCCTTCTCTGAGTGAGATGTCAACTCATTCCTGCATTGCAATTGGTCTGGCCTATTCCCCACAAGGTTGGCTGGCCCAGCCAATAGATGGTTTCTTCTTATTTTCTCTCTCTTTTCCCTTTGTCTCTCACCTTTGCCTTGTATTTTTCCTTTGAACATGATTCACAAGTCATCAGCACCTATGCAGCATGATAGTGCAAGAATGAGGACAGAAACTTCTGCTTTTCTTAAATCAGAAGGGACCAGAACTTCTATGAGTCATTGTCATCAACTTCTGTCTCTGTAACATTGGAACCTCCTTTGAGTTTGAGAATTGTGTGTAAGCCCTGGGCACCCATGGAAAGAGGTTGAAACAGAGGGATTGAAAGCATGACTGAAGCTGGGCTCGGGGGCTCAGCCTGTAATCCCGCGCCTTTGGGAGGCTGAGGTGAGTGGATTGCCTGAGCCCGCGGGTTCGAGACCCGCCTGGGCAGCGAGACCTCATCTCTACAATAAATCAAAAAATCAGCCGGGCGTGGTAGCGCGCGCCTGTAATTCCGGCTACTCGGAAGGCTGAGGCGGAAGGATCGCCGGAGCCCAGCAGGTCGAGGCTGCCGTGGCCGGGAGCGGCCACTGCACTCCAGTCTGGGCGACAGAGTGAGACACCAACTCAAAAAAAAAAAAAAGAAAGCATGACTGAAGGCCAACTGAAGACATGGAGATACTTTATTGAGCTACTATTTTTCAGACAATGTCTCAGGACTTTAAAATTATTATCTCACTTATTCTTCACGACTCTCAGAAGTAGAGATTATAATTTACATTTTGCGAATGAGGAAATGAAAATTCCAAGTTCCCCACAGCTATGTAAGAGCAAATACCATAATTGGAGAGCAATAACCATTAAAACAGAAAAACCAAGAGGGGGAAAATGAGAAAATCATCAGGTTTGATCCCATTCTCCCAACAAGTGGAATCTTAGTATCACTTGAATGCCAGCATGCATTGTGAAGTAGGAAAACTCTGGCTGGTGTCTTCACAGCCTGAGGCCTCAAATTCCTAATCTAGGAGTTAGAATCAACTGCCATCCCTTGCTTCCATCCACTCCTATTCCAGCAGTTATCAGTGAACACCAAGATGTCTGTGAATTGTTTTGCCCTTCTCCTGTAACCAAGAAGAGAAGAGTGATTACCGTACATCATGACTCTCTTCCCCACATATCCATGGATTTGAAAAGGGTGGAGATTTCTTCCACACTAAGAGAAAAGGAGCCAGACTTCCTCAAGGCCATAGGCTGATTGTATGTTACCTGATTATGGAGTCAGAGTGAGTTCAGTAGAGGCATTTTTCAAAGTAGTCAGAGGCCATGCAACTAGAGCAAGTAACCACAAGCATGGTCTAGAAAAGTCAAAGTCATTGCTAGAAAAACAAGTCTGAAGTGTGCGATAAGGACAAAAATGAAAGTATTAGAAAGCCAGAATGGTCAGTGATGGGAAGACATCAATTATAAGCAAGTTGAGGATTGTGGTCCAGAACTAACACCATCAATGATGAGTTTGCAAGGCATTGTGAGAGATACTTAAGGGGAGTCTCAGGCTCTTATGAGCATCCCTCCGGCTCATACATTTCCTGCTAGAGTCAGTCTACTAGAAAGAATGAGAGATGAGAATGTGAATTCAGAAAATACAGGCAATTTTTGTAGGGCCTCACCATGGAGGATAACAAAGGATTGGGAAGTAGTTGGCAGTAGATGTGGGATATAGACAAGCATATTGGTAAGCTGATGGGACTGATCCAGCAGTCAGGAAAATATTTATGATTGTAAGATAAAGAAAGGGTTTATTTACAGGAGGAAAATCTTTGTTTTGGCAGGAGGCTGTGAAGTCCAGCACACAAGTGGAGGGATGGGCCTGTGATAGTCAGTTTCTCCTTTGTATCAAGAGGAAAGGCAGAGAGAATGAGGATAGATGCTGGCAGAGTGACAGATCTGGATGTGGGAAGATGAGCTACTTCTCTTCTGATTGCTACTCTTTGGCCAAAAAAATAACCAAGACAAAAGTGAGGTGATTGCTAAGAACTGGGAGAGAGAAGGGTGGATTAGGAGATGTACAGAGCTAAGTAAAAATAATGATCCAGGTGCTAATAGGAGGCTTGTACTTACTTCTTGGGGTCGTTCAGATAAATACAAATGTAAGGAATAAGGAGTAACTAGTTCTGATAGTCTTTTAAAGAGAAGGTGACTCTGGTCACTCTGGCCTTCTTCCTGTTCTTCAAACATATCATGCTCATTCCTATCTCAGACTGTTTGTCACTTGCTGTCCCTTCTCTCAGAACAATCTTTTTTCCCCTATGGCTTGCTACCTCACTCAACATTCAGGACTTCATTCAAATGTCAGTATCTCAGATATGCCTTCCCTGACCATTCTATCTAAAATAACAACCTCTCTTCTAGTCGTTCCCCATCTCCTTATTCTGCTTTATTTTTAAAACAGTTTTATGGAGATGCAATCAATATACAAAGAACTGCACATATTTAATGTGCAATTTGAGAGTTCGCACATTTGCAAACATCCATGATACCATCACCACCACAAGGTAATAGACATATCCAACACCTCCTGAAGTTTTCTTGTGTCCTTTTGCTTTTGGTTTGTGTGTGTCTGTGTGTGCACACTCATATGTGCTCATATGCATGTGCACGTGTGTGGTAAGAATGCTTACCATGAGATCTACCTTCTTAACAAATACTGAACTACACAATACCATACTGTTAACTATTGGTATTATGTTATACAGCGGCTGTCTAGGACTTATTTGAATTAAGTTCTAGAACTTTTATACCCATTGAACAACAACTCCCCATTTCTCCCATGCCTCAACCCCTGGTAACCACCATTCCTTGCTTCCATGAATTTGACTATTATAGACACCTCATATAAATGAAATCACACAGTATTTGTCCTAAGACTGGCTTATTTCGTTTAGGAAAATTCCCTCACTTGTGCCCATTGAACTTTTTAATTTAATTATGTGTTTATCATATTTATTCCATCACCAGAGCATCAGCTACATGATGGGTCAAATGGAAACCCTGCAAAAGACACAAGATGGGTGGGTTCTTGATTTAACAGAGCATGACAGTGCAAGTCAAGGAATCAGAGCATCTCCTGTAGGCATCAGACTACGAGGCAGCAGGTAATGGAACCGAAGTGGCAGGGCAAGAAATGGACTATAATAGCCAGGGCATCTGCCCCACAGCAAATGTGACATCGAAGCCTTTGGAGGGGAGGGATAAGTATATGAAATAAAGTCTCAGGTTACTGTCTCCCAGAGATGTTCCCAGTCTATCCTCGGTCCTACATGTTGCTGTATCCCTGAGAACACTGGACCAGATGCAGCCCCACCAAAAGCCTCAACAAGCAGGTTGATTGTCAGGCTGTCTTCCAGGATAGTGGTAAGACCTAGTTAGGCACATGGCTTCATAGTACCCTTGCCAGGGACCCCCGAGGGCTGTACTGGCACAGGTGTACTCTATGAAATCTGCTAAGGCAGGATGATCCTGATCATCTTGGGTATTGGAGTTATTGATTTATCCTGACAGGGCCTGGCAGCCTGAAATGGGGCAGAGGATTTGAAATATCACCAAATGAGGAATTTCCAAAGGTGGGAGGAACAGTATCTGATTTCTCTTAGTCCTTTGTTGGTACCAGGATACTTACTTAGATCAGAGGCATTCTGAATAAAACAGAATCTCTTAGAGACAGAGATAGACAACCACTCTTTGGTCCAGGAGGTCACAGAGGACACTAATTAACACAGCCCTAGAATTTACTTGGAATGCAACATAGGCCAAAGAACACGCAGTAATCAAAGTGACAACAACTTTGAAATGAACAACTCTTACATCTTAGTGATTTAACACAATGGAAATGTATTGTTCTCCCAGTCTGTTGGAGAGTCTATGACTCTTCTCCAAGTGGTGATTCAAGGATCCAGCTGTTTTTACCTTGTGGCTTTGCTGTCTTGGGGCTTCATGATCACCCTAGTGTTCCAACAGCAGATGGAGACATGAGAGTGTGAAGAATAACACACCCATTACTCAATTAATTACTTTGACCCTAAAATGATGCACATCAGGCTCACTCACTGTACTGTCAAGAATTAATTAAATGACCCTGACTCTAGTCAAGGGCAGGCCTGAGAAATGGTAGCCCCTGTCTGAGAAGGCTTTTCTTGGCAACAATTCTATGCTATGGAAGAAAAGCTGGATCTTTTGGTCATTTGGTCAGTGCTCTCTGCAACAGGACAGCCCCAATTATATGTACTGACCCAGTCCAGCTTGAAATGCTTTCACTAGTTATTATCTTGCATGCAAAGATAAATAGCCCACAAAGTTCAGATTCTGTGAATTCTTGGATCTCCTGGAACTGTATGTACAACAGGATATTGAGTAGGAATAAGTAGTGATCCCGTTCTGCCACGGAATCGAAGTCCCACTTGTCTTCTTTTTCATAAATAACAGGGGTGCCAACAGGAGAATTCGACCAGCAGATGACCATACATATGAGTTCAGGTCGAGGTACCCTTCTTTTGGCTCAAGACCTTAGGGTGAGATTAATAGTACAGTTGTGGCAACAGTATGGAACAACTACCCTCCACACCTCTCAGACATTCTTTTCTAGGATGCCTATTTGCCTGGTGAGGCAGACTGGACAGTCACTGATATGACCCCCAAGTTACCCTAGGCAAAGGACATGGCAAGGTTCTTCTGAGTCATGGATGCATGAATAACTGGTAGTACCCATGGCTCCATCTGGTCCCTACCCTGACCTGCAAGGATAGGCAAGGTTTCACAGACTCCCTTTAGCAGATTATGTTAACCTCATGCATATGGACTTGCTGTCATTTCAAGGTCACCTAGCTGAGTCTTCTGAAACAAAGTTCAGTTCAAAAAGTTATGAAATGCCATGTAGTCTACCTTTGTCTGGGTCCCAGACAGTGGTATGCTGGTAAAGGCATAAAACCAGCTCTCCTGAAAAAAAAGAAATAAATCCTTAGTCTGAAAAAAAAGAAACACTTAATCTGTAGCATTTGCTGATTTCCATGATGCAAATACTCCCACTATGGCTAATTTCAGGCTATCAATGTCATATCACTGAATGCAGAGTTGAGAAGAGATGTACAGTAGTAACACACCAGTATATTTCCACCATACAGATAGGATGGACATAAATAACTTCAAGAGTATAGATAAAAGGTAATAAAAGATCTAGGAAGTGATTAGTTTTGAGTGTTTGCTATATTTAATGTAATATACTTAATAGTTTATATAATTTAACTTTTAATAATGGCTGTGATTAATAATTAGCAAGTAAGTTTTCTGAAAATTTACCAATTAGCTCTTGGGAGCTGGCATGAGCTGGCTCTAGTACACCAGTGGTTGTAGTCCTCTTACCCCCAGTACCATGGCTAGCCAATCAGGGTAGAGAGAGCTGCAGAAGTATGAGTCCAGAAATGGAGAATTTCCTTTTTCCAGTGGACTGAGACATTTCTCATCAGTGATATCCAAGACAAAGCATATAACCTGTCCCTAGGAGAGGCACAAATGTTCATGCTGGCAGTACGTGTATCTAAAAGTAGACTTTAAGGGAGACACAGCCCTTCTAGCCTTATGAGCTCATGATCAGCCTTGGAAGTGACTCACAGAGGGACTGAGTCATTAGATGTAGTGAATGTTCCCATACACATTCAATAGTCACCAGTTTAATGGTGGAAGGGCTTGAAAGCTCCTCCCAGAATTTTCCTTGCTTGGTGTCATCATTCTTTTTGTTTTGTTTTGGTTTTGAGTTGGAGTCTCACTCTGTCACCCAGACTGGAGTGCAGTGGCTGCTCCTGGCCACCGCAGCTTCGACCCACTGGGCTCCGGCGATCCTTCCGCCTCAGCCTTCCAAGTAGCTGGAACCACAGGCGCGCACTACCACGCCCAGTTCATTTTGATTTATTGTAGAGATGAGGTTTCGCCAAGTTGCCCAGGCGGGTCTCGAACCCACGGGGTGTCATCATTCTAAGATAGGACCTGTACTGGTTAATCTACCCTTTCCCTGAAAATGTAGAAAATAGATATGTTGGTGCACTCTGCACAGGGCAGCAGAAGTTTGGCCATCCCCTCTCTACTCCCCACCACCCTCACATACACAGAACTGCCAGAAACTGCACAGAATCTTTCCAGAAAACAGTGGCTAGCCTGCCTAGACAGAAGTCTTGTCTATCAGATTTTCCACTTGTTTATCCTCTCTGAGAACTGTGAGGCCTGGATGTCCTTAAAGCTTTTCAACCACATGAGGAAGTTTGCTTTACCTAAAACCGCTTGGGCAGAAGAAGAAAGGATGCAGTGGTACTGGAGGGAGGGTGGGGTTCCTACCAGTGGTGGTACAGCAGGATAGCAGGATCTCCCCTCAATACCATCTTAACCCAATATAAGAACTACCCAATACTGCAAGTTATTCTATGACTATATAGAAGGTGTCCCTGGGATCAAGAGCTCATGACCTGGCATTTACTTCCTGCTTCTCTGCATTCTTGATTATCTCTTACTATCCCTTACTACCTCAACTCAGCCCTGAATTAGTTATCTATCAGCAGGTAATAAATGATCCTTCCAAAACACAGTGACTTTAGACAATAAATGTATATTATCTCATAGTTTCTGTGGGTCAGAAATTCAGGAGCAGCTTAGCTGGGAGGTTCTGACTCAGATCGCTAATGTGGTTGCGGTCATCTGAAAGCTTCCAACATGGCTCAGCCTCATGGCTACTGGCAGAAGACCTCAGTCCCTGTGGGCCTGGCCATAGGCTATTTGAGTGCCATCATGACATGGCAACTAACTTACCCCAGAGCAAGTGATCCACTACAGAGGGAGCACAAAGGAAGCCACACTGCCATTTTTATAACTTAATCTCTAAAATTACACAATCACTTCTGCTTTATTTTATTCATTAGGAGCTAGTGACTAATGAATATCTTTATCCTGTTCATTAGAAGCAAGACATTACAAGCAGATCACCCTCAAGGAGAAAAGAATTAGGTTCTGCTCTTTGAAGGGAGGAGTGGCAAAGAATTTGTGCACATAATTCAAAACTACCAAAGTTTTTCCTCTGTTCACAGATTATAAATATTTTTCCCACATGCAAAATATACTCATCTCTCCCAAGACTCTCCCAAAAGTCTCTTCTCGTTATAGTGTCAGTTCAAAGTCCAGATTCTCATCATCAAAATCAGGTCCAGGTACACATGAAGCTCCTCTGATATAGTTCTTTGAGTATAGTTTCTTGAGTAGAGCCCCTCTCATCCTGAGGACCTGTGAACCAGAGACAAATTATCTCTACCACCCCCCCAATGTCCAATGCTGGGAAAGTTTACAATAACTTCTATAGGCATTACTGTGCAAAGAAAGGGTAAATAGGAGTCACTGTTTCATAAACTATTCTGAGATATACCTAAAGAAATGGTGAAAGTTCCTTGATTAAAATTCAGTTCCACTCCTGTCAAGGAATAATTCCCCACGTCTCTTGGCTCTGCCCCTTGAGCACTTGGTTCCACTCTCTGGGTCATCTTTCCTTTGCTGTGAAAAATAGTCTATATTTGTGGCTGCATGTTTTTCTCAGCTTTCTTCCTGGCAGTAGAATTTTGGGGATTCAAAGGTCTCTTCTCATTTTGTACTGTCTCTGTCCCTTTCAGGGACAGTGTTTCTGTAAATATAGTTCTCTTTAAAACTTTGTGAGTGTTCTGTGAATCTTATTGAAGTTTACCTTGTTACACTAAAGCCTCATCCAAAAATATATTTGAGATAAACCCTTCCTAACATCGGGTATCTGCTAGAACTACTGAGGGATAGTGCTCTTAAGCTTCTTAAAAGCCTGATCGCCTGACTGAACAGCTCTCTAAGACATGACCTTGGATCTTTCCGAGGTTTTAACAAGGGATTTCACAGTCATACATTCAGTTTTATTTTTAGACCATGCTTTTCTATGAGTACCCTAGATTTGATCTTCGTTCCAAAGCCATTTCTTAATTTTAGCACAGTTGACCATTTGGAAGATCTAGAGATCTTCAAAACCAGCACATCCAGGCATGTTTTTTGTTTACCAGTTCTTCTTTAAGCTTATCTCTGTTCTTTCTCATTTTACTATAAACAGCAAAAAGAAACCAGGCAGTACCTTTGACACTTTGGCTGGAAGTTACTTTAGCTAGATTATTAAGTACATTTTCTACTTGCCAGATAATTTCAGGTGACATTGTTGCTAAACTTTCTGCCACTACATAACAAGAATCCCCCTTCCTTAATTTTCCTATAACATATTCCTTACTTCTATTTATGCCCTCACTGGCAGCCTCCTCAAAGCTCAGACTGCTACTAACAATCTGTTCAAGAAATTTTAGCCTTTCATGAATGCTCTCTTCAACGTCCTTCCAGCTTTTGCAAAACTACTTAACTCCTAAGCCACTTCCACATTTTTAGATATTTGTTATGATAGCACCCCACTTCCAAGTACTCACTGTATCAGTTATCTATTACAGCATAACAAATTACTCCAAAACTCAGCGGCTTAAAACAACAAACATATATATATATATATATATTTTATAATTAATCAGTATTTTTTATCATTTTGTGGGGTACAGTTAAGGGTTAGGTGTACAATTACGTTTCATTCAGGCACCCTGTTGATAAGAGGTGTTTTCCCAGTCCCAGATAGATATTAGCTACTGTTAATCCCATCCCCCTCCCCCCCCATAATTTCCCAGTACCGTCAGTCATTTTCTTATAGTATTACATTGGATGTTCAAGGTCCATTATATGAGTGAGAACATGTGATACTCTGATCTTTGTTTCTGTGAGAGGTCACTCAGTATTATAGACTCTAGTTCCATCCAGGTTGCTGCGAAATTCATGATTTTGTTCTTTTTTATGGCTGCGTAGTATTCCATCGTGTATATGTACCACATTTTTTAATCCAGTCCTCTTTTGATGGGCAGCATGGTTGTTTCCAGCTTCTTGCTATTGTGAACAATGCTGCGATAACCATACGTGTGCAGGTATCTTTTTTATAGAGTGATTTGAGTTCTTCAGGGTATATTCCCAGTAGGGGGATTGCAGGGTCATATGGAAGGTCAATTTTTAGAGCTTTCAGGAATCGCCACACTGCTTTCCACAGAGGTTGCACTAGCTTACACTCCCACCAACAGTGTAGAAGTGTTCCCTTTTCACCACACCCTCTCCAGCAGCTGTTATTTTTTGAGTTGTTGATAATTGCCATTCTGACTGGAGTTAGGTGGTATCTCAGTGTGGTTTTGATTTGCATCTCCCTGATGATTAGTGAGGTTGAGCATTTCTTCATGTGTCTGTTGGCTGCTCAGATGTCTTCCTTTGTGAAGTGTCTGTTCTTATCTTTTGCCCATTTTATAATGGGGTTGTTTGTTTTCTTCTTTTCAGTACGTTTCAGTTCCTTGTAGATCCAGGATGTTAAGCCTTTGTCAGACCTAGAGTTGGCAAATACTTTTTCCCAGTCTGTAGGCTGTCTCCCTGCTCTCTTGATGGTTTCTTTGGCTTTGCAGAAGCTTGTCAGTTTAATAAGGTCCCATTTGTCTATCTTCTCTCTTAAGTCCTGTGGGTTTCGGGTTTTGTACAGGAATTGGATGCCAGTTCCGATTTCCATGAGGGTATTTCCTTCCTTTTCTAAGGTTCTTATGGTTTGAGGTTTTACATTTAGGTCTCTGATCCATTTGGAGTTAACCTTTGTGCATGGGGATAGATAGGGGTCCTGTTTCAATCTTCTACATGTGGTCAGCCAGTTTTCCCAGCACCATTTACTGAATAGGTTCTCCTCTCCCCATTGGTAGGTGGTGGGGGGTTGAGGAATTGAGGTTTTGCTTCTGGAATCTTAATTCTGTTCCATTGATCTATATGCCTGTTCTTGTACCAATACCAAGCTGTTTTGATGATTGTAGCTTTATAGTAAAGTTTGAAGTCTGGTATTGTGATACCACCTGCTTTGTTTTTTTTGCTGAGGATTGTTCTGGCTATTCTTGGACGTTTGTGTTTCCATATGAATTCCTGTGTTGTCTTTTCTAGGTCTGAGAAGAATGTTACAACAAACATATATTATCTCACAGTTTCTGTCAGGAATTTGGGAGTGTCTTATCTGAAAATGTCGGCTCAGGGTCTGTCACACGGTTGCATTTAGGATATAAGCAAGTCTGCTGTCATCTGGAGACCTGAATGGTACTGAAGAATCCGTTTCTAGGGTGACTCACTCTCATGGTTGTTGGCAGGAGGCCTTGGTTGCTCTCTGCATAGGCCTCTCGTGAGATTGTTTAAGTGTCCTCATATCATGGCAACTAACCTCCTCCAGAGGGACTGATTCATAAGAGAAAGCTCAAAAGAAGTCACATTACCTTTTATGACCTAGTCTCTGAAATCTCACTGTTGTTTCTGCTTTAGGCTATTCATTAGGAGCAAGTCCTAAAGGGAAGGGGATTTAAGTTCCACCTTTCAGAGGGAGGATTGTCAGAGTTTGTGGACGTATTTTTAAATTATCATACTCATCCTTTTCCCCAGCGTGTCAAGCTAGCAGGTAGTGTTCTCTAACCTAAGCAGGAAAAAAGGAAGGCTCAGAAAAATAAAGTGGCCTGATATTCCACAGTAGTTCTAACGGATCAGCAGAGCCTTCAACAAGTATCGCTAGACATGGCCAGAAGAGAAGTAGGACACAGGAGTGAGACAACTGTACGTATTCTGAGAATAATGCTGCACAATATCATCTGTCTTCTTCCCCAGAAAACAACTCGTCTTTATTACATGCCAATTTTAATATATGTCAGTCATCCTGCTAAGGGCTTTACATGCATCCACTTAGCTAAGACTCACAAAACCCTTTGAAGTAAACACTTTTATCATATCCACAAAGTAAGGAATCTGTAGCTCAGAAGAAGGAAATAACATGAGCTGAGCTATTGGCAGAAAAACCTAGATTCAAATCCAGGGTGTTTTTTTGGTTTGTTTTTGTTTTTTAACACTAGACTGCTCTAAACAATGCAAGATCAGAGTTTTCATCTTGAAGGTCCAAGAGAAGATTAAGTAAAGAAAGAATATCTGTGATCAGCCTGACTAGCAGTAGTATTAGCAATATTTCTTGAGAAAATATGGCACTAAAAGAATAAAAACTGCCCTTTATTAAGCACCTGTTTATTTTCTAGATGCTTAACTCCTGAAAGCTCATTTGATCTTTGCAGCAAATGTGTGGGATAAGCATAATTAGACACATTTTACAGATGAGGAAGCACAGACTGGTGAAGTGACTTGCTCAAAATGACACAAATATAGTTGTGTATGTTTCCAAAGCCTGGGTTTATGCCAGTGATTTCTAATGAGCTCCGTATAGCCCTACGGTTTAATGAGGTGTTGAAAGGTGCTTGACCTCCCCTTAGACAGAGCTGCTCCTCCTCTTTTATCTAGTTGACATAGCAAGTTTCTATACAATACATATTTCATTTGAATTAAGGATATCTTGGTGGGTTTTTTTTTGTTTTTTTTTTGAGTTGGAGTCTCACTTTGTCGCCCAGACTGGAGTGCAGTGGCCGCTCCCGGCCACCGCAGCCTCGACCTGCTGGGCTCCGGCGATCCTTCCGCCTCAGCCTTCCGAGTAGCTGGAATTACAGGCATGCACTACCACGCCCGGCTGATTTTTTGATTTATTGTAGAGATGAGGTCTCGCTGCCCAGGCAGGTCTCGAACCCGCGGGCTCAGGCAATCCACTCACCTCAGCCTCCCAAAGGCGCGGGATTACAGGCTGAGCCACCGAGCCCGGCTAGATATCTTGGTTTTAAAAGTAGAAAAAACACAAAACTATTTTCAAGTACACCATAAGACTTTCTTCGAGTGCTCAGATGTATACAAACCTTGCATTAATTGCTCATCCACTCTTAGGTAGAATAGTCACAAAGATTCCCAAGAGAAAGAAACCGTGAGTGTAAAGAAGTTCAGGTCTTCAAGGAGTAATTCAGATAGCATTTTTTCAGTAATTTAAGAATTTGTGGTCTGTGCTTATGACACTGTGTTTATTTCTGAAATCATAATATTAATCATTTTAAGTAGTAGTCCTTTTAAAACAATAATTATTAGGAATTCCAGTTCTGGGTAAGCACAGTTAACACTCTCTCTCACTGAGTGCAGCTATAAAACCTGGTCACATTGAGGACTCTGAAAAGTAAACAGTGGCAGGAGGATTGGAAAGAAGACTAAAGTTCCAGTAGGGCTACCACTGGCAGTGAGTTTATTATCTTCTTCCCTCCAGGATCCCCCAGCCTGAATTCAATAGGCCCAAACCCAGTAGTAGGCATTAGTGGAGACAGAATTTCAGGAGAAGCCCTCTGGCTCTGGCGCAAGGAGCTGAAAAGAGGTTTCTTAATGCTCAGAGACAATACAAAATCCTCCATTTTTCTTCTTTCTTTCTTTTTTTTTTTTTCCTTGTCTCACAGTTCGCAAGTAATCTTGTGCAATAGTGGCCATGGAGGCAGCTGTAGCTCATAGAATGGAAAACACTGAGGGAGGAAAATATTCCTCTCCAACAGAGCTGTGGTGGTCACAAGCAGGTGGGGTGAACCCCTTTTGCATTTTTTTCTTCTTTCTGTCCTTTTGCCATTTGGCCCAAATGTGGGTACAGTTGCAAGAAGTACATGATAAAGTAGAGTTCCTAAAGTCCCAGCTTTCTGGAGGAGAACCAAAAAGAGGAGCTCCAGAAAAGGAGAAAGTATCACGAAAATCATGGAGAGGGAGGAATTCAGAAAAGCGATCATTAAAACTGTTTATGAACTCCTGGGCTTACCCCTCAAGCTGCGTATGCATAGATCTGATCCACAATAACATGTAGAGATTTTGAGGACAGACGTATGGGCTAGAACACCACCAAAGTTCCAGATTGGTAACCGAGTGGAGCACAGTTGGGCAGAGCTGCATAGCATCGCAAAGGTTTTGAAAACTGAATGAGCACTGAAACTGTGACCCATAGAAGGCTGATCAGAAGTCTCGTCAATGCCTGCTGAAACAAAAACTCTCAGGTTGTGAGCACCTAGGACAACCATCCTTGCAGCCCCCTGGATGGTGCTTCCCCTCTGCGCCACGAGTCGGGTCCAGGCGGACGGGCGCTGGTGGGCCAGGCCTCGCAGAGTGCTGCTGGGTAACGCGCCTTCTCGCGGTTGTCCGGCTCTCATGCCTGGGTTCGCCGCTCCTTCCAGAGCCTCTGGGGCCCTGACTCGAGGTAGGGCTGAGAAGAGATGGCTCAGCCAAGTGGTGGAACCGCTGACTTTGCTTGGGAAGCGCTATGTCTTCAGAAAAGCCGGAAGCCTGTGGTGCCCCTGGCGGCCTGGTTTGTTTTCGGTCGGTTTTGAAACGCTAGGGAGTCGAGACTCCGTGGCCCTGGAGTCCATTCCTGGCTTCTGGCAGTCGTAGATGCAACGGTAGAAGATGTCACCTGCACTTTGAATCATGAAGAAGCCAGTAAGAGAGATACAGTGACTCCAGTTTCAATATATTCAGGAGAGGAGTCTGTTGCTTCCCATTTTGCCCTTGTTACTGATGACATTAGGATTCAGAGCAAGAGAACTCTTTGTTAAGGAAAAGAATAAGATTTGTGGGAGAAAACTTCTAGGAACTGGATTAGATTGTGGCAGGATTTTACAGAAAGATACGGGACACCGAGGTTAGTTTGCCAGGAAGCAGTGCTTATTCCTGCCCAGCACGGCTCAGTGGATTCACATCCATAGGCTGACCCACGAGCACGGGGGCATTGCCTTTCATTTTTAGCTTCTTTGACCCCCAATAAGACTTACATATTAGTAACATACAGGCTAATTGGGTATTTCACAGCTCAAGGTTGCAGTGGAGTTACACATGCGCACTCCAGATTGGGGGCCACATTCCTTTCTAACATAAATCTTTCTAAGAAAACTCTTATCTTATGGTGCTAGGAGAATCCTTTCACTGTTCTGAGAAGGCTTTTATCTTACTGTACTAAGAGGGCCCCTTCTCTATCCTGGGAAGGCCTTCATCTTATTAGGCTGGGGGGTGTTCACTGCCTCAAGATGGAGAAACACGTCCTGTGGAACGAGAACAAGTAAATAGGACCTAACATGCATATCGAGAGGTTTGCATTGATAGAGATCATTGAAGAGCAAATTGGATAACATAAAGACCACTCTGAATCTTTGAAAATACTAAATGAAGGCAACCTCCTCGGGTTTCCTCCCGCTCTGGGAGCTTTTCTGTCCTCTCAATAAATCCTGCTTTCTCCAAAAAAAAAAGAAAAAGAAAAGAAAAAAAAAAAAAGAAAGAAAAGAAAAGATTAAACGAAAAGCTACAATCTAAAGAAGCAGACCGCCTCCAGGTAAGGACAGAATTGGAAACTCAACAGGTGATGAGGAATTTCAGTCCACCTTCATCAAACTGGGAGGTGGAAAAGTTGAGCTGTGACCTCAAGATCCAGGAACAAGAGTTGGAACTGATGAGGAAATAATGTAGCGATCTCAAAACAGAACTACAAAAAGCCAAACAAGCTGACTCATCAGGAAGACAATCTGAAAAACAGAGATCTACAAAGACTAAGCACTTCAAGTGATAATATGCAGCCTGCATACTGGGAACTGAAGAGAGAAATTTACATCTGGTGACTCAAGTACAAGCTGAACTACTAAGAAAACTGAAAACCCCAACTGCAGTTTAGAAAACCTGCAACTCAGTCAGATGCATTGAAGACCTGGGAAAGACAGCAAAAAACTACACTTGACAGATTTAACTGCAGCATACACGAGACATTCCCCTCCCTCACCAAATGGCAAAGCTCTTCGTCATACTACATCTTCCGCTTTACCGGGAGATATAAAGGCTTTATCAGAGAAAGCACTTCTCCAAACATGGGCAGGTAATGAGAGATCCATTCCTAATGATGGTCATATTTTCAGGAACACAACAACTCTTACAGTAGAAATTCTGTGGAAGATAATTCCTGGGTATTGCCAAGCCCTCCTAAATCAAGTGAAACAGCATTTAGGGAAACAAAGTAAAATTTTGTTTGTCTTTACCCAACCTGCCACCACTGCATTCCTTGGATCAGTATATCAAAACTGCCTTTATAAGAGTTAATTCTGAAGAAATTCATGATTTGATCGTGAGAATACTATCTCTTTCAGTGGTTCTCCCAAGAAATTATTTAACAAACTGAAAGTGGATCTTGTTAAATTTTTGCAGTTCTTCAGTATATACATTTCGACATAATGTGCGATATTATATAGTTGGTGTTCCAGTATGCAGGAGCACCCTCCAGCTTCTTATTCTAATAATCAGATACATGTTACTATACTAATTAACAAATAAACTCAAGGTGTTTTTTTTTAAAATCCCGACTTTGATAACAATCGTAAAATTCTGCCTCTCAGATAAAGAATGGAATTGAAGATTTTAAACATGGTTTTATGAAGTATGTAAAATGCCAAAATATTCATTCATAAAAATAAAAGGAAACCATTAATATTAATATTTCAATAGAAGACATTCAAGCAGCCAATAGATACATGAAAAAATGTTCAGCCTCACTCATTGTGTATATGTACCACATTTTTTAAATTCAGTCCAACTTCAATGGGCAGCATGGTTGGTTCCATGTTTTTCCTATTGTGAATAGAGCTGCAACAAACATGTGTGTACAGGTATCTTTTGTGAAGAATGATTTGAGTTCCTCTGGGTATATTCCCAATAGGGGAATTGCTAGGTCATATGGAAGGGCAATTTCTAGTTCTTTCAGAAATCACCACACTGTCTTCCAAAGAGGTTGTACTAGTTTGCATTCTTACCAGCAGTGTAGAAGCATTCCTTTTTCTCTGCATCCTCACCAGCATCTGCTGTTGTTTGTTTTATTAATGATGGCCATTCTTACTGGGACTAGGTGGTATCTCAATGTGGTTTTGATTTGCATTTCTCTGATGATGAGTGAGGCTGAGCACTTTTTCATGTGTCTGTTGGCTGCCCGTATATCTTCTTTTGAGAAGTGTCCATTCATGTCTTTTGCCCACTTTTTAATGGTGCATTTTGTTTTTTTTCTTTTTGGCGCATTTGAGTTCCTTGTAGATCCCTGATGTTAGGCCTTTGTAAGATATACAGTTGGCAAATATTTTTTCCCCTCTATGGGCTGTCTCCCTGCTCTCTTGATGGTTTCTTTTGCTTTGCAGAAGCTTGTCAGTTTGATAAGGTCCCACTTGTTTATCTTATTTCTTATGGTATGGGCACTTAGGGTTTTGATCAAGAATTGGTTGCCAGTTCCAATTTCCATAAGGGTGTCTCCTGCATATTTTAATAATAGTTTTTTAAATTATTTTTAGCCCACCCAGGTGCAACGTAGGCCACACAGGGAATGTCTCAGGCGGAGCCAACAGAGACGGGCGCTCTGCCGACCAGACACAGCTGTGTTTGCCAAGCCTGATTCACAGCAAACCGAAATGGCAGAGCAATCGGACAAGATGGTGAAGAACTATACCCTGTAAGAAATTAAGGAGCACAACCACAGCAAAAGCACCTGGGCAATCCTGCACCACTAAGTGTACGATCTCACCAAATTCCTTGAAGAGCATCCTGGTGGGGAAGAAGTTTTAAGGGAGTAAGCTGGAGGTGATGCTACTGAAAACTTCGAGGATGTCGGGTACTCTACAGATGCACAGGAATTGTCCAAAACTACATCATTGGGGAGCTTCATCCGGATGACAGCTCAAAGTTAAACAAGCCTTTGGAAATTCTTATTACTACTGTTGATTCTAATTCCAGTTGGTGGACCAACTGGATGATCCCGGCCCTTGGCAGTGACCGTTGCCCTAATGTATCGTCTGTACATGCAGGAGATTGAATCCCTCCGCAAACAAAGACAGGAAAGAACTGCTTGGGATGAGGAAGAAAGAAGCCGATGTTAACTACTTCAACTGACAGAAACCTTCACCTGAAAAAATAATTTCAATATGTCTGTTTCCCTTTTCCTCCCCTACTAGAAACAAAACAAAAATAACTGTCATATTCTTCAACACTTGACATTTTCAAGTGTGCCTTTTTATTCATCAACTTGATTTTGATGTTTCTTCACTACATAATTTGCTTATTGTAAGCATGATCTTTTGAAAATATATCTGGCCTTTAAAATAAAAAAATGATTTTTTTAGTCACAATGTTGTTTGTTGATAAAATTTTAGAAATATATTTTAAATTCTAAAACTTGAAATAGCATGATCATCGAAACCAACTTTGTCCCAGTACATTCAAGTTCTTTTTCATCACAAAAGGAAATAGTTGACAAACTATGTAGCCTGTAAATAAGTTATTATGTCTCTATACACCGTTCAGTTAGAAGTGGAAAGAATATCATCCAGGTTTCAGTCGAATCTGTCCCTTCAGTGGTTCATAATGAGAGCCTTGATGTATGTGTGTAACTATAGAAGGTAATTTTCCTCAAAGAGACTACAGCTTCCGGTTATGTAAGCAGCTTCTAAATTGTTAGACCTTCTTTTAAAATGTAATGTTTTACTTCTTTGAGAACATGATTTTTAATTAGGAATTTTAATTCTAGAAATTGAATTTTGGGCTGTATTGATATAGCACAATCATGAAATGTCCCCAAATTATTTTATTCTAAGTGATCAATCACTTGTAAACAAGTAAGTCAATAACAAAAAAAAAAAAAAATGACTTCACGTGGAAATTTATCTAAATTCTTTCAGGGTTGAGGTATTAATAATATTAGTAATATACTACATGGTTCATACACCTTTAGCCTGGGTTATAGTGATTCGTGTAGGAAGACTTTATCCTTTTTGATAGACAGTATCATATATCTTGAACTCAAAAGGATATCTCATATCTCTTCTACTGTATTACTGAATAGCATACATATATTAACAATGTTCACCATTCACCAGATATTTTTGTCTTCTAGTATCTTACCTTATTTAAACTTGTGTGTGATTAATGGAATTGGTGACAGATGCTGGAATTTATTCTGACCAGTGAACACAGGTGACGATCTGTGTACAATCTCTCCTGCCTCTTAATGGAATCAAACCCATATGCGTGACACAAACACAATACTCCAGGCTTTAGCTGAAGGATGCAACTACCTGTGTAATAACAAAGTAGCAAAAAAAATGATTACTCATGGCTGCATAAACTGTATATTACATCTAATCTCTAATGTAGTGATTTCCCTTTTCTAAAACCAAGGAAAATTTGGAAAATTTCTTTATTTTTATTTTTATTTTTTTAAATATGTGGGTTACAATTCAGGGTTAGATATACAAATGTTCATTATGCAGGTATCCTTTTTGATGAAGTGCGCCGCTCCCTCCCCTGGCAGTTTCCCACTACTGCTAATCCCTTTCTTATACTATTATGACAATAGTTCAAGGTCCGCTTATGAGTGAGAATATGTGATACTTGGTTCTTTGTTTCTGTGATAGATCACTCAGTATTATGGCCTCTGAGTTCATTCAAGTTGCTGTGACGTTCATAATTGTGTCCTTCTTTATGACTGCATAATATTCCATCGTGCATATGTATCACATTTGTTTTATCCAGTCCTCTTTCAATGGGTAGCATGGTTGGTCCCATGTTTTTGTTGTTGTAAATAATGCCACGATAAACATATGTGTGCAGGTATCTTTTTCATAGAGTGATTTGAGTTCCTACAGGTATATTCTCAGTAGAGGGATTGTGGGGTTGTATGGGAGGTTGATTTTTTAGATCTTTTGGGATTGCCACACTGTTTTCCACAGAGGCTATACTAGTTTATACTCCCACCAACAGTGTAGAAGTATTCCCTTTTGGCCGTATCCTCTCCATCATCTGTTGGTTTTTGAGTTATTGATGATGGCCATCCTGACTGGAGTTAGGTGACATCTCAGTGTGATTCTAATTTGCATTTCTTTGATGACTTGTGAGGCTGAGCATTTTTTCGTGTATCTGTTGGCTGCTCATATGTCTTCTTTGGAGAAGCATCTATTCATATCTTTGCCCGCTTTGTAATGAGGCTGTTTGTTTTTTTCTTTTTGGCACGTTTGAGTTCCTTGTGAAGGGTGCAGGAAGCAACCAGAGGGGTGACTCCCAAAATGGCACCAACACACCAGAAAACAAAGGCCCTAGGTACTGGCTTCTGTGAGCACAATTCCCCGCGCGCGCGAATTTCAAACCTTCCCGCACGAATTTCAAACCTGCAAGCCTCCAATCTGTAGCCAGCTTTGTTATGCATCCAATAGGACTATAACACAGTGTTGGCCCCACCTGCTCCCATGCAGTTCCTCCAATAGGGACATAGCATGGCCCCTTCTGGCCCCTGTCAGGCTGATAAATACAGCCCTCTCCCTGCAACTCTCTCTCTCTCGGTCTCTCTTTCTCTCTCTGTCGCTCTCTCCCTCTCTGCAGCTCTCTCCCCGCCTCTCTCCCACTTCCTCTCTTTCTCTTACTCTCTCTTTCTCTCTTTTTTTCTTTTTTCCTGTTACAGATCCCCTCTGTAACAGCCCCTTTTAATAAATCTCTTGGTCCTGGCCGGGTGTGGAGTCATTACTGGCGCCGAACTTCTTTCATTGGTGCCGTGACTCAGATCGGGTGCTCCCTCACCTTTGTGCGAGTGTATTCCCGTAGGCGGAATCCCCAACCCAGCGCCAGTGGCCACTCTAGCCCTCCTGGACCTTCGCCACCGTTTTGAATGCGTGAACTGCATCCACCAGCGACCATTGGATAGGTGAGTTCCCCAGACACAGAAGCCTGAAACTTGCCCGGGATCCCTGGGGGGAACTGGCTGTTGATCATCCGGCAGCCCCTCTGGCCCCAGGGTGAGGGGGAACGCACCCTGCCTCGGCCTTCAAGGCCACAGCGGACCCTAAAGGCTTCCTCTTCTCTTTCATCTCTCCGAACCCTTAAAACTCCCGCAGCTGCTGGGCTGCACCGGGCCCCAGGGGTCCCACGTCTGCCAACCCACAGTGGCCTCCATAAAATTCTCTCTCTCCTCCCCCCAAGGAATCCCACGGCTGTCGGGCTGCAGCGAACCCCGGGGGTCCCAGGTCTGCTGGCCCACAGCGGATTCTGAAGGACTCCCATATCTTTCGGGTAACTCGGACACTCCATGTATGTTGCCCCATAGTAAGCCCTATTCGACCGGCAGGAATCTTGAACACACTCCCACCCACCGCCCGGTCAAGTGTTTTCTGTCTGGTTCAGAAATTCTTGCGCAAGGTGCCTTGACCCCCTCGGTTCTCCAGGAGGACCCTGGTTGTGCCAAACCCCTGTGACAACAGGCTTTGCCACAGCCACACCTCTCGGACAGCCAACTCTTCGGGGGACGCTCTGTTTAGTCTACCTGTCTCACCATGGGAGGCTCGTCATCCCTGCCGGCCGATTCCCCTCTTAAATGCCTTTTAAACAATCTCACTCTCCTTTCTCTGTCCCCTGATATTAAACCCAAATGCCTAATTCGCCTCTGCACACAGGACTGGCCTACATATCCCTTAGACAATTAAAATCAGTGGCCCCCTCAGGGGTCCCTCAATCCTGATATTATTCAGGACATATAATTTCTGTGAGCGTTCAAAACGGTGGGTAGAGATTCCCTATGTTCAGTCCTTTTCTCTCCTCCGTGAACATCCCCGCCTCTGCCTCAATTGCAATCTCTCTAATCTCTACCCTCCACTCATGCTAGCATCTGCCGCCTCTTCTACAACTTCTCCTTCTCCCCTTGTTTTATGCACACTTCAGCCTCCTCTCCAAAACTCCCCTCCCCCCACTGCAGACACTGTAAGTCCCAGTTCCGCTACCCCCTCCTCCATCTCAGATTTCGACCCTGCAGACGAGCCCCCCCCTTACAGGCAGCCTCAACAGCCTCAGGCTCCCCCGCCCCCACCCTCCTCTACTCCAACAGCTTGATCCCTATAGCCTCCCCTTCCAATCGTTCCCCAGTGTAGCCCTCCGGTAACCCGAACCAAGGCCGCACCAGTCATCCTAGCAGTTTACTAATACTGATTTAAACTCTATAAAGGGACAAACTCTTTTGGCTATATATTTTATCTCCCCGTCAGCACCGGGTATTAGGCGCAAACTCCAAAAATTAAAAAAAGGGCCCACAAACCCCTCAATTAGAGCTATTAGACATGGCCTCTAAAATCTTTAACAACCAAGAGGAGGAAAGAATACAGGACCACCAACATAAGCAGGAAGCACTTCAGCTTTTATCTACCACTTTAGCAGAAAAAGCCACCACTGATAATCTTCCACCCCAGATGGTCAATAGCAGAAGGGGTACACAGCCCCCTTCCCAGGTTTGTTTCTGATGCTGTCAAAATGGGCATATGGCCAAAGACTGTCAAGCCCTGCCCACCAGCAAAACCCTGTCCCAAATGCAAACAGCATGGACATTGGGCTCATGATTGCCTCGTTTCGCCTAGCCAGAGGAGAGCACATGGCCCAGAGGCTTGCTGCAATTAAGGGACACCAGGCATCTTACACGATCTCAAAAGGGGATCTCTTGGGCTTGCTCCAGTCAGATTGACTCGCCCCTAACTTGGTAGCCCCAATGTCTTCAGAACAAACTATTAAACCATCCAAGCCTAGAGTGGAAATATCAGTAGCTGGCGGGGTTATATCATTTGTTATTAATACGGGGGCTACATGCTCAGCTCTACTTAAATTTCCTGGTCCACTCCTTCCTTCACCCCTTTTGGTTGTGGGGGTGCAGGGCATTATATCCAGGCCCCTCACTACGCCATTACTTCCATGTGTTCTGGGAAATAAAATATTTCAACATTCTCTCCTTATTATGCCAACATGTCCAGCTCCATTATTAAAAGGGGACATTATGACAAAAATTAAAACTCGTATTATTCTTTACCCTGAGCCATCACCACGGTGCTTTTTGGGTGCCTTTTGTATAGCTTTAAATTTCCCTAATAGTTTCACATTGGATCCTATCTAAGCCCTTCCACTGCATATAAACTTATTGCTTTGGTTAAAACTCTAAGGTTAGGACAAACGTAAAGAAAGTTGTTGGTGTAAGGTATGTTTTTAGTAAGAAAGGATAAAGAAAAGATAAATAATTGTATAGGAAAGAATATTGTATGGTACATTTTTGTTCTATAATAGAATGGCTGGTTAAAGAAAGTATAGAACAAAAATAGAAGGTTTAATCATGTCAAAAAATGGTATAAGTATGTCAAAAAATGGTATAAGTATGTCAAACATGGTAGGTGAAAGCTTGTGAAAAGAAGTAAAAGAAATTCTGTTAACACTCGAGGCTACAAAAAAGGGTTAATTAGCCCTCTCCCCCACTGTCTTTGTTACAAAAGAGCGAGGTTTTTTCTTTTCAAAATCGTTGGACTATCATTTTGGCTAAATAAGTAACTTTTACAATAACTACTGTGATTTTGTGTTATAACATGCTTTTAAAAACTTTAGTCAATATTACAAACCTCCATAAAACAGACAGCCAAAGTCACTCCCATTTTCCTGGCTCTCAGTAGTCCAACAGGGAGGCACTTGCCTCTTTCTAATTTGCGTTTTTGTTTAATAGCCCCATATATCTTTAAATTTCTCCAACAATGCTTAACTAAACTCTCACATCAAAACCTCAACCTCCTATTACTCAATAGTTATCAACCTGTCCACTTAATTTTTCTTTTAGATAAGTTCTCTTCCAGGTTCTCTATTTACCTCCACAGTCTACTCCAAGAAAACTGGTTACTACCGCCCTTGGACCCACTGAAAGACCAGCCGGAACAAGTTGCTGTTCTACACTTACAAGGAACCTTCATGGAACTCTTACCTGCGGAAATCTACACCTTCAGCGTCTACCTTTGGGCCCTGCTCTGGCTGGTTTTGCACCCTTCCACCACCTTACCCCCACAACGCCCCCAACCAGCAGGAAGTAGCCAGAAAGAGTAACGACACCCCTCCCCATAAAAAACAGAAAAGGTGGGAATGAAGGGTGCAGGAAGCGACTAGAGGGGTGGCTCCCAAAATGGCACCGACACACCAGACAACAAAGGCCTTAGGTCCCGGCTTCTGTGAGCACAATTCCCTGCGCGCGTGAATTTCAAACCTTCCCGCACGAATTTCAAACCTGCAAGCCTCCAATCTGTAGCCAGCTTTGTTATGCGTCCAATAGGACTATAACACGGCATTGGCCCCATCCTGCTCCCATGCAGTTCCTCCAATAGGAACATAGCACGGCCCCTTCCCGCCCCTGTCAAGCTGATAAATACAGCCCTCTCCCCGCAATTCTCTCTCTTGGTCTCTCTTTCACTCTCTCTCTGTCGCTCTCTCCCTCTCTGCAGCTCTCTCCCCACCTCTCTCCCACTTCCTCTCTCTCTTACTCTCTCTTTCTCTCTCTTTTTCTTTTTTCCTGTTACAGATCCCCTCTGTAACAGCTTTTCCTTTTAATAAATCTCTTGGTCCTGGCCGGGTGTGGAGTCATTACTGGCACCGAACTTCTTTCACCTTGTAGATCTTAGATGTTAGGCCTTTGTCAGATATACAGTTGACAAATATATTTTCCCAGTCTGTGGGCTGTCACCCTGCTCTTCCAGTGGTTTCTTTGGCTTTGCAGAAGCTTGTCAGGTTGATGAGGTCCCACTTGTCTATCTTATCTCTTATGGCATGGGCACTTGGGGTTTTGATTAGGAATAGGTTGCCAGTTCCAATTTCCATAAGGATGTCTCCTGCATATTTTCATAATAGTTTTTAAAATTATTTTTAGCCCACCCAGGCCCAAGGTAGGCCGTGCGGGGAATGTCCTGCATTTTCTAAGGTTCTCATAGTTTGAGGTTTTACATTTAGGTCTTTGATCCATTTAGAGTTGATTTTTTGTGCATGGTGATAGGTAGAGATCTTGTTTTAATCCTCTGCATGTTGTCAGCCAGTTTTCCCAGCACCATTTACTGAATAGGTTCTCCTCTCCCCAGTGATTGATGGTGGAGGTTTGGAAAATTTCTTTTGGAAAGAAAATAAGTCTTATGAGATAATGGCTTGGTTAATGTTTTTAACAACATCAATAAATTGTTTAATTAAAATATACTATTTGGGGGGCCATCAACATTCTCCTTAGGGTTTAAACAGGACCTGGAGTCTCATAAAATAATATTTTAAATATCCAAGACACATTCCAAAATTACTTGGCATATGAAGAACCAGGAAAATATCAACTTACAAGGAGAAAGAGTCAACAAACATTACCACCGAGAAGACACGGATATTGAAAAAAATCTGACAAAGAATTTAAAGCAGCTATTATAAAACTCCTTGATAATGAGTAAATGATAATACTTGGAAGCTAACTGAAAGATCAAAATTTCAGCAAAGTAATAGAAGACATAAAGATAAACCAAATGAAAATCATTAGGACTAAAAAATAAAATTACCAAAATTAAGAACTACTGGATGGGCTCAATAGAAAAATTGAGATGACAGAAAACAGTTGGTGAACTTGAAGATAATATAGATCAATAGAAATTATTCAGTAGGACCAAAACTGGGAAGACACAGCTGAGGCAATTACCTCAGGCACAGAATTTAAGGGAGGAGAGCCAAAACATTTAGTAATCAAGATAAATAATATTTCTATGCCATAAAGTTTAAAAATCAAAATTAATGCAAAAGCTCCATGATGAACAACACATCAAATTTTAAAATAAAAACAGGATTATCAATAGTGCAATGCCTGAACCCTAACGCAGCCTGAGGCAAAAGGCAAAACAAGCAATGCTGATACAATCTAAACCACACAGAGAAAAAAATTGGAAAAAATAACAGAGCCTCAGGGAACTGTGGGACAATACCAAAAGGCCTCAGAAGGAAAAATGAAAAAGTAAATGCAGAAAAAGTTTTGTGAAATAGTAGCTGAAAACTTCCCAAATTTGGTGAAAGATATAAACCCATACATTTAAGGGGCTCATTTATCAAACCCTAAGAAGGATAACCAAAAAAAAATCCATGCCAAGACACACAATAATTAAACTGTTGAACACCCACAACAAAGCAAAAAATCTTGACAGCAACCAGACAAAACCAATGCTTTACCTACAGGAGTTTAATGATAAGAATGACTGGATGTTTTATAAAAAAAAACTAGAGCCGGGCTCGGTGGCTCAGCCTGTAATCCTGCGCCTTTGGGAGGCTGAGGTGAGTGGATTGCCTGAGCCCGCGGGTTCGAGACCCGCCTGGGCAGCGAGACCTCATCTCTACAATAAATCAAAAAAAATCAGCCGGGTGTGGTAGCGCGCGCCTGTAATTCCGGCTACTCGGAAGGCTGAGGCGGAAGGATCGCGGAGCCCAGCAGGCGAGGCTGCGGTGGCCGGAAGCGGCCACTGCACTCCAGTCTGGGCGACAGAGTGAGACTCCAACTCAAAAAAAAAAAAAAAAAAAAACTAGAGGCCAGCAGGAAGTGGAACAACAGTAAGTAACTATCATCCTAGAATTTTATATCCAGTGGAAATATCCTTCAGGAATAAAAATGAAATGAAAACATTGCCAGATTAATAAAAAAAAAAACTAAGAGAATCCACTGCCATCAAATGTGCTGTAAAACAATTACTAAAGAAAATATTTCCACATAGAAGTGAAATTATATTAGAAACTTGGCCCACCAAATATGAAGGAAAGACAACAGAAGTGGTAAATATCTGGGTAAATATAATAGATCATTCCCATATTGAGTTCCTTAAATTCTACTATTGTCTCATGATGGAGTTTTTAATTTTTGTAAATATAATTAATAAGGAAATTACAATATGAATGAGAGAAGGTAAAATTTATGAGATTGTAAAGTTTCTAAATTCCATTTAAAGTGGTGAAATATTATTGAAAAAAACACTACTAAAAGTTAAGTATGTATATTGTAACCACTAGAGCAATTGCTAAAAATGCAAAGAGATGTGGTAAAATTAAAATGGAATACTGTGCCACCCCTTTGGGTCCCCTCCCACTGTGGGAGTTTTTCAGTCCTCTCAATAACTCCTGCTTTCTTGCTTAAAAAAAATAAAATGGAATACTAAAAATGTTCAAAAGATGGCAAGAAAGGAAAATCATAGTAATGAAAAACAGAAAAAGTGAAAAGAGATCATTAAATAGTAGTCCTAAACCCAAACAAGTCAATAATTACATCAAATGTAAATATACTAAACACACCAATTAAAAGATGATCATCAGAATGGATAAAAATAATAACATGATCCAACTACATGCTTGCTAAAAGAAGCTCAGTTTGAATATAATGATATAGGAAGTTTAAGAGTAAATAGATAAACCATTAAAATACTAATTAAAATAAAGTTGGTTATATTAATATCAGTCAAGGTACATATCAAAGCAAAGAAAATTACCAAGAAAAAATAGCATTGCATAATGACAAAAGGATCAATTCACCAAGAAGACATAACAATTCTAAATGTATATGCACCTAAAATCATGGCTTCAAGATATATGAAAAAATAACTCAGATCTGAAATGAAAAATAGAAGAAACCATTATTATAGTTGGAGACTTCAACACTCATCTCACAGTAAAAGATATCATCAAGGATATGAAGGAACTGAGCAACGCCATCAATCTGAGCTCATTTATTAACACAAATAGATTTTTGTTGATACCTTATAGTTTACTTGCTTTCCAATCTGGATGCCTTTCATTTCTTTTTCTTGCTTAATTGTCCTGGATAGGACCTCCAGCACAACACTGAATGGAGGAGCAAGAGCAAGACACCCTTGCCTTGTTCCTGATCTTAGGGGGAAAGCATTCAGTCTTTAAGATGTTAGCTGTTGTCCGGGCTTGGTGGCCCAGCCTTTATCCCAGCACTTTGGGAAGCCGAGGCAAGTGGATTGCCTGAACCTGCCAGTTCGAGAGCAGCCCAGGCAACTTGGTGAGACCTTGTCTCTACAATAAAATAAAAAATATCCGGGTGTGATAGCGCGCGTCTGTAGTTCCGGGCTACTCAGAAGGCTGAGGCGGAAGGATCACTGTAGCCGAGAAGGTCAATGCTGGGGTGGCCATGAGCATGCATGCCACTGCACTCCGACCTGGATGAGGGAGTGAGACTCCAACTCCAAAAAAAAAATGTTAGCTGTGGATTTTTTTTTGCAAATGCCCTTTATCAGGTGGAAGACATTCCCTTTTATTCTTCCTTTGGTGTTCTTATCATGAAGTGTCGGATATTTTCAAATGCTCTATTTGCATCTAGATGATTATGTGCTTTTTGTCATTTATCCTATTAATATGGTGTATTATACTGATTTTTGTATGTTGATCCACCCTTGCAATCCTGGGATAAATCCCACCTGGTCTTGGTCACACTACCCAATTTCAGTGTTACAGTCATAAAGACTAGGTTGTGGCTTTGAGCAGGCAGCTGCCATTGCTTTACTAAGCCATGGTCTGACCACGTGGCTCCTTGAGCCATTGTTGCCATGTTTCCTAGCCTTGGCCCCCTCCCCTATCCTGGGGAGGTGAATCTCCTCCGCCTCTCTCTCTCTCTCATTTGTTTTTTAAATAAATTATATTTTCCAACGTAAAAAAAACAAAACAAAACTGGATTGTATTAGCAGAAGGATAGACACAAAAATCAATGGGACTGAACTGAGTCCAAAAATAGATAACAATATATATGACCAGTTAATTTTTGATAAAGTTATAAAGGCAATTCTACAGAGAAATACTAGACCTTTCAACAAATGTGTTGGACCAACTGGACACCCATAGGCAAAAGAATGAAGCCGGGCTCGGTGGCTCAGCCTGTAATCCCGCGCCTTTGGGAGGCTGAGGTGAGTGGATTGCCTGAGCCCGCGGGTTCGAGACCCGCCTGGGCAGCGAGACCTCATCTCTACAATAAATAAAAAAAACCAGCCGGGCATGGTAGCGCATGCCTGTAATTCCGGCTACTCGGAAGGCTGAGGCAGAAGGATCGCCGGAGTCCAGCAGGTCGAGGCTGCGGTGGCCGGAAGCGGCCACTGCACTCCAGACTGGGCGACAGAGTGAGACTCCAACTCAAAACAACAACAACAACAACAACAACAACAACAACAAAATATATATATATATATATAATGTAAAATTATACAGCTTTTAACAGAAAATATAGAGAATATACATGACCTATGGTTATGCAAATAGCTCTTAGACATGACATCAAAAGCTGTTTATTTTTGTTTTCGTTTTTGTCAGAATAAACTGCCATCCAGGCTGGAGTGCAATGGTACAATCATGGCTCACCGCAGCCTCAACCTCCTGGGCTCAGGCAATCCTTCCGCCTCAGTTTCCAGGTAGTTAAAACTACAGGAGTGCGTCACCACCCTGCCGCCCTGCTAATCTTTTTTTTTTTTTTTTGTAGAGACAGGGTCTTGCTATGTTGTGTAGGCTGCTCTCAAACGTCTGGGCTCAAGTGGGATTACAAGAATGAGCGACCGTGCCCAGCCAAAAGTTTGATTGATACAAAATTGACGATTTATACTTCATAAACATTAAAAACCTTTGCTCTGTGAAAAATACTGTTAAAAGGATAAAAAGACTGGCGACTGAGAGATAATATTTGTAAATTACATATCAGATAATTGACTTTTGTGTAGAAAGTATAAAGAAATCTCAAAACTGAACAGAAAAAGTACAAGCAATCCAATTAGCAATTGGGCTAAAGACATGAAGATATCACAGACGATATACAGATGGCAAATGAGCACATGAAAATATTTTAAACCTCATTAGCCATTCATAAAATGCAAATCAAAGTCACTATGAGAATGAAATTTTAAAATACTGACAATGCAGAGTGCTACTGAGAATGCAAAGTAACTAGACTTCCCCTACATAGTCGGAATACAAAATTTTATAGCCATTTTGGAAAACAGTTTGGCAGTTTCTTATAAAGTAAACTGTATCTTTACAATGTGACTAAGCAATCCCACTCCTAGGTGATTATCCTAGAGAAAATATATTTACAAAAGACTTAATAGGAATATTCATAGCAGCTCACTTGTAATAGCACAAAACTGAAAACAACACAAATGCCCTTCAACTGACAAATGGATAAACTGTGGTACATTCACACAATGAGATGTCATTGAGCAATAAAAAGGAATGAACTATGCATTCACATAACAACATGGATGAATCTTAAATGTATTATGCAAAGTGGTAGAAGCTCAAATGGTTACATGCTACATAAATCCATTTATGTACTATTTCCTGAAAAGCAAACCCTACTGGTGGAGAACCAGTGGTTGCCTGTGTTTAGTGGGTAGAGAGAGAATGTGACTATAAATGCATAGTACTATAGATATTTTTTGATTGATGGAAGTATTCTGTACTCTTACATAAATCTATTCTTATGTTAAAACTCACAGGACTGTATTCTCCCTCAAAAGTTAATTTTACTGTATGTGAATTTAGAAGGTAAAACGGATAACCATAAAATAAAATATCTGTTCCCATTATCAAAAATAAAAAATACTCTACATTTATATAGCACTTTATCACAAAGTGTTTGCACATACATATTACATGTAATCGCCACAATAAACTGAGAAGTAGGAAAATTGTTCCCATTTCACATATGGAATATGAGACTGAGTGGGACTGTCTCCCACGTAATTGTGTACGTATATGGTCAGTTCCCAAAGCCAGAATAAAACCCAGTCTCTTTGATCCACAGTCCAAAGCTTTGTCCACTTTTCATGCTGCTTCGTCCAACTCATAAACCTCTAATCTTGTAGGTCTGTAATCTAGGCAAATCACTTCAACTTTCTGAGCCTCAGTTTCTTTCTCTGTAAAATGGGAATGATAATGCCCTTGACGAAAATGTAGTGACATCTGATATGTTTTTGATGCCTCATGTCTCTTCCTTTTGGGACCTGCCCCTCCTCCACTGTATGATTCCTGCCAGTTATCAATCTGTAGTAGTCCATTTCTACCACAAAGAGGGGCATTTGAACCAAAACAATCTATCTGATTACTCCAATTCTCCTGGACATGGTTAGGGAGCCAAGGGGGTACACATTTTTCAAGCAGGATTCATCAGAGATGTTTGATGAGAATTGTTGCTGTGAGAGAGAAAGTCCCTATACTTCAGAGAGCTTGATTTGAGTTCTAAGGAACACGTACGTTGTGAGCAGTGGGGCACCAAATTTGCAACCATATAGAGAGAGTCTATCTGAGAAAGAAGGCAACCCCTAGAGCTGACAAAAGGGGAGAAGACACATAGACAAAGTCTTAATGACATTGCTGTGAGCATGTGGATCCAGTTGTTCCTGAAGCTAGCCCAGCCCTTTGCACTTTCTAGGTAAGTGAGTACTTTTGTTTGTTTTGTTTTGCTTAAACTATTAATAGGTGCATTTCTGTTACTTGCAACTAAAGTTTTATAAACATTGTAAAATTAAAGATATATAGTTTAATATTGATTATATATGTATATATTGATTATATATATAATGCTTAGCACAGTGCCTCACACATAGTTGACACTGAATAAATATTAATTTTTGTTTGTTTGTCTTTAGTTTTTTTTTATTCCCAACCACCTTTCCTAAATATACAAAATTGACAAATACAGATGAAATGCTATGACTTTTTTTCCTTTGCTATCACCTCATCTGCAGTCTACTTGTTGCTTATTTTTCCATCATTTCTGCATGACTCCAGAGAGAAACTTAAAAAAAAATGGGGCATGGCAAAGCAAGGCGAGTGGTCCTATTAGGACCTATTTCCTACAGAAAGCTATTAGCTGTTTACTTCTTGTGGAGTTTAACAATTACCTATTCTGGGTATTTCAGATAAATAGGATCAGACAATATATTACCTTTTGTGTCTGGCTTCTTTTACTTAGCATAATATTTTGAGGTTTATCCACATTGTAGCACATTTCAGTACTTGTTTCCTTTTTATGGCTGAGCAGCATTCATTTGTATGTATATAGCACAAATTGTTTATCCATTCATCTGTTAATGAACATTTGGTTTGTTTCTACCTTTTGACTGTTATGAACAGTGCCACTATGAACATTTGTATACAAGTATTTGTTCGAGTCCTTGTTTTCCATTCTTTTGGGCATACTGAGTGGAATTTCTGGGGTTTATGGTAATTCTATGTTTAACTTTTTGAGGAAATACCAAACTGTTTTCCAAGGCAGTTGCATTTTAACCCAATTTGACAAATGTTTATTAAGAACAAGATGCATACATAGTCCCGTTTATTCTTACTTTGAAAGTCTTATCTTAATTATATACTTGTTCATTCAGATCTCTGTTTACTTAGCATTCATTCATACACAAACCTATTCTTCACAATATTAATTTCATCCCTTTCTTTCTATCTAATCCCTTAATATCTTTCTTCATCTCTCCCATTCTTGGGGTAGGTGGTCTCATACAGAGGAAGGAGCACAGACCTTGTACTCAGGCAGGCCTGGGGGCAAATATGACTTTGTAAGGGTTACAAATTATAGTGATCAATGAGATCTCACCACACATGCACTAGAGTGGCTAAAAT
Organism: Cephalopachus bancanus; assembly: GCA_027257055.1. Lineage (NCBI taxonomy): Eukaryota > Metazoa > Chordata > Mammalia > Primates > Tarsiidae > Cephalopachus > Cephalopachus bancanus. The sequence goes on from JAPVLO010000844.1 coordinate 330,168, forward strand.
TATGAACACCAAGTTTATAAAATTATAAATATCAAGTTTTGGCAAGAATGTAGTGCAGTAGATCTCTCAAACACTGCTGGTAGGAGTGTAAATGGGTATAATCACTTGGGAAAACTATTTGACAACTTCGTATGAAGTTAAATATACACTTACCATGTGACTCAACAATTCCTTTCCTAGGTATTTACCCAATGAAAATGAAGGCACAGTCCACGAAAAGTCTTGACCAAGAATGTTCATTATAGCCAAACACTGGAAATAATCTGTTAGTGTCCTCTGAGAAATAGATGTCAACATTGGCTTAAATGTGCAAGAGATGTATTAGGGAAAATCCTGTGAGAGAAAATGAGCGGTGGGTTAAGGGATACTGGGAGAGCCATCGGACCATCATGCAAGTCTGATCCAAAGTGAAGAGAAAGAAGGGGAGTTTGGTTAAAGCAACTCAGACTGCAGTGCAGTTCTAAGAAGCATGCAGCAAGGCTGTTGAGGAGTCCTTAAACCAAAATCACCCGACAGAGAAGCCCCTTTCTCCCAGGAACAGGCTTGTCAGTATCCCTATCCCACTCAGTCATTGCAGGGAGCAGCCCAGGGGAAGCATGGATTTGGCGAGAATATGGTGATGAGTTTTAGAGCACAGACAGAACATCCATTAATAGGAGAGTAATTCAAACAATGCAACACGCTACTCAGCAATCAAAGAGAACACACCACTGATATATTCAACAAGAATCAACCTCAAAATATGCAGAGTGAAAGAACCCAGACAAAAAAAGACACATGAAATTCTAGAACAGGAAGAACTATCTAAAGTGATAGAACGCAGATCATTGATTACCTGAGGCCAGAAATTGGAAGACATAGGTTACAAAGGGACACAAAAGACCTTTTAGAAATGATGGAAATATTCAATATCTTGATTATAGTGGTGAAAATATTCAACACCTTACACAACTATTTACAGTTGTCAAAACTCATCAGCCCGTACATGTAAAAATGAATATTTATTGTATGTAAATTATCCTTACAATTATGACAGAGAGTGCTTGCTATACTCAATATCTGATCCCCTTTCTTCTTTAATAACAATATTACAATTTTATTTAGAACAACAATGCATATAGCTAAAAGAGTACATTTCTCAGCCCCCACCCATGTGACTTAGCTTCCTAGTGGTAAGATGTAAGCAAAAGTGCTGTGTTTAACTTATAAGAAGGTAGTTTAAAGGGAACTAACATGGCCAAGAAAAACTGACGTTTTGTCCCCTTCTACTTCCAACCGCTACCTGACATGCAGATATAATGAATTAGGCTCCCTCAGCTATCTTGGACCATGAGGTAACATTCAGGAAGAAAACTAATACTAAAGATCGTGGCTCCAGGAATTTGGAACTTGGATCCCTGATAATGGCACAGAGCCATCATACAAGCTCTGGACCTCCCACCTTTAGACTTTTTTATATGACAGAGAACTAAGCCTCTATCTTATTTAAGCCACTTTATTATGGATTCTTCTAGTACATGAAACCTATATTCAGCTAATTCTAAAAGAATGTGTTCTCTAGAATCAGATAGAACTAGGTTCAAGTCCTAGCCCTGCCACTTAATAGCTGTGAGGCCTTGGATGAGTCATTTCACCTCTGAGTCTCTCCTTCCTCATTTGTAAAATGTGATAATAATGCATAACTTGCAGGGCTAATAAGAAGGATTCAGTGAAAGCATATACTGACTATCTAATACATAATCTCTCCCTTGTCAGCTGAGGAGCCAGCTCCCCCCGCTTCCAGAGAAAAGTGTCAACATACAGAGTAGAATGCGCTCATGGGCCACCATCTTCACCTCAACACATCAGATAAAAATGCCCCATCCCTGGGTTCCCACAGCCTTTGGTCATCCCTCTACTAAAGTGCTTTCCACACTAGCTAAACGTATCTCTGTAGCTGTCTCTGTTCCACAGAGATCAGATTTAGTCCTACTCCTATTTTCCTTCTATCTATCTAGAAGGGATGACCCTTCTGAGTCTAAATCACCCAACAGATACCGAGTGCCTACTATGTACCAAGTTCCAGTCTAGGTTTCGAGGACAAAGAGGTAAATTAGAAATGGTTCCTGTCTTTTCATATCTTGTGGTTTAGTAGGATACACGAACAAGTAAACAGGTGAGTATAATTTAACTTTATCAGTGTAGTTAAGTGCAGAGACAGATGCAAACTTAACCACAAGGAAAGGCAAGAAAATGTCAGCTCCATGAAGGCAGGTACTCTGTCTTGTTTATTATTAATATTAATAGGCAGCCAGGCTCGGTGGCTCAGCCTGTAATCCCGCGCCTTTGGGAGGCTGAGGTGAGTGGATTACCTGAGTCCGCGGGTTCGAGACCCGCCTGGGCAGCGAGACCTCATCTCTACAATAAATCAAAAAATCAGCTGGGCGTGGTAGCGCATGCCTGTAATTCCGGCTACTCGGAAGGCTGAGGCGGAAGGATCGCCGGAGCTCAGCAGGTGAGGCTGCGGTGGCCGGGAGCGGCCACTGCACTCCAGTCTGGGCAACCGAGTGAGACTCCAACTCAAAAAAAAAAAAAAAAAAAATTAATAGGCACTCAATAAATATTTTTTGAATGAATGGTATTTTGGTAGCACAGAAGAGAATCCCTAAGCCAGGTGAAATAGGGCAGAGGGGTTAGGGTGAGAGAAGTTGGCTTCCTGGATAAGGTGAGGCCTGGATGATTTTTTATAAAGGGAGGAGAGCGTGGTGCACATTTAAGAGAGACAGCATGAGCAATGGCAGGGAGGTGAAAGGCAGCATGGCATGTGCTTGGAAACAAGGCGTTCATTGTCACTGGAGTACAGAATTCAAGATCAGGAGAGAGGAAAGCTAGGGCCAGATCCCAGAAAGTTTTGCAGTTCATGTTATGAGAAGCTTTGGCTTTTTCCCAAAGGAGAAGGGAAGGCAGTGGAATGATTTAAGCTGAAGAGAGATGAGGTAAAGTAGATCACTCTGACAGTAGTATGACAAGTGGATTTGAGCAGGGCAACATGGAAGCAGACTACTTAGTTCGTTGCTGCTATAATCCAAAAAAAGAGAAGATGAGGATCCAAACCAAACTGTGGTAATGGGGATAGAGAAGAAGAGATTGAGTTGAGAAATGTTTACTGAGTAAATTTAGCAGGATTGAAGACTAAATGGAAATAAGGAAGTGAAGGGGGAGTTAAGAGCAATTATTAAATTTCAACTTCGGTGACTAGGTACAGTGGTGGTTCTCTAAATAAAGAACATAGTAGTCCGGGCGTGGTGGCTCAGGGCTGTAATCCCCACAATTTGGGAGGCTGAGGAGAGAGGATTGCCTAAGCCCGCAGGTTTGAGACCAGCCTGGGCAACAAGGTGAGACCTCTTTTCTACAATAAATCAAAAAATTAGCTGGGCCTGGTAGCGCATGCCTGTAGTTCCAGCTACTTGGAAGGCAGAGGCGGAAGGATCGCCGGAGCCCAACAGGTCAACACTGGGGTGGCCATGAGTGTGCCACTGCACTCCAGCCTGGGTGACGGAGTGAGACTCTAACTCCAAAAAAAAAAAAAAAGAGCAAAGGAGGAGAAGACTTTGGGGGACCTGCTGACTCCAGTTGAGACATGATGAGTTTACAAAGAATATGGGACATTTAAGTGGCTGCCTAATAATTATTTCTATATCATTCCAGAAATCATATGTCAGAGTTCTGAACTGGAAATTCCAGAGTTATCAGAATTCTTCAAATTGATTTATTGGCTCGTCTATCCAAAGATAGAGCTTGCTTACTTCAGCCACAGCTGGACTCAGGGCTGAAATCTCATGAAGTTTCCTTCAGTGTCAGCTTCTCTTTTTGTGATAGACTCATTTTCTTCTGGTGTTTTCCTCCAGATCAACATGGAAAAGCTGGCCACTGAGCACTGCAGGCCTACATCTTTACAACTCATGATCCAAAAGGAAGACAGACTTGCCTATTAGCTCTAGCAGAAAAAACCTAGGGAGGCTTCGGATTGGCCCAACTTTGTGCAAGTATTCATCAATCACTGTGTTCAAGGAAAGGAGATAGCATAATTGACTCAGTCTAGATTTGTCTAACAAGGGAGAAATTATCCAAATGAACCAGAAAAAGGATGGAAATCCATGCCAGGCAGACAAAAACAATAGTTTGAATCATTTGAATGGTAGTTGAAATTCTGAGAGTGAATTTTATCATCTAGGGAGATTTTGTAAATTGAAAAACGCAGAAGGCAGAGAAAACACTTATTTTCAAGATGCAGGTAGAGGAAGAGGAATTCATTAAGAAGAAATGGATTATGAGAATCAAGAGTGTTTGATGTCATGGAAGACAAGAGAAAAATGTTTCCAGAAGAAAGTATAAGTGAAGTAGAGTAAGAGAAGGACTTAGCAATCAGGAGATCACTAGTGATCTCCATGACAGCAGTGTCACTGAAGTGAGCATGAAGCCAGACTGTGATTGGCTGAGGAGTGGACATGAACTTTTTTTTTTTTTTTGAGTTGCAGTCTCACCCTGTTGCTCAGACTGGAGTGCAGTGGCATGCTTAAGGCCACTGCAGCCTCGACCTGCTGGGCTCAGGCGATACACCCACCTCAGCCTTCCAAGTAGCTGGAACTACAGGTGTTCACCACCACACCCAGCTAGGACATGAACTTTTTAGAGAAGCCTGGATGAGAGCCACATAGCATCTGGATGATAGCTAGAGGGAAACACATTCCCACTCTTGATTCTGAAGCTATGTCACCACCTCACTACCTTCTTTCATATTTCTTTTTGGACTGTGGATGCCTATGTGGACTAGACCAGCTGAATTCTTGATCTCAGTTTTCAATCACTCTTCCACCCTTGCCTGTTCCAATCACAAAACATATTACCAACGCCCATGGCTGCTTGTTGGCTTCTCATTCTTTCCTTGGCTTGTATATTCCTTCCTTCTCAACATGCCATGTGGTTGAAACTAAAAAAGCTGTATCATATTGAGAACCAGTTCAGATAGCAGAGGCCAGTGTTTTAGCCACTACTGAATCCTCTATATCTAGCATAGTGGAATGTTCAACTGGCTTAGAATGCATGAACATTTCATCAGCCATGCACCTAGCCACTCATTCTTCCCTTCCACCTCACAAGAGGTTTCTCTCCTTTCTCTAAAACTAAATCTACCAATTATATTCTGAATTTCAGCCCTGTAGGGTGTTGCTCCCTCAATAAACCCTTTTCCTTGGAGGGTATCACTCTTTCTCATGAGCTCCTTCCTTTTACCCTGCTAAATATGCACATAATCACTACCTAAAAAAAGTTTGACTGGGCTTTTTTTGGTATTAGATTATCATCCTTTTAGGTACTCCACTCTCATGTAGTAGAAAGAAGAGTGGACCAAAAATGAAGAAAACTATGTTTTAGTCTGATTCCTTCCAACAATATCGGGTAACTTTCCCTCCCCGTACCACAGTTTTTCATTGTAAAATGAGCAAACTGAACTAAGTATTTCTAAAATTCCTTCAATCTCTAATGCCCTGTGTCTGCTTTGACTCTACAAATAAGAAACTAATACTCAGCCTCCACCTCCTACTTAGCAATACTTTTGGAACCTTGTTTTCTCAAAAAAAAAAATGACTTTTGTATCCAGTTATTTATTTGCCGCTACAATGCTTCATGTCAAAGCACACAAAATTCAGTAGCTTAAAACAGCAAGCACTTAGTTCTTCTGTCTGTGGTTTTGCAGTTTAGGCTGGGTATAGCTGATCAGTTCCAGTCAAGGTGGGCTCACACATATCTGGCAGTCATTTGGATGTGGGCTGATCTAAGCTGACTGGTCTCTGTTCAATATGTCCAACAGGCTAACTTAGGCGTGTTCTCACAGGGATGGCAGAGAAACAAGAGATACAAATGGAAACAGAATGCCTCAAGTTTCAGGGTCAGAATTGGCACACCATTACTTCTGTCATATTTTTTTAAGGCAAAGCAAGTCATAAGCCCACCCAGATGCAAGAGGTAGGGGACTAGGTTCTGCCTTTACTAAGAGGATTCAGAGAGGGGTAAAATACTGGATCCACTGATGCAATCTATTAATCACAGTCTTCTAAACAAATACATTGCCGCAACTTTCATTTTTTATCATGCCCTCAGACTCAACTTGTAACAATTATTACTATTCACTCTTTTTTTAACTGATTCAATTCATTTCCTGAACACCTACTTTGTGCAAGACACAAAACTTTCTGAAAGGTAACACAGCAGAGCAGAAAGTGCAGAGGCTTTGGGTTTAAGACAGACCTATATCCACATCCCACTTCTGCCACTTACTGTGGGCAAGGCATTGGATCCAAGTTCTTCCTCTGAAAACATGAGGGCAATGACCTGTATGGTGGGCATGTCTCGCCAAGCAGCAATAACTCAAGCATACCCTGAAAATGACTCTATGTTCCTTGGTGAATGTGTGCTCAGTGTTCCCAGATACGGACTCTGGGAACAGCCAACCCGGATGTTTAGTGCCATACCTGTGAAGAACATCTGGACCCTGGTGGATTCCTTGGGACACTGGACATAGAAAAAACCGAGGCCCTTTATTTTGAGATAGACAGAAGTTGCTAAGTAGAGGTTGCAATGTGAAAGTTCCTATCTAACCAGCATGCTAGCCATAAACGACAGTGGTTTTGTTTGTTTTTCTGTCTTGCCGACTGCCCTGGACACCTGTGTATAAGTCTCCAGTGAGCCCGATGTCTCACCCGCTGTCTCTGGGTCTTTTTTTCTGCCTCCCAGACACTGTGCCGTCCTTGTTGGACTCACTGGGAGTCCAACACGACAAGTGGAGAACTAGGCAGGAGGTTGAAAAAAGCCCCATGAATGCTGAGACGATGGGAGAGGAGAAGGAGAAATCCGCAGAGGAAAACCCTGGCTAGCCGTCCACGTCTATGCGGGGCCCAATAGCCGTTATCCTTGATGGGCGGGGCCCACCGCATGAGTACGAGGTCTCCCGAAAATACTTAGGGATCTGGAAGAAGTGTTGGGGTGGGGTGGATTCCACACGGCGTAAGTCAGATGCCAGAGCCGTGGCAGCTACTGTGGTAGGGCTCCTTACTGCGCTCCCAGCAGCCACAAGGCTGAGCTCACCGAAGCCTATGGTGCAGCAGCTACAGGACGAGCGGCCACTAGAAAGGGATGTCACATTAGCACAGGCTGAATGTTGGAGACGTTAGCCGGTCGGGTAGCCTATCTGAAGGGCCGTCGACAACCACGTCAGCGAGTCAGGGCTGCCATGACTATATCATCCTGGAACCCTAAGTCCTGGGACAAAGTAGAGAGCCCTATTGGGGAAGAGACTGAAGCCTGGGAAGAGCCCATAGAGGTTCCAGTTTTCTGTGCACTCCCTGCAGTTACCTGTAGATGAAGGCCAACCAACCGTGCCCGCAGGCTTAGCTCCGCAAGACCCACCGCCAGAAACAGCAGCACACCGCCACGAGAAATGACACCGCTGCGGACCTGCTGGAGCTGGCCAATAGGTTCAGGCAGAAGGAGGGACAGTCGCAGGGTGGCTTCTCTCTTATGGGATACAGGGGCGGGAGATATCGTATGTACAGGGACTGAAATGAGCAAGACTGTTAATGAACCTCTTAGCACTAGTAATGAGGAGCATGTCATTTCTCTCCTTAGCTGGATGGGTGGTTGTCGGCTGCAAAGGGGTCTGGCTAAATGAGGGAGACGTTCCCGCAGTGCAGTTCTGCAGCGGCAGACTATGGAGGAGTTGCAGAACACCCTCTGGGATGAGAGATGAAACGTCTATGCTGAGTGTTACCGAGGCCCTGACAACGCTCGGTAACCCTGCAGTTGGCACCTAATCAATGATACCAGTTGCTGGGTTCTATCTTAAGCCCCCTGGTAGGGAAGCCAGTTTCCCAGGCGGCTCAAGCAGCTGCCAATCTGGGGAAAACAGAGAAAGTGTTCAAGCAGGGGGTGCACGCTTCTGGAATGGAAGACAAGGGAGCCAAAGGAAAGGAAACAACCAAGGGACCCGACAGGGTGACCTGCTGACAGACATGGCATGCCCTAGTGGTAGCAGAGACACCTACAGAGAAAACAGATAAACAATCTAATGCTGTTTTGATTGGACTGTGACACAAACTGAAGCCAGAACATTGCTTCACTAAGGAGACTCAGGCACAACCCAAGCCCCTCCCACAGAGGGATGGCAGGCACCAACCCCTTTAGACTAGAAGGAGGGCCAAGGCCCCCCGAATTCCAAATAAGTATAATGGTGGCCACGGTATTTAGGGACCAGAGGGTCATCTAAAACTAAACAGACAGTACTTGCCCTGGTGGATACCACAGCTGAATGCATTTTTTGTTTTTTTGAGTCAGGGTCGCACTCTGTCACCTAGGCTAGAGTGCAGTGGCATGATCATGGCTCAGTGCAGTCTTGACCTCCTAGACTCAGGTGATCCTTCCACCTCAGCCTCCCAAGTAGCAGGAACTACAGACATGGTCACCATGGCCCAGCTAATTTTTTTATTTTTTTTATTTTTTGTAGAGACAAGGTCTCGCTATGTTGCACAGGTTCATCTCAAACTCCGAGGCTCAAGTGATCCCCCATCTTGGCCTCCCAAAGTGCTGGGATTACAGGAGCGAGCCACCACACCCTGAATACACTCTTACATATGATAACATCTATCAGTTCCAAGGACCTGAAACAGCAATAAATGGTTACCAAAAAGGGGCCATAAAAGTCAAACAGGTAGCCGGGCTCGGTGGCTCAGCCTGTAATCCCGCGCCTTTGGGAGGCTGAGGTGAGTGGATTGCCTGAGCCCGCGGGTTCGAGACCCGCCTGGGCAGCGAGACCTCATCTCTATAATAAATCAAAAAATCAGCCGGGCGTGGTAGCGCACGCCTGTAATTCCGGCTACTTGGAAGGCTGAGGCGGAAGGATCACCGGAGCCCAGCGGGTCGAGGCTGCGGTGGCCGGAAGCGGCCACTGCACTCCAGTCTGGGCGACAGAGTGAGACTCCAACTCAAAAAAAAATAAAAATAAAAATAAAAATAATTAAAAAAAATTAAAAAAAAGTCAAACAGGTTAAACTAGTATTACAAGTTGGGAGCTTATCTAGTATACATAACTCCCACTCTGGAATACATCTTGGGAATGGATTATTTTTCATACTTGATACTCCAAACAACTGCTAGGGATTTCTGATTGAGAGTTCAAAGCACATGATTGGAGGGACTGTGAAATGGACACCAGCACAGTTGCCCACCTCCTGGCGAGTAGTAGCCCTAAAGCAGTACTGCCTGCGGGATACAGGAGGAACATTATGAAATCACAGGGACTGTCAAGGAGTTAGCCCGGGTAGGCATCATAAGACCAGCACACAGTCCATACAGTAGTCTTGTATGGCCTGTGCAGGAGCCTGATGGGACATGGAAAATGACAGTAGATTGCCAGGAATTGAATAAGGTGATCCCCCATGTATGTGGCTTTTCCCAATATTGCCTCCCTTCTGACGAAAACAGGAGAGGTGCTTGGCACATACCATTTTGTTATTGATTTGGCCTGTGCCTCCTTCAGCATCCCCATCACCCCAAGGAATCAAGACCAATTTGCATTCACCTAGGAAGGAGGGCAATGGACTTTTACTGTCCTGCCCCAGGGATATTTACACAGCCCCACCATCTGCCTTTGCCTAGTGGTTGCCAACTTCAGTCCATGGACCGTCCCAGAGAGGGTATATGTCTTCTACTGCTTTGATGATATCATGCTAACTTCTGAGTCTTTTATTCCACCTTACAAACTGCAGCCCCCACATTGCTGTCTCACTTGGCAAACAGAGGATGGGCAGTCAATACAGACAGTAACCAGGGCTCATACTATACTGGACCCCAAATGGAAGAATGGGTAGAGGCCCTGGGTATCCACTGACATTTCCACCTGCTGTACAACCCTATAGCAGAGGGGCTGACTGAGCAGATGAATGGACTGCTGAAGCCACAACTCCAACAGTGCTCTCTGCCTCTGTGGACAGGCTGCTTACTGGAGGCCATTCATACCCCGAATGAGAACACGCATTCTCATTGCCCCAGAGCCTATACTCTTTTGACCCAAGGACCTGATATCACAGTCAGGATCCAGGTAGACAATATAAGGAATGTCACACCTTTGCCCCAACCTGGGACTCAGGGCAACCTGCTATTGCCTCTGCCACAGGACCTACCCAACAGGGAATACATCATTACATGGCCCTGGAAATGGCCATACTGCCCCCTGATGGTTAAATTTTTCCTCTCCGTGGTGAAATGGACTAGAGCAGGATATACAAGTCACAACAATCTTACATCCTACGCCCTCTTGCACTTCTTTTTTTTTTTTTTTTTTGAGTTGGAGTTTCCCTCTGTCGCCCAGACTGGAGTGCAGTGGCCGCTCCTGGCCACCGCAGCCTCGACCCGCTGGGCTCCGGCGATCCTTCCACCTCAGCCTTCCGAGTAGCCGGAATTACAGGCATGTGCTACCACGCCCGGCTGATTTTTTGCTTTATTGTAGAGATGAGGTCTCACTGCCCAGGCGGGTCTCGAACCCGCGGGCTCAGGCAATCCACTCACCTCAGCCTCCCAAAGGCGCGGGATTACAGGCTGATCCACCGAGCCCGGCTTCTCTTGCACTTCTAATGTAATAAAACCTGATCCTCCCTTAAGCAAGGATACACTCATCCTCTCTTTATGGAATATCATAATTACTCCCACTGTCCTCCTGGGGTCTCCCACAGTGCATGGCAGAGGGGTCCAATCCATTTGGTATTGTTAACCAAGCACTAAGCCACTGCCAGGGCTCGTGCTCTCTCAGAACAACACAACTTCCTATATCTTATTAAGTGGCCATGGTGTGCTCTTTCTTATACCCACCAAGCATCTCATCATGGATGGTGAATAGCAAACCTCTTCACTGACTGGATGCAAATGGTGGCCTCTCTCCAGAATAAGACGAACTGTTAGGTCTGCAGAGCACTGCCCCTCTTCATTGTGGGCCTGCCACAGCGCATTCAAGCAGCCTACCCAAGTACTCAGAGTTACTTCTATACTTGGTATAAGGCTTCCCGCACTTGGCATAAGACTTCCCACTTGGTAATAAGGCTTTTTATGGCCATAGCACATCCCACAGTGAATTTCCTACTCACAAGGAAACCCAGAAACACAATTTTCATCTAGTTCATTAACAGGTTAACGTCAACTCCCCCCCCCCGCCTTGGGGTACGCTGTGCATGTTGGACTAGGCTGGTTGACTGCAGTACAAATGCAAGTAGTCAGTTGTGTGCCACTATGTACTGAATGGCACAGTGGCAGCATGATGCCACAGGCTAAAATCCACAAGTGAGGTGACTACCTTTACAACAATGTAAACAAATCCTTAGCTTAGCCAATGAGACATGGCTGGGTTGGCAGAATGAGTCTAAATGTGTGGGTGCCTACCCCTCCCTTTGGGGATGGTTACGGGTCTATGGCATCCATGGCCGCCTTTACCTGCCCTTCAGTTGGACAGGCAGGTGTACTCAGGGTGTTCTTACATGCCAAGTCATATAGTGCCCCCTTTGAACACGACCCCTGGTAACTGGGACTGTAAAAGCTAGACATTGCCAGAAGCATGCATCCTGATGGTTCTATCCCTTGGCTATCTTTGCCCCCCAAGTGGCAACAGTAGATATAGAGCTGCAAGTTGAGGCCCTGGCTAAACACACAACCACATCCTTCAATGATACCCCGCCATGCTATTACTCTCTTCAGTGAAGAAACTACCCAAATGAGATGTGTTACTTTGCAAAATCGCATGGCCCTGGACATCTTAACTGTTACCCAGGGTGGAACTTGTGTCTTAATTAAAACAGAATATGTGTATATATTCCTGGATACTCTCATAACACAGGCTATGAAGGCACTGTATACTCATATTTCAGCCATGGAGTCTTTGTCTTATGACCCTACCACCGCTTGGTTTAATCAACCCCCAACACTTAGATAAATTTTGTATCTAGTATAATTGCCATTGTAACCATTATACTTGTTTGTTGTTGCAGCTCATATTGCTGCTGCGGTATCTGACTGTGCTGTTCCTCCACATATCTGGCTCCAGGAAAGTTGCAGAAGAATGGCAAATAAGATCATGAGGGCCATTCAGGGGTATGCTGGGTGGAGTGTATGGTGGGCATGTCTTGCCAAGCAGCGATAACTCAAGCATACCCTGAGAATGACTCTATGTTCTTTGGTGAATGTGTGTTCAGTGTTCCCAGATATGGACTCCAGCAACAGCCAACCCGGATGTTTATGCCATACCTGTGAAGAATATCTGGACCCTAGAATATTCCTTGGGGCGCTGGACACATAAAAAACCGAAGCCCTTTGTTTTGAGCTAGACAGAGGTTGCTAAGTAGAGGTTGCAAAGTGAAAGTTACTATTTAACCAGCATGCTTACCACAACTGGCAGTGGGTTTTGTTGTTGCTGTTTTCTGTCCAACTGGCCGCCCCTGGACACTCTGTGAATGTCTTCAATAAACCCTATGTCTCACTTGCTGTCTCTGGATCATTTTTTCAGCCTCTTGGACACTGTGCTATTCCTGTTGGATTCACTGGGGGTCCAGCACAACAAGACCTCATATGGTTAGTATTAGATGAAGTAGCATGTGAAAATCTATGGCAGGTAAGATTTAGCTGCATTACTTCTATTTATCTTTCTGGCTCCTTTTCACACTTCTACCCTCCAACAAGTGTGGATGTCATCAAGAATGTGTCTGGAACATTGTGTTCTCTCAACATTTATCACATCTGTAAGCTCAAATTTACATCTCTAGCTATGACTTCCACAACCCTCCAGACTCCTATTTCAGTTGTCTGTAGGGTATCACCTCTATGATAGCCAAAATCAGCACCTCCACAACTGTTCTCAGCACACCATTCTTCTAGGCTTCAGGATTACAGATTAAAATATATTGGCAGCCGGGCTCGGTGGCTCAGCCTGTAATCCTGCGCCTTTGGGAGGCTGAGGTGAGTGGATTGCCCGAGCCGTGGGTTCGAGAACCGCCTGGGCAGCAAGACCTCATCTGTACAATAAATCAAAAAATCAGCCGGGCGTGGTAGCACATGCCTGTAATTCCAGCTACTTGGAAGGCTGAGGCGGAAGGATCGCCGGGAGCCCAGCGGGTCGAGGCTGCAGTGGCCGGGAGCGCCACTGCACTCCAGTCTGGGCGACAGAGTGAGACTCCAACTCAAAATAAATAAATAAATAAAAATATATTGGCATTCCTTTCTTCCCTCTACTCTCTTCCCAATCCAATTCCCCACTATGCCCTCATTTATACCTTCGAAGTCACTTTCATCAAGATATTTCCCAAAGGAACCCTATTTCCCACTGCAGTAAGACCTAAGTTCACATTTCCTTCGCTTTCAATACCTAAGCCTCTGTAATGTGGTCTCATCCTAACCAACTAACCTTTATATTTGCATTCTCATTAGAAAGGAAGGATCATATCAACATGAAGAGCAACTTTCTAATTGCATTGACACTGGCTTTGTAACCCAGGGCATATGACTTCACTTCTCTGAGCTTATTTCCTCAGTTATAAGATAAGCTCATCAGCTTTATCTACTTCACAGAGTGAAGGCAGCTAGAAGTGTCGCGAAGCATTATGATTATGTATAGTACAATGTGCCACACTCACACGTGAACACGGACAGCTTTAGACCTACTTGCTCCCTCTTCCCTTTGCTCATAAATATCCTCTATCATTTGGAATGCCCTTCCTCTTCTCTTGGATGATACAAATTCAATACTTCAAAAATTTCCTCCTGTTTTTACTGATCACCCTATTTTATGTGGTACCAAAAATAAAAACCACGACATTTTTCAGCAAATACGTGTGTAAGACAGTGAGTAATTTGGTTTCTACAAATAGTTTATAAGTTGAGAGCAGGAACAGGTATAGTCCCCAGCAGAAAGCTGAAAACAGTTTTTCTCACGAAGCTCCTAAGTTGCCGATTGACCTGGCTTAGTTTCATTTAAGTGGGTAGGCATGATTTTAATTTGGCAAGGAGCTGGTAATAGGACAAACAGGCTTTGGGAGTCATAGAAAATCTGAGTTTGAATTCTGGTTGCACCATTCAGTATGTGACTCTGGGCAATTTATTTAACCTCCTTGAGCCCTAGATTCTTCAACTTAAAGAATAATGACACTAACCTCAAAAGGCTGCTGTGATCAGAGAAGACATTGTTTGTAAAGCAACTTGAAAAATGCCTGGAATATAGTGTCTGTTCAACAAATGTGACTTCCCTTTCTTTCTTGTTCCCTGCACAATCCCACACAGTATTCAGTGTTGTCTGATGACAATGTATCTGAAATCCATATGCAGCAAATAACTCTGTGCCTTCAGCACAAAGACAAGCAAACACATATTCTCCTTTTCCAGTGTTTTTTATTTACACATTTAACATTCACAAATCATTTTACAGATTTCTTCTTTGCACAGGTTTGTTATTTATAGGAAAGATAGGATTTAAGTGGGTATCGAAAAGGACCAGGAAATAACCAGCAGTGATGGCACAAAGTACAATGTCTCTGAAAGGAGAAGAGAAGGAACAAGAGCAGCATGTGGCCACCTAGTTTAATCCAAATAGAAAGGCATTATATTCTTGCACTACTGCTCTCTGAGTCTTAGGAATGTAATTGGTACTATAAGCAACCAATGCATTCCTTGACTATAAATACCTGAATAAACAGGTTACATTTTGATGCATTAACATTAACTATTCCTCTGGAGAATTAAAAAGAAAGAGACAGATGTTGTTTGATTCTTAAGACTTTGAGAAAAAAGGGTAGATGTGTGTGGTGGTGGTGGTGGTGGTGGTGAAGGAAGGGGAAGAGAAAAGGGGCTCAGAGGGGGGAGGGTAACAAACCTAATTCCTCCAATATATAACTGCTCCTGTATTCTTCTCAGATGCTACAGATCTAGCGCTCATTACTCAGAACAAACAAACAAGAGTTCTCTACATCCAGTCAGTTCTAAGGTACAAAGGCTAGTAACTAGGAACATCTCCTGGGGAAGAGTATATTCATTCAATATAGATAACAATGCAATTCAAAATTGTGTACTGCTATGCTCTCATCAAATGTGTTATTCCTGTTGTAAATCAAATTACTGTATGACCCTGTGCAATGTACTTAATCTTTCTGTGCCTCAATGTTCTACATAAAATGAGACTTGTAGAACTTTATGTAGATTAGAGGAGGTCTACAGGAAGCACTGAAGAACATTGTCGGGCCAAATCAAGAGAGACAGCAAGCAGATTGGTGGCTGCCATGGGCTGGGATGAAGACGGAATGGGAGTGATTGGCAATAGGTACAGGTTTCTTTGTGAGGTGATGAGATGTTTACAATTAGATAGTGGTGATGGTGGCACAATCTTGTGAATATACTAAAAACCACTGAATTGTATACTTTAAAAGGTGAATTTCATGGCAAACTGTATTTCAATAAAGCTGTTATTTCAAAAGTTCTTAAAAAAATAGAATAGTGTCAGGCACACAGTACGTGCCCAATAAATGTTAGCTATTATTACTAGTGCTATTATTGTCATTATTATTTGGCCATTCTATAGCCTAAGTAAATCTCAATAAATTACCTATTTTTAACAAAAGCCCACAGAATCTAGAAAAGTGTTTCTAATTTATATACATGAATTAACATTCATACATTTATTTCCACCCAAATGTCTCAGAAACTAACAGTCTAATTAAGAATCACAATTTCAGTGTTTTACATCTGAAAACAGCTGCATGCAATGGATGTCTTATCAAATCATGATAAGCTTTAGATAAATTTCAATGACTTGATGTTAGCCAAGAATCTGAACTAACAGGAAACTTTCATCTTCAGGAATAAACAGGCAGTACAAATACAGTAAGTAGTTAGATTATATAAAGCACGCAATTAAATCTCCAAATACCAGCTTGCTAGTCCTCAAATCACATTTTGGGGGATACTGTTTATAAAAAGACAAATATTGCAAACAGTAAAATGCTTACCAGGCCCGTGCCCTGTGACTCCAACTTGCCCAACAGAAAAAACCCTACCACAATGAAAAGATAAAAATCAACTCATGTAATAAACCTTTTCAGAGGCAAAAGATTTAATGATTAATGGCTGACTTAAAACTATACTGCACATTCAAATATGTTGGCATCAATTGAGTTTTTATACTCTGAACAGCAATTAAATCCAATCTTCACTCTTCCTATTGCTAAAGAGTATAACAACAGAGTCTTAGTCTCAGGAGTAGGAGCAACAAGTGATTACTCATGAAGGCAATGATATACCATGTGCCTGCGGTGATGCTCACATTCTTGGATTTCAACTAAAGCATGAACCTTCTCAATTCCTGCAACAGGGTTTCCTTTATGAGAGTCCCCTGTCCTTGTAGACCTCATTTTTTTCAGCCATGTGCCTTTGCAGCAAATCAGGAAAAGTTGTATTGAGGATTACAACTTCCAGACATCAGGTCCTAACTTCTGTCACAGAAAGCAGTGCACTCTTTTGCTTATATTAAGAAAATATTTATTTATACCTTCAAATTGACCACTTTCAGAAAAAAAACAAACATCCATTTTATCTACCTTCATTTATATCAAATAAAACCATTCTCCAGGTCACCCAAGAGCAGAGATTAATACATAAAACAAGCTGCCTTAATACCCAATATGTATACAACCCGCCTCCACATACATCCACACAAACCCCCAAAGCTGTGGCCTTAGGAATTTCTGACCAAATGTCTAGCCTGAGTAAAATTCAGTAAAAATTTAATTCCTTTGAGAAGCACAGTTACCATTTTAATTTTACATTATCATAATTGAGACAGACTATGAAATTTTTGGAGAGAGTAGGACCAATTTCAAAATTAGGATCAGTTCAAAAAAATTATCTTTACCAATTCAAGACTGAAACATTGGCTTTGTCCTCATAAGGGTTTATTTTACAATTTAAAAGGAAAATTGCAATAAATACAAATAATATAACCAAAAACCTCTGAACAAGGCTGGAACAGAGGGAACCCACTTGTAATTGAGTAGCATACCAAGAACCCATTTGGCCTAGTATTGCTCATTCATTAATCTGGGATGGAGAAAATACATTTTCAGAATCATATATCTATATGTAGGTATTTAAATACAAAATGAATAAATATCCAAATTCCATGATAAAAAAAAATGTGAAAAAAAAAAAAGTTTATCTTTATAAACTAACTCTATATTTACAATTAGTGTTTTCTCCCTGACTCCTAATCTTTGACAGAGTTCTTCAGTGTGAAATTTTATGGGCGGCAACAGCTCATATTACCTTAAAGGACCCCTTTAAGATCAGATTCACCCTGTCCCATATGCTCTGCTCCCTAAAAAACCCTTCACACTTGTATGCCTAAGTATTGAGAATACAAGTGCACATGTGCAAAATGTACTTGCCTAAAAAAGAGCTTACTAGCTTGACAGCCCCAAATCAAATAGTTATTCCTCATTCTGAAAAAAATATCTAGTGAAAATTGCTAACCCCACTATGAAAAGGCAGCAGCTGTAAACCCATCTCATCCTACATCATGCTCTAGCATCTAGCTGTTCTGCTAACCACCATCAGAACACTAAAACCCTCCATGTTCACATAGATAAATGCAGGCTTCTGATTTAGCTTTACTTTTAGTTAGAGGCCAAACCACACAGAATAATAAAGAGCTCCTTAGAGCCATGCTGTATCCAAACTGCCTCATCCCACTCTAAGAGATGTGCCCACATGATAATATACATTTGGGGCCTACCAGTGTGGTTTTTTGGATCTTTTTTGGATAAGCTCCAGCATTGTACCATTGAGAACTTCAGTAGAGGGAAAATTACATGTTGACTGCTAACATCCTAGATTGCATATTAGAAGCTAGAGAGCAAGATTACCAGCTACAGTGCCCAAATGAGGCATGTTAAGCATGGCAAAAAGGTGACTACACAAGGCCAGGTACAGTGGCTCCCCCTGTAATCCCAGCACTTGGGAGGTGATGAGGCCGATGGCTTGAGTCCAGAATTTGAGACCAGTCTGGGCAACATAGTTAAACCTGGTCTTTACAAAAAAAAAAAAAAAATTAGCTGGGTGTGGTGGCACATACCTGTATTCCCACTACTCAGGATCCTGGGTGGGAAAGGGTCACCTGAGCCCAGGGATCAAGGTTGCCATGAACCATGATCACTGTGATCAAGCCACTGCATTCCAGCCTGGGCAACAGAATGAGATCACAAAAAAAAAAAAAAAAAAAAAAAAGGACCTAAGAGGTGATTTTTTTTTTTTTTTGGGTTGGGTCTCACTGTTGCCCACACTGGAGTACAATGGCCCTCCCGACCACCGCAGCCTCGCCTGCTGGGCTCCAGTGATCTTCCACTCAGCCTTTGAGTAACCGGGAAATTTCAGGCATACGCCACCACGCCTGGCTGATTTTTTTATTTATTGTAGAGATGAGGTCTCGATGCCAGGTGGTTCGAACCCCCGGCTCAGGCAATCCACCACCTCAGCCTCCCAAAGGGGTGGATTACAGGCTGAGCCCCCGAGCCCCGGGTCAGAGGTGATTTTTTTTACATGTTCTTTGCTCTTTTTT